>VDFB02086081.1:116745787-116815395 GCA_007258455.2 Sequoia sempervirens
ACCTGCATATGCAAAAGCATTTTGGCATTGATCATTTGGTACGAAACAACATATTTCCTGAGAAGGCATATTAAAAACTAATCTCAGTATAAAATAACAATAGAATGGAAATTATGACTAATCGCAACAGAGAAATAATCTGAGTCATCTTTCTCTCATATTAGCTAATATAGAAAACAGTTTTAGCCATTCAGCATATTCTAGAATCTAAAGTATTTAAGTTACTGCTGCCTTTGCCTCCCAAAAATATTAAAATATTCTGATGATAAATATAATAAATCATCAGTTATAGCCCACGTTATTTGACATAACATTAACATAAAAACATGGGGAAAAAATAATCTAGCCACTACAAGAAACTAAATATTAATAAAATAAACTGAATTGAATCCAAAACTTATTTTATAACTTAATTTCATATTTTTTCAATTAAAAATAATATGGCATTAAAACAAAAACCTACATATTAGAGAAGAACAAAAATCCAAAAACTACTTTATTCCTAAGTTTCATTGTTTGTCAATTTAAAATAATTTGACACTATTGTCAATTTCACAATCTTTTCTCAAACTTTACCCATCAAAAAATCACACCAGATTACAGTTAGTGTTTGGCCACAACATCTCCTAAAATATGAGAGGGGCTGCGCCGCCTTGAAGTTTACCCCAATGACTTCCCCAGATTTTTTAGATGAAGATTCTAGACTTTCCTGTTTTAATTCATTTGCATTTGTTATATGACTGCCTGTGCATTCAAAATAGCAGTGTTATCCTCCTGCATGGAACTCCACTGTAAGGGTTTCACTGGATACCTCAGTTTAGTCTTTTTATATAGATTTTAGACCTAAATTTACAAGTTAAATAATCCAAGTTCGAACCTTTGCAATTGAAAAGGGTTGGACTGCAATGCCTGTAATCTGAGAAGCGTGAGGGCGATAAATATGAAGCCCACTATAATCTCCTTCCTCTGCATTGCAATGAGCATCCCACAGGCTTAAATGTCCTTCCTTGTCTCCACTTACCACTATAACCTTTTCCCTGCAAGGAAAAAACTCAAGACACGAGATCATGGTTGGGGTGGTTTTAAATATATTCTTAGACTCTAGCTTTAGGTCCTCCAACTTAAACTCAGATATGTGGTATTTCAATTCCACTGAAGAGGTAATATTCCTGAGACCTTTAAGCTGGTCAAGATAACGATTGTAAGGCACATTGTCCTGGTGTGCTACATAAATTTCTGCAAACCTCAGTGGCCCCACCCTTGAGCAAGGGTAATTAGGAATGGTCACATTGAAAGCATTCTGCCAGGGCATAGTAGAGTGTCTTTTATATTTTAAACCCTCAGGAATTTCAGGCAAAATTCCTCTGGTGCGCAAGGATGTCCGGAGAATGGTGGGTTTTGGTTCTTTTTCTCGTTTGTAGGTCTTTACACGCTTTGTCTGTGACCTGCAATATGCAAATACAATGGTACCATCAGACACTATTACGCGTATCTTTGCATTCATAAGTTATAAAGATTCTAAAATCAATATTATAACAAAGTTCAGATATTTTGTCCACATGGCCAAGTGATTGACATTTGGATTCACTCTATGAAAGACATGGTTCAACCCTGGCAGGCTTAAATCCCTTGTGTGTGAGTGCATTCAATATGGGAGTGTGACCTGAAAAATCTTAAAAAAGAAACAGAGCTTATGGATCTAAAACAACAAACATAAATTTATTCTAGCCAGCATCAAGGATAAGGATTAATCTAGCCATAATTGCCCCTTGTTACAACTTCGTCACAGTAGAAGACCCTGCCACATTTATGTATCAATAGGATCAAATCTCCATGGGCCACACAATTAAAACAGACAAGGGCCTTTAGGTACTCTGCAATAAATCAAAGTTTCCTCTCCCTTACTACTCCAGGTGTCTCTGCCTCATAACATCGCTCGAGTTCGTTGAGAGGCACAAATGCTCTAAAGACCCTCTAAAAAATTCTTCTTTTTTTGGTTTTGTTTAGCCATTCGAGTAGTCAGGGAGAGGTTCCAAATTGAGGAATCGCACCACGATTCAAAACTGTCATGATGATAGCATGAACAACCTTAAAAAAAACAATCTTGTGAACTAGTAAATGATACATTTTCATAGATAGACTAATAGGACAAGCTCGAATAGTGTAAGGAAATGCGCTTTCAAAAGAATAGCCCAATTTCTAACACCAAGAGGCGTGATATATTACTTCAATTGAAAAAAATGTCTAACAAACTGGGTGAGATACACTGTTTGTTGACGGCACATCAGTTTTTAGAAGGTAACATCCCACTTACTTGTATGTAGTGTGCCGTTATCCATGGACCAAGCTTTCGACACATTTTTTTAAATTCATACAGGCTTATACTCGGACACATAACAATGTAGTACTTATTATCACTGCAAACATGTCTGATGTCTAAACCCAGCCAGGTGTTATGTACAAAACAATAAGAATTATGTACTTCGTAAACAACATTATTGATTTAGACAAGAATTGCTGAATTTTCGCAGGAGCGTTCAATTTTAGGTGAATGAAAAGTTTCCTTTGGGTCTTTTGACGCAGAGCGAAAGTCCTGAGCTGCGGAATGCACGCGCAGAAATGCCAACATCTGTTCATTACGCTCAATATTTTCTTGCCGCTTGCGTTCGTATTCTGTCATTTTTTCCATTTTCTTTTCCTTGAAGCCCTGCAAGCAACTGCAATACACGGAAAACGGTTGTTTGGAGTAGGGAGTTTGCTCCGAAAGACGAGAGGAGATTGAATCAAGATGGAAATTAAAGCGGGAATTAAGTAGTCGTGTGGCCTTAAAGGGAAGGAACAGTGCTCTAAGGTTGATAGGAAGGGTCATGTAGGCAGGCTCATATTGTGTTAACCCTCCGAAATTTTCAGTCCCACAGTTTAAGTTCAAATTTTAAGACATGTTTTTTAATTTTTTGGGCCAACGGTCTCTTTACAAAAGTTTGTGTGGAGGAGACTTGTTTTCGACTTTTGAGCTACATTAGAAGAGTGGGGAGGTCCCATATAGATTAAATAAACTACCATTTGTGTCTTAAAAATAAATTTTATATTTGGAAGACGTCTATTTAATTTATTTTATTATTATTTATTAATATTTTGTTTTTATTGAGCATGGGTCTAGTTCAATTGGCTAAAGCATCCTGCAAGAGGTCACAAGGTCTAGTCTCCCTACCGTCCTCGTGCAACCCTAATTATTTTCTTACCCTTATTTTAAGGGTAAGCCTTACCATAATTGAACACACTAAGAGATCATTATCAAGGCATCTATTTTTTTTCATTACCATGTTACAAAAATATTTAATATAATATTGCTTAGAGTTATAATTATAAATAGTGTTAATTTTAGAAATAAGATTAGTTTTATGGTTAAATTTACATTTAATATTTTAGTCTCATGTAACTTTAGGGTTAGGGTTCAAATAAGGTTAGGGTTAGGGTTAGGGTTAGTTTTAAGTTTAAGGTTATAGGTGGATTAACCTATAAAACAATCTTTGTTTTCTTTTTTAAGTCTATGATTATAATATGATTTTCTCTATAGAACATTATAGCTCTTAACTTAAATTAAGTGGAATAATTAAGTATTAATATAAACCAAAATTGATCAAGAAAATCAATGGTTAAATGTATTGTTAATTAAATTATTATTGTTAAAAATGAATTCATGGTTCATTTTATTTTGTTTACTTTGTAGTTGTTATATTTTTAGATTATTAATTTATTATTGTTATATTAATATAATATAAAAATAATAACAATATTTAAAAAATTATATTAACATAATTATTTTATATTTTATTGAATAATATTTAAAAATATTATATAATTATATATTTAATAATAATATTCAATAATATTGTGGGGGGTTGGGCGGGCGCCCTTCCCACACTCTGGTGTGGTGGGACGGGGATCATCGTGAGCAGGTTTGTTGTCACGTTGGATGTCGCTTCTGTGGTGAATAAAAAAAAAAGGAAAGGAAAGGTCCAAGTCCACGATACCATGAGTATATGGGACTCCTCGGACTCCCCCAATATGGGGGAGGCACCTAACTCATGCTCCACAATACGAGGCCCTCGTACGCCCCCAATATGGGGGAGGCACCCAACTCGTGCTCCACCATACGAGGTGTACATACCCTACCCCCTGCAGGATTTGAACTTGTGACCTCCCTGTCAAGAGCACAAGTTCTCCATATTGGATGATGTGGACAACCTTCCATTTTTTCGGGCCTCACCGTCAATGTAACCTTGGTAATTGAGGGTGATTTACAAAGCCCACATTTGGGTGTCGAGACTATCATCTTCAATCATCCTTGGGATTCGTCGAATGGACTAGATCATGAAAACTGGACGTCCTCATGAGTCGGATGGGCGAAGTTGGTACGAGTGGCTTTAACTTCCTATCACTCTAATTATTTTCGATCTGACCTCTGCCTCCATTGGCTTTCCATATATGTCTAGTGGTGGTTTCATTTCTCCATACTTGCAATCGTTTGTTTTGGGTGGTGTTGGTGGTGAGGTTGTCTGCAAATGGGTGAGCACTTGAAATTTGTGGTTAAAATGTCTACAGAGACATTAACCAATATGGGTGTCGACACGCCAATTTAGTTGGATAGCTCGATTAGGGAGATGACTTTTCGTGGTGAGGTCACATAGCAACGTTTGAAGCGGATACTAAAGAAATATGATTTGGTTATCATGGCGGCGGTGAAAATAGTGTTTGGCAAGGGCTTCATTCAAAACAACGAATTCAAACAGGTCGAAACGCATATCACCTCTCGGTTTCTCATTATCTTCTTGGAGATTAGGATGAGCAAAAAGGATGTCAAGGCTCTGATATGCCAACTCTTCATTGCAAACCGGTTGGTTGGGTTGGAGGAGGTACTCACTGTTGCTATCTCGGGTATGGGAGTCCCTCGACCCCGCGACTTCCCTACATTCTATAAACCAAGGGAGGTGGTGAAGTATTATCCATACAAACTGGACTTGAAGGGGATGGCACTAGTTGAGCACAAATAGGTCGCAGTGGTAGGTGCGAGCTATCTTTTGAAGGTATTTAAGATGGAGCATTCCTTCGGTCATAGCGAGGTTCCACTCTTCCACGCCTTTGCAGCTATGAATGGGTATCTCGGTTTGTGCTTTTTTGTTTCTCTAAGGTCTTCTATAAGCCTGGCATAATGGGTAACTTTGATAGGTGGATGTTGGGTGGCATTTTGATATCAACCCCCTAATTTTGTAATGTTACCTTGACATTGAGTGGCTTGAAGGTTGGGATGGGTGGTATTGTTTCTGGCTTGGGTGGCTTGGGTGGGTGTTGTCTCTGGCATGGGTGGTGCCCTGCATACTTTTCATGGTGGACTATGTAACTCTTTTGATATATTAATATAAATGCATATTATTACAAATAAAAAATAATAATAATATTACATTAAATATTGGGGATGACCTCATAGTGCAATGGCAAGTTACAAGCAACAACTTCCATGTTGTCTTGAGTTTGAATCCCACCAATGGAAGGTGAGACGAACTATCGTTGGCCAGAGAATGAAGGGTGGATGATGCATGGTTGATGGAGGAAAGCTTGTGCAAAAGTGGTAGCAATCGGCACATAGAGGAGTGGGCGAGTGGTGGATGGCGTGCACTACTGCGGGGTCTGAGAGTTAGAGGGATCGATGGAG
Source organism: Sequoia sempervirens (assembly GCA_007258455.2). Classification (NCBI taxonomy): domain Eukaryota; kingdom Viridiplantae; phylum Streptophyta; class Pinopsida; order Cupressales; family Cupressaceae; genus Sequoia; species Sequoia sempervirens. The sequence continues at coordinate 116,751,501 of VDFB02086081.1, forward strand.
AGGTGGAGTTGGCAAGGGTGTTCAGAGAGAGGATTGGTGCTAGGTTTTGTAGGGAGCTTGGCGAGAATGCAGGGAAGTGGAGCAAACAAGAGGAATGGCGTTAGGTCCTGTAGGGAGTTTGGCGGGAATGCATGCAAGTGTAGTAGATGGAGGAATGATGCTAGGTCCTGCAGGGAGCTTGGCAAGAATACAGGCAGACATAGTGGAGATATCGAGGATGAGGTCCCCCGTATGTGGCCTCACTAGTTCATAGCTCCAGTCAAAAGCATTTATGATCAAAAAATAAAATTATATATATATATATATATATATATTACATTAAATATTATTTTAATATTAGATTTAATTATATTATATTATATTATTATTGTATTATATTATATTAATATTATTAATATATTATATTATATTATTATAGCTTGAATGTTATGTTAAATCATCTTAGATTATTAGTTCTTGTTTTAGTAAGGATATTAATTGATTGTTGGATTTTATTTTATTCAAGGGTGAAAATTAATTCACGTTTTTAAAGATTTTTTTAAAATATGATTATTTTCATTGGTTTATTGAAATTTTGGTGGCTATATTTTATTATTAATACTATATTATATTTTTATTATTATTTTAATATAATTATAAGTTAAATATAAGATAATTAAAAATATAATTATAATAATTATTATATTATAATAGCAGTGAACCCAACAAAAAAAAATATTATAAGAGATTAAGTCTTAAACATGTCCCCTTCCAGAAAAATAAAAGAGTATTCCACCCACATAAAGTTGTCTTTGATATTAATGGAATGTTAGTTGAAAATAAACATAGAGAGTTGGTTAGTGGTCTCTCACAAAATATTCAATAAGTAAATAACAACACTATGTTGAGTAACAAAATCATAAGTAGAAATAAAGATAGTATGAACAAGTAATTAAGATTAATTTAATATATTGGAACACAAGGTACAATGTAAATACTTGGTGGCATTAATAATCAATTGGAATTCACCATAAATGTCCAACTCTTTGATTCCTTACTCAATTACTAATAGAATATTGTTTAAGTGTTTGGGCTTCAGTCATGTTGTTAGAAATGGTCCTAAGACCAAAGGCATTTTGAGGTGAATTTTCCCATTTGAGACAAGAACAACTCTAACACTTGATATGCTTAGGTTGCATTATGAGGATTTATCAAAGAAAAGAAGTTGTCCACTTCCCAGAGTCGGTGGTAATCTGTTATTAGATTTCTTCACCCTACTTTGGACTTTGGGGGCATAATGAGTTGTGCTTGAAGAAGAGCTTGGACATTATTGTTATATTATGTTTTCTCTAAAAATTAAATGATTGTTGACTTTCCAAATGCATCAAAAGATGTATCTTGGTAGAAGTTGTTTGACTATGAAAGGTCATTTGGCCTCCTTATGCACATTCTGAATATGATTAGGGAAGCAAAAGTGCCTCTTGTAAAGTATTGGGATTGGTGGTTGTAGGATCAACATTATGAAGTCTATGCTTCCATACTTCTCTAGCATACTCACAACTGATAATATTATTTTCTAGGGTAATAGGGGCTCCCTGTATGTGTTTTGGAGTATACTTAAACACATAGTTCATACCAAAACATCTAACATAAGGCACAAATACAATCCATGCTCTAGCAAAAACAAAATAAAATTCTAGAAACAATAGCTTTATTTGAAGAAATGAACAAAAAAAACCTACCTACAAATATGTTGTAGAAAATGAATATGCAACAGTAAATTGATTGATTGTCAGAATAAAAGTAAATAATGAATTCATAGTTTGATAGATGGCTCTGATGTAAACATTACATGTGCCTCTATTTCAGCCTACAACATCACTCTTGTACTCAAAATTCGTGATGGTGGTCTAGATTGCTTTCTAGATCTATATGTGTTTTATTCTCATATGATGCCTAGGTTTTTATGTTAGGAATTAGAAAAACCATGGCAAGTGGCAGTGGTATGAATGGTGAAGACTTTGGATCTTAAAGAGCCCTCTTGGTTTCCTTTCTTATCGTGAGCATTTTCCCAAAACAGTCATACAAGTTGAGGTTGGGTGTGAGCTTTGTGCAACTTTTCCAAAATAGTTTATCCCTCAAACCTTAGTTCTTAGCCAATTCTTTTTATATTCTTTTACAACTTGATAACATTTGTATTATTGCAGTCACACTTAACACATCTCAAAGTATTTTCCCCACTATTTTGATTGATTTGTATGCCCTTTATATATTAAAAAAAAAGAAGTAATTATATTAACTATAGTACATGAAATACATAAGCTTAATGTAAAATTTGCTAATATGCACTTAAGGAACTTTATTTTGGCCTTGCGAAGCTTTCAGAAATTGAGATCTATCCATAATCTCTAGTAAGGATTGAAATCTTATTTTGGAATGTACCATATGTGGAGTGATTCATCATGTTATTTGACTCCCTAATTTCACATATAGTCTTATTCCTTATCAAATATATTTGAGTGTGTTTCAAATCAAAATAATTAAATTTTCCCTGATAATATTTTTTGCTTATCTAGAGAAAGCAAGCGATCATCTACAACTAAGAAAGCAAGGGCCTCTTGATCTTCATTAACCTTGATAAAAGTCCTTAAACAAAAATTAGGAGATAGTTGCCCTTATTTTCCTTGTGTTGCCATCAAGTTTTTTTGTCCTCCTAATTGTGGCACCCTAATGATATTTAACTATGATTTGACTGCTCTTGCCCCTTTATATTTTACTACTCCTTGTAAAGAGTTTTAGGGGGTACTAAAAAAAATTCTTCACCTTTCACCAAAATATTACAAAAGATTATTGATACAACTTTTCAATTATGCATTATCATTTAACATTTTTCAATGTTTTTAAAACTCAAATAATGATTAAGAGATTATCTCATTTTAAGTTTCCATAATTAAACATTTAGAAAAAAATTTAGAACTTGGAAATGATCTCATTTAACATCTCTTAAACTCAATGGTTTTAAATAAATTTATAGGAAAAAATATTTTAAATTAATTTTGAGATGATTTGAAAAAGTATAATTAGGCATGCTCTATTTTAAGAAATTCAATGAGTATGTTTAAATTAATTAACATATAGTTTTTAAAAAAATCATGAAATAGGCTTCGGTTTTGAATAATTATGGTTGCAAAAATGAAACCCTCAATATAATAAAAAAAAATATTTAAAAAAATTCATGCAAATGGGCATAGGCTTTGAAAATGACTTTGTTGAAATGAAACCCTAAACATGTTCAAACAATTATTCATCCCTAGACTTCAATTAAAATCACACAACTTTGAGTTTAAAAAATGTATATAGCTACAGAGATAAAACCCTATGAATAAATCCTCAACTCTAATGAAAATCAAAAGGCTTTGGCTTTGAAAGTGGTCATAGTTGTAGAAATAAACCCCATGTATTATCAAATAGTGATTCCTTTGAACTCTAGGGTCACTATAAGGTTTGAACAACATAAGGAACATCATCGTGACAGAAGTGGGAGAAGGTATATACCTTAGACTAATGATCATTTCGACCCATAGCAATGAGTTCTCCTATCTCCTTATGAATGGAAATTGAATCAAATGTGAACTCCACTATGTTGCTTGACTGTGTAATTTGATAAACTGAAAGAAGATTATGGGCCATTTTGGGAATATAAATAGCATTATACACTGGCCTTGTACCCAATCAACACCACACATACGAGCAACATGAACAAAATCATTGTTTGCAGTCAAGATCCTATAAAAATATGATGATGTAAGTGACCCTGGAATAATATGACCAAATGAACTAGCAATATGTTTTGAAGCACCCAAATCAAGCATCCATCCATTAGGATCATCAACATGAGTGGTAACAATGCATGTCCCTTTTCTTTCAAATCTCTTGTAGAAATTCATGTTGTCCCAATGTGAGAAGTGCCCTCATGTGTGGTAGAAGGAGAGATTCAATGAGAGGATGAAGAAGGAATGGAAATATTATGTTCCTTAAGGAGTTGTTTCAACTCATGAATTTCATTCTTATAGAAAACTTGTTCACTATGTCCAATCCCTTTACAAAAGGTACATTTGGGTTTCTCCTTCTTGGATTTACCCTCTTTAGAAGAGGTGGCAGAAGTCTCACTAGATTCTGCCTTAGGCGACATGACTATCAATGCATGAGACTTAGAAGTGACATCATGTTGGCTAAGTTTTGATTGTTCCCTAGTCAATCTCTCACAAAAGGTCTCAAGTGAAGCACCTAACCCATCCATGGTGGAATAAAAGGAAGTGGAAAAATACGCAAACACACCTTTCAATTTAGAGAAAAATTAGAAATATACATTCCTTATCAGGTTTCTCTTTCCCACAACCTGTTGATTGAGTTCACAAAGACTTGAACCTCACCAAATAATCCTTAATAGTAGGAAATGAATCAATAGAAAGAGATGCCAATTCTACTTCTAATTATAAAGATCTTACATCACTAACAAAACCAAAGAGATTCTTATATTTATCCCATACCTGTCTTGGTGTATTGCACTCCTCAGTGTGGAAGAATAAGGAATCATAAACATGTAGTGCAATTAATCCCATCACTTCATCACATTTGTTCCGATGTGCAAATTTATCATATGCCCTAGGATATTCAAGTTGTTCCTCTCTCAAGGTAGACCATAATCCCCTAGACCAAAGTAATCTCTGCATCCTCACCTTCTATGTGTGATAATTATGAGGAGTAAGAACCTCAAATCTTGGTTTTTCCATTAGAGCCACAAACACAAATCAAGCAAAAGGTAAAATATATGATATAAACTGATGTGAAACTCCCAAATATGATGTACAACTAAAAATGAAGCCTCCTAAAACAAATAGACCTTCTTCAAACAATAGTATGTCCAAGTAATCAAGCAAATCCCTCAAATTGTAAAAACTCAGTGGATTGTACCTGGGGCTAAATCTAAAAAAAAATTGCATGGATAGAATGATAGAGCTCTTTATCACCTTCACAATGCTGTTGGAATCTCCAAAATCTGACAAACTAGCAAAAAGATGCTAGCTCAAGAGTCCAAAAGGAATAAATGACTTATGTTGGCAATAATTTGTAATTGTAGCAAAATCTAGCAAAAAGGTATGCATGACTGTGAAGTTCATGGAACCAAATTTCTGTCGATATATTGTTTGTGAAATTTTGACACCATGGTGAAAAATTATGACAAAATGAAAAAAGGCATGTATGAGGCACTCTATAGGCTAAATTGGGGAAAAAATTCATCCCACATGCACTGGAATTTGGTCACCCATGTGACCAGGGGAGGTGCAGGAGCAAAAAAAAATCACCTCACTGAGCTTGGCAGTGGCGAGGCTGAGGAAAAGTGGCAACGAGGTAGCACCACTCACCAAGGGTGGAGCCCCGGGTCGTTGATAGGACCTTGGATGGGCAACAAAGGGGCTTAGAGCTGATAGGAATGAACGTCAGTGGATGTTAATTGGTGGTTGGTGATAGAAAAGAACTTGACATGAGGAGTATAAGCCAGTTGTCGATGGATGAAGTCAACGGGTTGACAATAAAGAAATAAATGTCGACAACCAATTAAAGTGCAGGGATTGACAAAACAAAGACCTCAAACTGACCACGAGTTTAATGCTCGATGCATAAGCCTATCAGATGAATTAATGCCTTCAATTGTCCTCAGAAAATTAAAGCCATCCAATCACAACTTTTCACATAATTTTTGATGCAGAGAAAGGACTCAAACATAAATCACTTGACACATTTATCACAATGACTCATTACAAGCAATGTTTGTTGCATCCTAGTACAATTTGGCACTTTGATCCTGAACCTAATGGAACTCAACAAAGAGTAAACAATATGAAACATGATATTCTTGGACTATTCAGTCCTTTTACAACACACTTTGTTGGTTTCCAATCATTCATGGGCAAACAACTGGTTGACACAATGATTCATGCAAGAAACAACTTGTTGCAAGGCAATAACATCAACCAATGAAGAAACCAACATGTCATATGAATTATTATACTATGCAGAACTCTTACAACATGTATCAATGATCTACCACACATTCATGACTCAACCTTGCATAGATTTCATTAAACCCTCATGGAACTAGGGTTTTAGGACTATTTTCTTGCAAAATGAGACACACAGTCTAGCATAACTCCTTGTGGCCAAAAGATATTAGATCAAGATCTTGGGAATCATTATCATATGTAAAAACAAAGATTCATTGAAAATTTTAGCATTTTTCACCATGCCAATCAAGAGAAATATATTTTTTCTCAAAACTGGAAACCCTAGTTTTTGAACAGGGTTGCTAGGAAGATTGCCTTATTAGACAAATTAAACAAACTTTTCTTTAGGATTGGTAAGAAAAAAAAACATCTTAAATTAAATCATATTTCCATCCATATAAGTTGCAAGTTTGTACCAATCTGTACAAGGCCATATAACGTGGATTATAGGTTGTTTCACATAGAAAATACCAAGGAAAACATGATAAAATGAGTTCTCTTTCATTCCAATCCTTTTCCAAATTTTTTGGTGTGAACATATGTCATATTTAACCATTTACATTCATTCATACATCCCAAAACTGATTCCCAACTTCCCAAACCAAAATTACAACTTTAGGTGACAACAATGACAACTTTTTGCAACTTTTGACAAGTTTGCACCTAAACAATATGATCCCAAATGGTCTTAAATGGTCCAAGTTGAACTTATTGACACAAAACAAGCCCAATCAACCCAAAAGAAAACTTTTCCAAAATGGAAACAAATGCACCCAAATGGATGCTCCTACATCATACTCCTGAGGAAAAGAAAACTTGAGTTTCATCTCAAATGATGGTTAGTTGCTTTTTCTACTTCCTCCAATTGTGTTGTAGTCTTAACTGTCCTCTGAATCCTCTTGATATTCTCCATGCTTGGTTTGATTTTCTTCCTGTTTCTTGGTTTGCACTCATTTCTTCCTTTTTCACTTGCATCTTCTCTTGCTTACCAACTTCTCTACTTGAAGACTCCAAGATTCTATTGCTCTGTCATATACCTCATTGTTGTTGTCCATTTATTCCTCTTCATTTTCTTTGTGGTCTACATTTTTGTGCTCTCATCAAGGTTCTTCCAAGGTTCTCTTGGACATCTTTTAATCTTCTTGGACTCTTCTTCATAATTTTCAGTTTGTTGTCTTGGACTATCATGCTGTAACATCACCTTTTCCTCCTTGGATGGTTCAATCATGATCTCTTGGTCATTGTTCTTGATCTTTCCTACATATCTTATCCTCTCTTGAAAATTTTCCCCATCATTATGCCCTACAACACTATTTTCCTCTACCTCTTTCATATTCTTGACCAACCACTCTTTTCCCTTCTCCCTATCAACCTATATATCTACATTCTCTTTTTCATATTCATGATCAAAACTAAGATTTGTACTTCCATTTAACTATTCAATGGCTATTTACATGGATTTTCTTTCTTCCCTAACTTCATTGCTTGCAAACTTCTTTTTGTATGCTTCATTTTCTTATTTTGTAGCATTCTCCAAGGCTTCATGAAACTTTAGTTCATCTTCAATTTTCAAAGTAGTCATCCTTTGCTTCTTATTTTCTGAATAATCATTGTTATGGGCCACTTCACCTTCTTTCTCATTGGCCAATGCCAAACATTTTCTTAGTATTCTTCCTCAAGATATTTTTGTATTACAAGCTTAAGTTTTTTTCCCACTCTATCATTTTTCTATCAATCTCTGCAACTTGGATTATCCTATTGTATTTCATCTTCTTCTTCTTTTCTTCTTGTCTTCTTGATACCTCACCTTAGGCTTCTTTCTTTTCCCCTGGCATAATCTTTTGGTATCTAGGTTCTTCAATTCAACCTATAAAAAATAATACACAAACTTCCAAAACTTCCTTTTCCCATATCTCTGGGCTTTGATACCAAAAATGATGCAGAGAAAGGACCCAAACACAAATCACTTGACACATTTCTCACAATGGCCCATTACAAGCAATGTTTGTTGCATCCTAGTACAATTTGGAACTTTGATCCTGAACCTAATGACACTCAACAAAGAGGAAACATAATTAAACATGATATTCTTGGACTATTCAGACCTCTTACAACATGTATCAATGATCTACCACACATTCATGACTCAACTTTGTATAGATTTCATTAAACCCTCATGGAACTAGGGTTTTAGGACTATTGTCTTGCAAAATGAGACACACAATCGAGCATAAGTCCTTGTGGCCAAAAGATATCGAGCCAAGATCTTGGGAACCATTAGCATATGTAAAAATAGAGATTCATTGAAAATTTCAGCATTTTCCACTATGCCAATCAAGAGAAATATATTTTTTCTCAAAACTGGAAACCTTAGTTTCTAAATAGGGCTGCTAGAAATATTTCCTTATTAGAAAAATCAAACAAACTTCTTTAGGACTGGTAAGAATAAAAAACATCTAAAATTAAATTATCTTTCCATCCATATAAGTTTCAAGTCTATACCAATCTGTACAAGGTCGTACAACGTGGATTACAAGTTGTTTCACATATAAAATACCAAAGAAAATGTGCAAAAATGAGTTCTATTTCATTCCAATCCTTAACTAACCTTTTTGGTGTGACAATATGTCATATTTAACCAATTACATTCATTCATACTACCCAAAACTAATTCCTAACTTCCCAAACCAAAATTACAACTTTTAGGTGACAACAACGACAACTTTTTGCAAATTTTGACAAGTTTGCACCTAAAAATCAAAACTAATCCAATATGACCCCAAATGGTCTTAAATGGTCAAAATTTTCCCTTATTGACACAAAACAAGTCCAATCAATCCAAAAACAAACTTTTCCCAAATGACAACAAATACACCCAAATGGATGCTCCTGCGTCACCTTTTTTTGATGAATAGGCACTAATCTATATTAATTATAAAGATTAAAATACATATTCACAAAAAAAAAGGTGGATGGTAAGAAGGCACACCCCGAGAGTCACATGGGAAGCACCCAAAAAACCAAAAAACTTATCAATCACATGGGCCTAGCCTAGAAGTCTAAGATTACAAAAATTAAAAAGGTCATCAAGCGGCCAAAGCAGTACCAGTAGAGCCAAGAGGGTCTCTATCATCCAATTTTTTCCCCCATACATTAGTGGGATCTGGAGTGACATCAAGAGGAGGACCCCAACCATCATCAACATCTTTATCTTTATCTTCTTTGTCTTTGCGTTGGGCTGAGATTGCAAGCACCAGACGCGGAAAGCATTTACCAAAATTTGGCCAACCAGAGCCAGTAGCAAGAGTATCATCAGAGGGCCACCCAGAATTGCCACCACTTCTCCCCGCTGCTCCTCTAGAGGGACACCCCTAGCCAGCTCGTAGAGGAGGAGAACAAGTCCACCGAGGAGGATGAGAACCACGCCAAAGAGGAGGTTGAGAGCAGGGGCGAGCGGAGCCACTCCACTGTTGGCCCCAAGAGGGTAACCGACCGCGAGATGAAGTGGGAAAAGTGGGTACCCAAGCCATAGTACATGGAGCATTTCCCCTATGATCCAAAAGCACTTGAAGGTGAGCCACCTCAAGTGCAACCTTGTTGGCTTGAACTTGAATCTGCAAGAGCACATTAGAGCAAATAATAGCTTTAGAATATAAAGAAATATTTTTATCCATTTGTGTGTTAGAAAATATGTAGGCATTTCTATCTTTCCAAATATTGAAGAGGATTTCCACCCTGAAAGTGTGCCAAAGTTGGGTATATTTAGCAAGAAGTCTAGGAAAATATCCTAGCAAAACCATATGCTAGGAGAAAGGCTCCAATCTGAAAGGCCAAAAGAAGTCATGAATCCAATCCCAAAACTTTTGAGCTCTAGTACAAAACCAAAAGAGATGCTTAAAAGACTCAGTTTTCCCACAAAAAGGGCACCGAGGGTCCTAGACCCCCAAGTGAACAAGTTAAGACCCCATAGGCAAGCCTTGGAAAAGAATACACCAAGCAAAGTGGGAAAGTTTCAACTCAACACTTCCAGACCAAGTGGTAGAGAATCTTTTTGCGCCATACATGAGTAGGGGATTGAAGAAGCCACCTCTAGTTCAAACTTTCAATCATTGGAAAGTGCAATGAAAACCACATATAACCAAGCCTAGGCTTGTAATTCCTGAAAGGGGTATCTGGGTACCACTTCTAGTCCTTCAGCCATGGCTTGGATCCATGAATTCCCACCTTATAAATCATTTCTACAAGAATAGCATTCACCAGATCATCATAAGTTTCACAATCTTGGTTTTGAAGGCTGTAGAGGGCGAAAAAATCTTCCCACAACATTATGCACATTGTGGGTCTATGAAACACATGCTACAAAGTTTGAATTCCTTTCTTGTGGAACCTTAGTGCCTTAAGCCAAGGTTACTTGGCCAACAACTAACCATTACTAGCAAAGAGAGCAACCACCAAACATTATGTTGATTGAGCAAAATCCGATCATGAAAACCAGAGTTGGGCTAGCGGAGCCAAGGCTTAACTGCCTCCTAGGCTCTCCAAATTCTCTTGGCCATGAAATTTCCCACAATTTGGACTAATTCCTTCATGAATAAAAGGATTTGAAAGCCGATCCCCTTCCAAGTGGGTCTGTGAACAGGAAAGCTGGATTGAATGCAATGCTTGAGGAGAATTTTCCAAGTTTCACCTCCAGTAAGGGCTCTAATTATCCATTCCACACACAAGGCAGTCCCTTTTCATTGAGTGGAGAGTAGACCAAGTCCTCCAAAGTCTCTAGGAAGGAAACATAACTCCCAGGCAACGTGGTGAAACCCTCTATGGGAATTTGCAGAGGCCTAAAGAAAATTCAAAAGTAGCTTTTCAAGCTTGGCATAGGCAGCTTTCGAAGGAGCCCAACAAGAACAATAATAGAAATGTGTAGCCGCCAAAATCTCAGAGCACACTTGGAATTTCCCTACTAGAGAAAGAGGCTTGGTAATCCAATAAGCCAGCTTTTGCTTAATCTTGGAGAGAACAACTTGCCACAACTCAACTGGAGAAGCATGGAAGGTGAAGGGAATGCCCAGAAACTAAAATATTTCCCCTAGCCCAATCCATTTCGAACCATACTGCTAAAGCTAGTGAGGAGTGGGCAGAATAGACTACCTGTAGCACAAAGTTTTATGCCACTAAATGGAAAATCCAGACGCAAGACAAAAATTGTTGAGACATTCAAGAGTTTCCTTAATATTGTTCTCTTCCTCCAGAAGGGTGGGGAAAGAGTCATTGGAAAAATGGCCATTAACAAGCTGAGCCTAGGAGTTAGGTAGGGAAATTCCTTTAACACGTTATTGAGAAACCGCATTGGCCAAAAGATAGCCAAATCCTTCGGCAACAAGCATGTAAAGAGAAGGAGCAAGCAGGCATCCTTGTCGAATGGAGCGAAAAATACCAAAGGCAAGATATTGGTGGCCATTAATGGTGATAAAAGTAGAGGAATCTGAGAAGAGAATTTGGATAGCCTGAATGAAATTAGGCCCAAACCCCAAGGCTCTCAACATGGCTAGAATGAAAAGGCCACTTAATGCATTCATAGGCTTTAGCAAAGTCAATTTTGAGAAAAATAGCTTTCTAGTTTGAACACCTGGCCCACTCCATAACTTCCCACACAACAAGGATATTATCCAAAATAAATCTAGACTTGATAAAACCAATTTATTTAGGGTGCACAATTTGAGGCAAAAGATGGCGGATCTTTGGAGCCAAAGCTTTGGTGATGATTTTGTAAGACATTGAGAAGCATGATAGGCCACCAGTTGCAAATATCCTTGGGGCTTCCAGGCTTAGGTTTGAATTTAATATTTCCTTTATTAATTATATTACCCAGGGATTTGGAAGGAAAAGCCTCAAGATAGACTTTATGCAAGTTGTGCCCAAAACAGTCCCAAAGGGCCTTGTAAAATTCATAAGGGAAACCATCAATCCCTAAGGCCTTGTCACTAGCCATGGAATGAATGGCTTCCTTTAAGTCTTCAACTATGAGCAATTGTTCACAAAAAGCTTTCTAGGTTGAAGATAACATATTTGGCAGAACAAGACAATCCTGAAGGGTTTTCTATCGCTCTGGCATAAACTCCTAAGTAGTGAAAACTTGTTCATAATGTTGAACAAAGGCCTGAAGAATGTCAAGCAACACAGAAAACACTTGAATTCCATCTTTACTTTTTTTAACGCCAGGAGATGAGTGTCTGGCACGTAGGGCCAAAAAAATCTCCATGGAGGCATGGTTGCCAATCTTTAACTAGTGCAATCTGGCTGTGATTTGCGCACCTCTAATAGCATAATTATTTGCAACTTGCTTTTTTATCTTAATTATGCCACCCTAACTTGTAATGATGGGGAGAAAGGGCTAGCTGCCAAAGCCTTGGTAGCTGAGCACAAGTTAGTTGTGGTAGCCTCATAAGACCGCTGACAAAAAATGGCCAGCTGGCACCCATAAATGCGTAGAAATCTAGTCGTACAAGTGATAACATCATTCCGACAATTAATTTAGCATGTATTATGAGGTGGCTTGCACTCCAAACTCTAGACTCTACGAATGTGGGCCAACATGAGCTAATGAAAAAGCAGAGATGTGCTCAAAAAAATTGTGTTTTATAGGCCCGAGGTTGTCTTGTCTCCCATTCAATGTGAAAATAAATGAGGAAATGATCTGACAATGTCACATCCACTAACGACTTAACCGGGAGTGAAGAGTTGTCAAAAGAGAAGAAATATTGAGCCGAGATCATGGCACCACCAATGCACTTAAATATTCTATCAGAGATAGCCCTAAAATTACACCAAGTGTGCCAGAGAGAATGAGAATGGTGGCGGCCAATATTGGGATCAAAGAGCCCCAATTTATTACACATGTAAAACCATGCCTCTCATTCCCCAGCTACCCATCTAAATGGCAGAGTGTCATCTTTATCATATGCCATCTTAACCATATTGAAATCCCCACACAATAGCCAGGTAGCAACTGGCAATGAATCAACAATCCAACACCAAAGCAAAGAGCATTCCACAACATCATTAGAGGCATAAACATTAATAATCCCAAAAGAGTGATTGTCAATATTAAGGAGGATCCAAACGAGCCAATGTGTGGGGTCAGACCCATGGTCAACCACACAAGCGTATTACCATGGGGAAAAAAGGGTGACAACTCTGCCACATCTAGCATCATATGCAATACAAAACATATGACTGCCTAGCCAAATAGAATGCCAAGCTGAAGTGAGAAAAAAACTAGAAATTTTAACTTCTTGAAGACAAAGCACTTCAATACCAACATACTTCTGCAAAACATCCCTAACAGAATACTTCCTGGAGAGGTCTATCAGACCTTGAACATTCCATGAGAGGAAATTCATGAATGAAACTCCTCCATATCATCGAAGTTTGACTCCTCTTCATTCAAAGTAGAGAAGCGATTCTACAAAAAAATTGGTGGAACTAACCTAATTTGAATATTCAGAGAAGAAAACATTTGTTTCTCTTGAACATATTCTCCTTCTTCTAATGGCGAAGAAGGACTACGAGACCGTCGTTGAGCTCCTGTCATGGGAGGAGATACATTCAATTGTGCTATCATAATGACAGTAGGCTGAGGCATAGCCTTCGGCTTGGGCCGTGCCAGAATATTGTCAGCCCCAACCAGGGCCTCTTTCCCCTTCGTCGAAGGGTTTGAAACATTTTTAGCTAGCTTAGGGACTTTGGAAACCATCCAAGAGCCACTATAATTGTGTTTGTAGTTTGTAACCATGGTCAATTTCTCATCAAGTTTGGCAACAAAATTATTCGCTTAATAGGGCTTTTCATATTCCCGTGATGAAGGAGTACGAAGCACTGCCAAGGGGTAGTCTTTGATCTTATGGTCTGTGGATTGACATCTATAACACGTGTTCGATAGATTAAAATAAGTGACCTTCTGAGTATGCTGGAGAGCTCCAATTTGAATGTTAATGGAGTCTTTCAAATCTTGTGAAAGGTCCACTTCAACATAGACTCGTTTCTGGGGTCGAGCCTGAAAAAACCTATTTGGCTCAATACAAATGACCTTCCCCAAAGAGGACACAATATGACTCAAAAAAGGCACATAAGGAAAAGGAAACCCTGGAAACTCAATCCAAACTGAAACCCACAACTTGGTGTCATCCTAGATAGTGAAGTCCTGGGTCCACAACTGGAAAACCAATGGAGAAGATTTGACATACCAGGGACCATGAATCAGGATTGCCTAAAAATGACTAATCTCTACAAAACGAAAAAGAAAAAAGCCCTTGGTTAAATTTTGGGCCATGTCAAGGAAGACCCCATGAGGGACCTAGGCCTTGTGGACCCATTCTTTAAGCAACTTTTAGGGGGATTCATCCCAACAAAGTACCCAACAAGAGTATCTTGCTCAAGCCATTGACAAGTAGAATGAAAATTAGGCAAAGGTAAAATGACATCAACTGGGGAGTCAAAAGATTTACCTTGTGAATCACTTTAAGAATAATTTTTTGGGGTCATTTGTTTGGAGGAGGAGCCATTGAGCAAAGCCGTTGAACCGCCAACACTAGTAAGAATTTTTGGGTTAGAGCTAGTTGAAGGCATATTAAAACAAAAAAAAATAGTAAATGTGGTCGTGCACACAAGAAAAGAGAAAAATCTTGCACCAATAGCGCAATATGATGCAAGGAGGGACAAGAATGACCGTAGACACAAGAAAACCCTAGCAGAGCTCATAGACCTTTTCCTCGCTCCTGCATCACTTTTGAAAAAACCACCAATATAAACTTAAACCCCACAATAAAATATGCCCGATATTAATAATGTCACACCAAATAAAAATTTTGTCTATAGAATTATAATAATGCCACCAAATAAATATTTTGCCCAAACTATAGAAATATTGTAATATGCCAACACAAAAAAAAAATTGCAAGTGGGGGGGGAATATTTTTCCACAAACTATACGATCCATAGGTATGGATTTTCTACCCAAATGTGAAAAAACCTCTAATGCCTCTAGATCAAGTTGTCAAATTTTAATGATTTGATTGGCATCTTAGGGGTTTTTGGACCTCCTGAATGCAATGGTGGGGTCAGATTTGACCCAATATGCTTCAAAAATTAGTTTCCTCCCAGATGAAAACTAGCCTATATTGAAAACCCTTGAACTTGAAATGAAAATCTCCTCAACTCAACTCTCCAATCCAAGATGGACTTTGCAAGGCCTATGCTTTGATACCATGTTGGAAATATTGATGAACAAGGAACCCAATTGAAGCTGCACACTCTTCAAAGGATCAAACCATGAAAGACACCATCCGCAAGAAAGTGTTGCAACATGAGCAAGAAGATAGATAATTGATCAAATGATGATTTATGATGATATTGAATTGATCTAGAATATGTTACAAATGTACAAATTCCTTGTATATATAGGCAAGGTGTGATGAGGTAGGATAACTACCCTTGATACAAACATTAAATTCCTAATGTAAATATTAAATGCATAATATAATGCATAGGAAAACTATTGAATACCTAGATAACTAAAAGTAAATAATGAGACATGGCCCCATTATAACTAACTTCTATAAATGACAAATAGGACTAAATTAACTCCTAAGTAAACTTATTAATGTGAATAGGTCCTCACTAATAACTAGTTAGGAAATAAGCCCATTCACACTAATAGAGATCATAAGGTGTAATATTTGACTTTCAACCTCAATGGTGAGTCAATTAGAATTGGACCTCAGTCCTTTAAAACAATAGCGCATATTTGAAACCTAATTAAATAATTTTCAACGTCCAAACTAACAATAAGACCTAGATGATAAAATGCAAGATCCCGAATATACAAAAATCAAACTGAAAATTTATAGGAAGATCTGAGAAGGGTCTGGACACATGTACCTAGCATAAAAAGTTGATTATGAGCACCGTAGGAGGACAAGTGTTCGTAGGGGAGAATGGGTCTTGGTTAGGGATTTCAAAAATATTTTTTGCAGTCCTTTGAAGTAATTTTTGAGATGTTTTGTCTAGGTTTCACTATCGAAAAGTTGGAAATAAATTTTTCACTTGAGTTTCTGTGATTTGACAAAAATGAATGCAACAAATGAAACAATGTAAAATTTCTCTTCAACATCTTCAATCGTTCTTCAACATATAATCTGCACATACACAAAGAGGAAGAATTTTTTTTGTTTGTTTGGGGGTTTGCCTTGGTCAAATCCCAAGTTGGGTAATTAAACCTTGATAGAAAGATAATGATAATTGAAAAATGGAAGGAATGATGAATGAAACAATGCTTTCTACAACTCACCAAACCTTTAATGGATGTCCTTAGAGGATTGAAGTCACACACATCACTCCAAGGGTTGATCTTGCTTTGCTTGATTGATTGGACACTTGAAAATGCTTGGATTCTTTAGGATCAATAATGCATAGTAATCTTCATGAAATGGAATTAATGCACATGAACTTTGACACAATGATTAGGATCTTTATTTGCTGCAGCAAATGACTAATAATTCTGCTCTTGAATGATCTTGGAAATAATATTTGTTGAATATTTTTCTCCCTCAAAATTCTTCTATATCAAAATGATAAAATAACTATGTATTTATAGGCGTTTATCTAATTTTCTAAAAATTAGATTCCAAAATCTGAAAATTCAATATGAAATTTTAATTATTAAAATACTACCAAAAAGATATTTAAAAATGGGTCATGGCACTTAAAGGGGACCCATTCACCCATGGAAAAATGGGTTTTGGCCCATAAGTCCATGACACTCATTCTCCAATGTGATTTAATTATTAATTGCATCAATTAAATATAGGTTTCTCTTTAAAAAAAGGATAAATAAGGCTTTGAAATGCATAATTTAAGTAATTAGAATCTTAATTAAGTCAAATTAATAAGGGACCCAAATAAAGTGTGAAATTGTAAAGGGTATACAATTTCTTACATTGCATTTAGCCTCCACTTTAGTGAGAGTATGAACTTACACTCAGACTCACACTAAAGTAGACAAATATGTGTTAAGAGAAGTCCAAGTGTACAAATTTTGATGGGATAGGATGAAAAATATCAAGGTGGCCAAGTCTCCAAGAACCAAGATCCCATGGAAAACCAACATAAGGATAAAGGGATACACAAGATGTGTGTTGTACCCAAAATAAATTTTTCGCACTCTATATAAATTGAGCTAAATCATGTAAAAATTCCATAAAAATTCTATTTTAGGTCAAACCAAACATAAGGTCTTTGTGGGTTTCTGTCAAAGAACATATGTGCAAATTTTTTAAAAAATAAAAATTAGGGTTTCATACCCCTATTTTCGAGGAAACCCCTGAAAATAGGACCTTCCCAAAAATGATTGAAAATGATTTTGACAAGATGAATCGACTTCATAATCACACTGGTCAAGTCAGAATCATCAAAAGATATGTTTTACTTTGGTGGGTCTATTTCTATTTTTCAAGAACAAAGTTAGGAGCTTCGCAGCCATTAATGGCAGATTAGCCAGTACCAAGTACTGAAAGCTAAACTTCAAAAGATTCAATGATGCAACCATGTTGAAAAAGGAATGAAAATATGCTATTTTAAGAAGGAGATTCTTGAAAGCATAAAAGGCCAAAATTTGGCTAATTCTGGAAATGCTACCAAGGAGAAACCAACTCAAAATGCTAAAAGCGCCCTTTCCAAAGAAAGGCGCCCTTGAATCTCAAGGGTCAAATACAGTGTCTTGATTCATCCAAGGCAATCATCCTCGACATTCTCTTGCTGGCTCAACAACAAAACATTCAACGAGATCATCTGATAAAGTGATCACCGACAATCGTCAATAGAAGGCAAAGAGGTTGTTATGAATAATATCCAAAATGAATGCTTGACTAGAGAAAGGCGCCCTTGCTGAAGAAAGGCGCCCTTGAATGGTGTAATGAAGATGTCACCCATTGAGAAATGTTCTCTTCATGAATGCTATCCAGCTCTGATCTAGCTTCATAATGAATCCATCAGTGAACCTACGAGATGAGCCAAACAACTGCAGTGATTGATCAACTAAGGAGGCAATTAAGCAAAAAATGCTAGAAAAGTGAAAATGAAAGAAGAACACTAAAAATGTGCTAAGTATCTTGAAAAAAGTGCCCTTGCTAAAGAAAGGCGCCCCTTTCTTTTGGGTACCTAGATGCTATCAAATGGCTAAAGGAACCCCATGATGATCTTCCCCGTTTGGATCAACCTTGACAATGAAATCATCTGTGGAGGATTCCGACAAGGAAATGATCTGATGATGAAGATCAAACTGAAGCAGTTTTCAACAAGAAATAATTGATCAAAAAGAGCAAAAGCACCCTTACTGAAGAAAGGAACCCTTGCTCGTTGAGGCCTTAAATTGACTTTTAGGAACTAAGACACCCGCCATCCTTTTTAGGATCAAGTTGGCCACTTGATGAATCGTCAAGCAAGATTGTTTGACTTATCAATAAATGAGGAGATCAAGTCAGAGCACACGAGGTCTAAATAAAGAAGTTGAAGAACAAACATTGAAAATTGACTAAGGAAAGTGCAAAAGCACCCTTGCTGAAGAAAGGTGCCCAGTCTTCTAGAGCCTCAAACTCAGATTCTTGGCTTACCACCTTCCAGGCACATCTCTTTAGCACAGATCCAGCTCAACAGTGAATCTATCAACAACTGCTAAGGATCAACTGATCAATTTGGAGCTAGGATCAAACAAAGGTCATTCAACATAAAAAATGATAAAAAAGCACTCAAACTCAAAAGGGATGACTAAAAAGGTCAAAGGCAAGTTTTTTGA
Organism: Sequoia sempervirens; assembly: GCA_007258455.2. Lineage (NCBI taxonomy): Eukaryota > Viridiplantae > Streptophyta > Pinopsida > Cupressales > Cupressaceae > Sequoia > Sequoia sempervirens. Next base: position 116,770,389 of record VDFB02086081.1, read on the forward strand.
CTTCAATTAAGATATTTTGGAGGAAAACCTAGCCAATTCACCCCACAATTAGTGGAAATCAACCTTCTGAACTCTAGATCAGGCCAAATCAAGCTTAGATCATGAGTTAGGCACCCAAACTTCAAGGATTTAGGCTTGAGTCTATATAAAGTAGATCTAAGTGTCCTTCATTATTTCTTTGCAAGTTGAAGATCAAAACAACAATAATCTCTCAAGGACGTCCTTTCAAGATCTACCAAGGCTTTTTGAAAGTTCTTCAATATTTTTTGAAGATCAAAGGTAGGAGAAGATATCTAATTAGAGGTTGGATTCAAAGACAGATTTTCTGAGGGAGACAGATAAAAATTTCAAATCCATCTCCTATCTACTTCCTCTTTTCTTATCTTAGGTATTCTCGCATGTCACACAAATCAGCAGGCTACAACATATTTGATCAACTAGGCAGAATCAACATACTTTTCCAATGAAACCCATCTCGTCAGATTTTCCAAAAACAACAAACTTGCTACCCCTATTTTTGGGGGTTTTTTCAAAAAAGTTTCAAAATAAAAATTATGAGGAACTGGGTTTGTTCAACATTGAAGCATGAACAAAACTCATGTGCCAAGTTAAAAAAAAAGAAACTTCTCGGCAAACGCTATTTTTAGGGGTTTTCAAAAATTGTTAGAACAGGGTCATGTGTGTAGTCAATCTTTAATTTTTTCAAGATGAAGTACTCTCAGGTACAATACAAGACCAAGATGTCCTTGTACCATGATTACCTGAAAAAGATTGAAACTGACTTACTTCAAAAGAATCCAGTGGTTGATCCAAAAGTCTTGGAGGGCATGAATCATATCACATTGTAGAAAATAAAGGAATCCAGGTTGCTTCAGGCTGCATCCATCCCCATCACATTATAGAGTGTGGAGCTTGTAATTACTTGTATTAAGCATTACAATCCTACCACGAGAGAAATTAGACCAGTAGATTGGAGGGTAATTTGTAGTTTGAAATCAAAGGATAATGAAAAATGTTTTGGTATTCCATCATGCCCTACCAATGTGGTTATCTTAGTGACGAAATGTGATAGAGCATTCGAGGCAGCCAAGAATAAATGCCAAGGAATAATGGTTGAAAGTGAAAAAGGATAGCTTGCCTAAGATAGTTGGACAAGGAGAATCCAAAGATGAGTATGCAGTGTTGATCACTCTACTCAACAAAATAATTGGACAAGAGGAGGGTAATTAGTTTCAATTTTGGATATACTACGTCATTGCCAAGATTATCAACAAGACGTAACATTACGACTGGCCACCTTGATCAATGATACACTCCACCAACATATTACTGAGTTTCTAGAGGCTCGTAGGTTCCACATGTGTTCTTACATGGTATACCTAATTACCTTCCAAGGCGAGTTTAGGATATTAAACAATGTGGGGACCTTAGGTGTGTAGAAGGTCCATGAACACTTTGCACATCTTGAGTTTACTCAAGTAGAGCAACACTTCAAAAGGACAAGTGACCTCTTCATCATGCACACCGTACGAGACCTAGATCATGAGATGCACGTACGTATTTCACAAGCAACCAAGGAGGCAATGGTGGATTGGGCGGATTGGTTTATCCAATTCACTACTTTCACCTACATATGTGTGTATGGCTACATTGGTCACCCCGCCATGATGTCATGCTACCCTTCAGATGGGGTAGTTTTCATGGAATTCCTAAGGTAGTTGGTTGAATTTCATGCTCACTTACGACTGAAGAAGAAGTCAGCTGTGAACTTTCCCATTGAGATGGGACTTTATAGATGCAAGACATCGATAGATGCCAAGTTGATGAGCCAAGAAACTGAGAGACTCAATCTCAAGTACCTCATTGAGAGAAGGTCATATGATCCCAGAGATCTCTATGTGGTGCATCGTGAGCAACACTCATCACATGAATCATCTATGGAAGATTACTCGGTCAATTGTGACAATGAGTATGAAGTGCGAAGAAGGAATTATAGCAGGTTCAGGCTCTCACAAATTGTTGACTTTATGTTAGAAGACACTAAGGGCTTATCTAATGATGAAGGGGAAGTCATTCTCCCCTCATTCTTCATAGATTCAATAGACTCACAACCACTCCCAAGAGTGGATTGGTATGCAAAGGAAAACCCATCTATAGAGGAGAGAATGAGTAGAGTTCTCAGGAACAGTCAACTCTACCTCGACAACAAGAAGACAAGGAAGGTAGTGTTTCCTAGAACAGATCCGCCATAGGATCAGCCTACACTACCTTCCACATCAAGAAAGAAGCCCAAGCATAAGCAATGGTGCAATCTCCCAAAAGGGATGAGGATGTTAGGGAATATAAGGCCAAGAACATAAGGGATACATGTGGAAACAACCACACACACCCTTGAGATAGTCATGGGAATTGCTGCCCCCGAGCCAATGATAGAGATATTCATTGAAGGGATAGAGCCTAAAGAGGTAGACCCAGTAGCAGAAGAAGCAACAACAACAACAAAAATGGTGCCTGTGATAGAAACAGAGCCATGTACATCACCATCACAATAGTCACAAGTCCCCATCAACTTGGACTCACCACCAAGAGATGTCACTCCATTATAGTCTCATTCTTCGGGCATTCAAGGACATCATATTCCTCCTTCTAGTGAAGCTAGCTGAGATTCTATCTAGCTTGAGGTTTCCTAGGCAAGAAGAGGGAAAGTCCCTCCTATGAGCTTGACTTCACAAAATTTGGCCATGTCCCACAAAACATGCCAGTGAAGAAGTTGAAGAAACAAGTTCATATGGAAAGGAATGCAAAACATGAGTTCATCATAGAGACTATTGCCCCACCGGAAGATAAAGGCATACATGAGGTACAAGTGGAAGACTACGCATTGTCTAAAATTAACCTCAGAAAGACCACACAACAGGTGGAGGCAGACCTTCTCAGAATCACCTCGATGAGCGCACAAGAAAGGATGGCCAAGGGTGGAAAAGACAAAGGAGCCTTGAAGGCTAAGAACCAATAGTTGAGGATTTACATTTCTAGCTTGATGCACGATACCCCAAACGTCTTAGCCTTACCACAAGAGTTACTAGATCTTCTCATAGAGTGAAACCATCAACAACTGATGACACATGGAAAAAACTTGAGAGATCAAGTGGAGGAATTTTTTCTTAGGGGGTAATGTATACTGGTGAATCTATACTAGTTATGGGATAGAGCACATGGACTCCGTGCGAAGATTGAACAATCAGAGCAAAAGATACCAAAAAAGAGGCCAGGCAATGAGACCACAATTGCAAACTTGTAATTGGCATATCAATCAGTCCACTCTAAGGAAAACAAGCGACATCAGTTTGCTTGGAAAGAACAACTAGCATACAAGGTGAAAGCCTACGATGCCCATTCAGCTGAACTAATTGACTACCAATGCGTGGTCGCAAATATTATCAACTTTGCAAGGACATTAGTAATATCCTTCCCTCATGTAGAATATTAGTGCGAGTGAGGAGAATACATTAAGATGGTTACAATGCATAATCAATTCAAAGATGTCATCCACAACACCCTCCTTGATGATCCAGACGGTTGCAAGTTGGCCAAGGTGGTAGCTTTGTCTACCAAGTTCGATGAGGTAGTTGCCCAGTGTATAGACTTCCAACATCAACTCACAATAGGTGAGGTAATGCTAAAGCACCACATCATCATTTTGCAAATAATTAACTACCCAGAGGCTGAAGAAGTCAACAAATGGATAGAAACACTGTTGACTAGTGGTGAGTTGCAAAGGCACCAAAGAAGGACATCCTACCCCCCGCATGGAATTTATGATACTTGAAGTTGACTTGATGCCTCTTTCCAAGTCAACTCAAAAAGACATTAAATGTAATTGGAATTAACTTGATGCCCCTTTCCAAGTTAACTCCACATCCCACAAATCATGCATTTTCAGATCCCACTGATTAAGGATGTCTAATTGAATCCATAATTTGTGGATCTCAAATCTCCACTAAACTTGGATGTCTATTTTGGAGGGATATTTTGTATTAAAGTTCATCTTTAGTTTAGTTTCAATCAACTGAAGTAGTTTCCAGTTGAATCTTTGATTAGTTTCAGTTAACTGAAGTAGATTTCTAGTTAATTGTTTGTTCCCCTTTCTTAAGAATAAATCTTGCTTGATTGCTTGGAAAGAACTATGTGTTAACTCAAGGAGATTTTAGGGTTGCCTACTCCTTTGAATTCTATAAATAAGAGCCTTGGGCTCATTATTTGTTAACATTTACTTACTATGCAAAATTGTTGTGCCATTGTTACCACAAGTTTGAAAGTGATTATTTGTTCACTCGTGGATGAGAGTTAATTGGTTTGATAAGAAATTGTGCATGATTTCATGCCTTTTCATGTCCCAATATTTGTAACTTGTTGAGGAGATTTAAAGAAGAAAATCAAAAGGCACTTGCATTTTGATCCAAAGATTTGAGTCCTTTCAATGTTTTGTGTTAAAAAGCTTGTTGTTCCATTTCCCTCCTCGGATAGGGGTTCCTCCTCCTTGGACATTTGTTATCAAAAGTTATCGTGTGATGTTGTTTAATGGATTGACTTTCAACCTATACTTTAGACAGGTGTTCCTCCTCCTTAGCAAGTTTGTTGGCCAAAACATCATAATTTGTTGTTTCTAGTAAGCTGAATCCTAGGCTATACCTTAGATAGGGGTTCCTCCTCCTTAGCAAGTCAAAGATCCAACTTACCATAAAGAGTGTTTTCTTGTATAAAACCCTATCCCAGCATATATCAAAGTGTTCAGAGCCTCAACCATATTCTAAGGATATGACGAATTCAAGTGATCCAACCAATGCATTCCTGCTCCTATGCCCTCATGCTCTATTTATCTTGAGGAGATAGGATAGATTAAAAGCTAGTTTAGTCATAGTTAAGATCTACAGAAACCAAAGAAAAGCTTAGCTACAACGCATTGTGTTTGTGCACCCTTATGTCCTACCGCTGAGTAAAAAAATGATAGGAACCTTAGTCTATACTCTCCCCTTTCTTACACATTACATCAACAAAGAGAGATCTTCCTCTCTATAATCCAAAGGATTAGTACTATAACGCTTGCAATGGCTAACCATTTACAATAAGCACTCTAGAGGTGCTAATTTAAATTCCAATAGTTTTATGGCACCCATCATCGGGCAACGAGGCACAAAACTTCAAGAAAAAGCTAATGCTTTCACGTCACAGGAATGACTATCTGGAATTCTTGGGCCCCAGTAGAGAAACCTGATCTTGTTCCAACAACTATCCAACTAGATCTTACATATATTTAATTAGAGCAATCAGACATCATCAACAACCTGTGTATCTTCATCTTTGAAAAGAATACATCACCTGCTTAGTGGAGAGCCGCAACCATTACTCTAGATGAGGAAGAAAGAAAGATTTATCTTGCATCTGAGAGACCAGATTACCACCACCCGCGTGGCAGTAATCATCGTGGCTCACCAAGTATATACGAGGAGGACCAATCCTCTTTTTCAAGAAGAAGTTAGAGAAGCATCTGACACAAAACAGATCTATCAAGAGGTTTGAGAACACTTTCTAGAAGAACCACAACAAGAACCTCTCACTCAAGCAATGGCTAACAACATTAACATCAATAACGGAAATGGTCATAATAATGGTAACAACGGCAACGATAATGGAAACAACGAAAATGGTAACAACGGTAATGGCAATTATGACAACAACCTTTTTAGAAATGGCTGAAATACAAGAGTTGTAAGATGCCTTGCCCCACTACCATGAGGTAACAACATAGGTCCACTGACCCTACAAGGCAACCATGAACTTCCCAAGGGATCACAAAAGCACTTCCCAAGATTCTACGGCGATGGGGCTAGACACCTCGATGAACATCTTTGAGCATTCATAGCGGCTTGTTCCATTATGTTCGTACCACATGAAGATATCACCACTTGAATCTTTTTCGAAACTCTTGAGGCAAATTTTTTCCACTAGTTCAATCACTTGCAACTAGGTATCATTAGAAACTGGGAGGACATAAGTGAAAAGTTCTTGGCCAGATTCAAACTTGTCAAAGATAGTCATCAACTATTTTCCCAGCTATCCAACTCTAAGATGGAGTCTACAAAACCAATGAGAGAGTTCGTCGTAAGGTTTAACTGCCTCATTACACATCTTTCTCACACACTAAATCGATTAGACGAGATCATGATGAGTAGCTTCGTCAACGTCCTTTCCTTCGAGATAGCCTTTTTCATAAAAGGCAGTCATGAAGAAGACTTGCTATTCATACAAGAGAAGGCTATCGAGCTCGAAGATCACATGATCACCTTGGGGAAGATGAAGGACAATGCTATCAGACCATTGGTCCAAGCATTAGCCGATCCACTACTACAAAAGGTAGCTAATGAGGTGAGCATATTAAAAAGACAGTCACCCAACCAAGGGAAGCAAGCACTGCCCACACCACCGCCTTATCAACAACAACAATAGTACCAACCTCACCAGCAATACTAGCCTCAACAACAATATCAACCGAAGAAAAATAATTTCCAATCTTTCAATAACTTCAAGCCTAATTTTTCAGGACCTCCACCAAGATAGGCAGAGCCTAAAAAATATAATGTGTTATGTTGTTTCCATGACTCAGATGAACACATCGGATCCTCATGCCCTGAGAATCAGAGGATGAACCAGATCATGGGATATGCTGGAAATGAAGCTCCAAGCTCAAATTCAGTACCTTCAAATACGAACATTTCTCCACCTGAAATGGATAACTTCGATGGCAACTTCGTAATGAGATACTTTCATAGCAAACCTGTAAATCAAGAAGAAGAAGAAGACTACCATCAGTACTTTCTCACTGTTAATCATGAGAAACTTACGACACCTATGTTTACACGTGCTCAACACTTTAAAGCGTAGAAAGAAGAAGAGGAGAGATGGAAGTCCAATGAAAAGGGAAAAGAAGCTTTCACTTGTAATCCCAAGTCTACACATGAGTTCGTCACACCTACTTCTCAAGATATGTCTTCAACAAATTTTGACATTGTGACGTCTATGATGAAGAAGAAGGTACAAATCTCATAGCTAGAGTATCTCCAGGATCATCTTGATCAACTAGATCAGATTCTCAAGGTAGTACAGAAGCCAGTTGTCATACAATCCATGTTGCTAGAATCTTTTGTACCAGTGGGAGAAAAGCCTAAGCCCTTCTACATATCTTTGTATATGGGAGGGTATAAACTCAAAAATTGCATAATTGACTCAAGGGCATTAGACAACATCATGTCATTACAAATTATGAACTCTTTGGGGCTATCATGCACAAAAACACATGACAAGTTTTATTCACTTGAATCAAAACCTATGCCCTTGGTAGGCCAATTGAAGGATGCTCAAGTCAGATTGGAATCTTGCCCAAAGAAGATCATGATGACCATTCTCATAGTTGACATTCCAATTAGTTATGGAATGCTCCTGAGTAGAAACTTTTGCAAGGATCTCAGAGGCGAGATCCAACTAGATTGGTCGTATGCGACAATCCCATTGAAAAAGGGTAGCTTCAAGTTGGAATCGGAGGCTAGGTCGAGATTCATGGTGCTGAAATCTTAGGACCCACAAGCACAAGTGCTACATCAAAGCATGGGTCTCGACACGTATGCCATGCTATTAGAAGTAACTGAAGAAGAAGAATTTTTTGCACTTTCCACACAAACATTGAACGAAGATTCAAGAATGTGGAAGATGCAATTCGACAATAGATGCTCAACAACAGGCTCAGAAGCAAGAGTAGTCATTACCTCTCCTGAAGGAACACTATACCCATTTTCTTATCACTTGTAGTTCGATAACATGAACAATTACTTAGAATATGAGGTGCTCATACTAGGCCTCAAAAATGCAAGAGATATGGGTATAAGATACCTTCAAGTCAAAGGCGATGTAAAGTTGATTGTTCAATAGGTCAGAGGACAATATCAAGTAAGGAAAAGTTGTCTTATGTCTTATCAACAAAGGGTGTGGAATGCAATCGACTAGTTTGAAGAATTCAACATTAGGTACATACCACACGACCAAAATAGTAGAGCGTATGCCCTTGTAGTATCGGCAACTCTTTTCGTGCCCCATTCTGACTTCCATTAAAATGCCTTTGCTATCGAGCTCATCTATAGGACAACTGTCCTTGACAACTATGACAATTGGAAAATCTTTGATGATGATGACATCAAGGAGTTCCTGTGCATGGGGGACAATTACCAAGAACTATTATTTGAAGGTAGTGCTTCTCCCTTTAGAGAATCTATAGCGAAAGATTCTGAAGTCACAGAATTCGACATCATCCAACTAAGAGGCAATAATATCCCCAAGGGTTTAGTATCCTTGGAGGATATATTTGACAAAAATGACATACGTGTTCAAGATTAAAGGAATTCTAACAACAAGATGTCAACTGATTACCAACAAGTCAACATTGGTATGGAAGACAAGCCTCAGCTTGTCAACTTAGGAAAATGTTGCATTGCAAAGGAAAGTGACATCTTCATCTCCTTATTCAAGGAATATCGAGACATCTTCATGTGGTCCTATGAAGATATCAAAGCATTCAAGCCAAAGGAATTATCTCATACAATTCCATTTAATTCTGATGTCAAGCCTTTCAAGCAGAAGTAAAGACACTACAACCCACATGTTCAAGACAATCTCCACGAAGGTGAAAAAGATGGTGGATTCCGAGATCATATTCCCAATCCACTATTCCACCTAGGTGTTGTATATCATTCTTGTACACAAGAAGAGCTGAGAGATTCGGATTTGCGTAGATTTCTGGAACTTGAACCAGTTTTTCTTAAAGGATAACTATCCTTTGCCTATCACAGAGCATGCATTGCAAACAGTAAGTGGTTCAGAAAAATTGTCATTGCTTTACAATTTTTTTGGATACAACCAAATTGTAGTGGCTGAAGAGGATCAACTCAAGATGAAATTTGCCACTCCTGGGGAATGTTCACCTACGAGAGAATTCCTTTTGGCCTCATCAAATATGGTGCTACTTTTCAACAAGCCATGGACTTGGAATTTGGTGACTTAAAGGAAAAACTGGTAGTCATCTATCTTGATGATCTTATCGTGTTCTCGAAGAAGTGGCAAGATCATTTCTATCACTTAGTGAAAGTGTTCGAGAGGTGTAGGTACCACCACATATCATCGAATCTGAAGAAGTCTATCTTCACAGTGACAAAAGGAAAATTGCTAGGTCACATCGTCTCTAAGGAAGGGACTCATATATACCCTAATTAGGTGGATGCAATCAAGGACCTAACTCTCCCTACAAATAAAACTGGGGTACACTCCTTTAGAAAAGTTAACTTTATACGGAGATTTGTACCTGACTTCTCAGAGCTGACTAAAGACATCTCAACAATGATGAAGAAGAAAACCACCTTCAAATGGAGTGAGGAAGGAAGGAAGGCGTTTGAGAAAATAAAGGAGGCCATCAGTAAAATCCCAATGTTGGTTTGACCCTATTTTGATAAAGAGTTCATTCTTTATTGTTATGCGTCGAAACATACTCTGTCTGCCATACTAAATTATAAGTTGAATGAAGAGACTGAGTCACCAATAGCTTTCATGAGCAACAACTTCAAGGATAGCGAGTCTCGGTATTCCCAGATAGAGAAAAATGCATACGCAATTGTGAGGGCTATCAAGAATTTCTGATTCTACATCCTAAACTCTCACACCACTGTGTATGTTACAAACCCTGTGGTCAAGAGTGTCCTTACTCAACAGGAGATGAGCACCAATAGAGGCAGCTGGATCGCAAGAGTCCAAGAATACGACTTGGATATCAAGCCTACCAAGCTCATCTGCGAGAGAGGTCTATGCCAACTCATGGTAGAAGATGGTGATCTAAAGCACCAAGTTGTTGATGGCATCCCAGGAACGGAAATGGAAGAAGACCTCCCAATGGTCTTATTAGTTGAATCTGCTCAAGAATGGTACACAAAATTGTGGTACTTTTTGACCTACGGGGAATGCCCAACACACTTGGGTAAGCAATAGAGAAGAACTTTGAAATTGCAAGCACAAAGTTATGTTCTTAGAGGAAATGTTCTATACAAGTGTGGGCTTGATGGAATGTTCCTATTATGTGTCAGTGAGGACCAACAATGACGGTTGTTAGAAGCATTCCATAACTAGGCATGCGGTGGCCACTTCTCTTCAAGGGTTACTGCATTCAAAATCTTGTGGGCATTGCTCTTTTGGCCAAATTTGTTCTGTAACGCATATGACTAGGTGCACAAATACACATTGTGCCAATAATTTGTTGGAAAACTCAAGCTGTTAGCCCTTCGACTAAGGCTAGTGGTGATAGATGCTCCTTTCCAGCAATGGATCATAGACTTTGTAAGACCCATCAACCCACATTCCAATAAGGGACATGTCTACATCCTTACAGTGAAAAATTACTGGACTAAATGGGTTGAGGTAATCCCTACAAAGCAAGCTACTTCTAAATTAGTGTGTAACTTCCTCAAGGAGAACATCATTACATGCTTCATAGTACCGAGAAAGATCCTAATCGACAACGCTACAAGCTTCTTGTCAGAGGAGTTAGTAGAATTATATTTTGACTATGACATCACATCGTCCTACTCTTCAGATTACTATCCACAAGGCAACAGACAAGCTGAGTCATCTAATAAGAACATCGTCACGATTGTGCACAAGATGGTTGATTCCAATGAACGGGCTTGGCACACCAAGTTGTAAGACGCTCTTTGGGCTGATAGGATCACACCTAAGAGATCTATTGAAACTTCACCATTCACCATCCTATATGGCATGGAAGTTGTGTTACCCATCACTCTAGAATTGTTTGCTTTACAACTGAAATCCGCAATAGAAGATGAGGAATTCAAAAATCCCATCGAGAAATGTATCTTGTGCTTGGTGAAACTTCAAGAGGAGAGGGTGGAGATAATTGATAAGATCACTCAGCATCAAGAGTGAGTGAATAAGATCTTCGACAATAAGGCTCGACAATGAGACTTTGAGATTGGAGACAAAGTCCTGTTATGGGACAAGAGACACGAACCAAAGGGAATGCACGGTAAATTTGAATCCCTTTGGCTGGGATCGTTCATAATCCATTTTATTGGAGAGAATTTCTACATTCTCTCACATTTATATGGAAGGCTTTTCCATTGCCCTACAATGGGTAGTACTTGAAAAAATTTGTCCCTTCGGGGATGGGGTGAGTTATTTGTAAATACTTTTACTTGATTTAAAATTATGTTATTATGTGTTTCCCCGTTTAGTAAAGTATCAAGTCGTAATTTAGGTGATTTCTTAGTAGTCTTGTTGTAGGTGAATAGATTGGTGAGCCCAATAAAATACGTGAACTCTAATTTTTAGTTGTGTTTGGAAATAAAGTCATGACTCCGTTACCCAACTAATAAGAGTACTAGTCTGCAAAACTTGAGATTCTCAGCTCTCCTATGTTGTAGGTATCTGACATGGTCACCAGATAGAGCTTAATGTTGTACCCAAAATAAATTTTTGGCATTCTATATAAATTGAGCCAAATCATGTCAAAAATTTGTCAAAATTATGTTTTAGGTCAAACCAAACATAAGGTCTTTCTGGGTTTCTGTCAAAGAACATATGTGCAGATTTTCAAAAAATTGAAAATTAGGGTTTCATACCCCTATTTTCAGGGAAACCCTTGAAAATAGGACCTTCCCATAAATGATTGAAAATGATTTTGATAGGATTAATCAACTTCACGATCACACTAGTCAAGTCAGAATCATCAAAAGATATGTTTTACTTCGGTGGGTCTATTTCTATTTTTCAAGAACAAAGTTAGGAGCTCTGTAGCCATTAATGGCAGATCGGCTAGTACCAGATGCTAAAAGCTAAACTTCAAAAGCTTCAACAATGCAACCATGGTGAAAAAGGACTAAAAATATGCTATTTGACGAAGGAGATTCTTGAAACCGAAAAAGGCCAAAATTTGGCTAACTCTGGAAATGCTACCAAGGAGAAACCAACTCAAAATGTTAAAAGTAACCTTTCTAGAGAAAGGCGCCCTTGAATCTCAGGGGTCACATATAGTCTCTTGATTCATCCAAGGAAATCATCCTCGATGTTCTCCTATTGGCTTGACAATGAAACATTCAACGAGATCATCTGATAAAGTGATCATTGATAATCGTCAACAGAAGGCAAAGAGGCTATTATGAATAACATCCAAAATGAATGCTTGACTAGAGAAAGGAACCCTTGCTAAAGAAAGGTGCCCTTGAATGGGGTAATGAAGGTGTCACCAATTAAGAAATGTTGTCTTCATGAATGCTATCCAGCTCCAATCCAACTTCACAATGAATCCATCAGCGAACCTGCGAGATGAGCCAAACAACTACAGTGATTGATCAACTAAGGAGGCAATTAAGCAGAAAATGCTAGAAAAGCGAAAATGAAAGAACACTGAAAATGTGTTAAGTATCTTGAAAAAGGTGCCTTTGAGAACACTGAAAATGTGCTAAGTATATTGAAAAAGGAACCCTTGCTAGAGAAAGGAGCCCCTTTCTTTTGGGCACCTAGATGTTGTCAAATGGTTGAAGGACCCCCATGATGATCTTCCCTGTTTGGATCAACCTCAACAATGAAATCATCTATTAAGGATTCCAACAAGGAAATCATCTAATGACAAAGATCAAACTAAAGCAGTTTTCAACAAGAAATAACTGATTAGAAGGAGCAAAAGCACCCCTACTGAAGAAAGGCGCCCTTGCTCACTGAGGCCTTAAACTGACTATTAGGAACTGAGACACCATCCATCCTTTTTAGGATCGAGCTGGCCACCTGATGAATCGTCAAGCGAGATTGTTTGGCTTATTAGTTAGCGAGGAAATCAATTCAGAGCATGGGAGGTCTAAATAAAGAAGTTGAAGAACAAACGACATTGAAAATTGACTAAAGCAGGTGCAAAAAAACCCTTGCTGAAGAAAGGCACCCAGTCTTTTGGAGCCTCAAACTTAGTTTTTTGGCTTAGCACCTCCCAAGCACATCTCTTTAGCATGAATCCAATTCAACAGTGAATCTATCAACAACTGTTTAGGATCAACTAATCAATCTAGAGTGAGGATCAAACATAGGTCATTCAACATTAAAAAATGATGAAAAAGAACTCAAACTCAAAAGGGACGCCTAAAAAGGTCAAAGGAAAGTTTGTTGAGTTCAGCTAAGATATTTTGGAGGAAAACTTGGCCAATTCACCCCACAAGCAGTGGAAATCAACCTTTTGAACTCCAGATCAGGCCAAATCAGGCTTAGATCATGAGTTAGGCACCCAAACTTCAAGGATTTGGGCTTGAGTCTATATAAAGTAGATCTAGGCATCTTTCTTCATTATTTCTTTGCAGGTTGAAGATCAAAAAACACAATAAGCTCTCAAGGACGTCCTTTCAAGATCTGGAAAGGCTTTTTGACAGTTCTTCAATATTTTTTGAAGATCAAAGGCAAGGGAAGATTTCTAATCAGAGGCTGGATTTAGAGACAAATTTTCTCAAGGAGACAGATAAAAAATTCCAATCCATCTCCTATCTACTTCCTCTTTTCTTGTCTTAGGTATTCTTGCATGTCACAAATCAACAGGCTACGACAGATCTGATCAACTGGGTAGAATTAGAATAATTTTCTAGTGAAACCCATCTCGTCAAATTTTCCAAAAAGAACAAACTTGCTGCCCCTATTTTTGGGGGTTTTTTGGAAAAAAATTAGAATCAAAATTATGAGGAACTAGTTTTGTTCAACGTTGAAGCACGAACAAAACCCACGTGTCATATTTTTTTTCAGAAAAATACTTCTCAACAAGCACTATTTTTAGGGGTTTTCAAAAATTGTCAGAACAGGGACATGTGTGCAGTCAATATTTAAAGTTTTTTAGGATGTAGTACTCTCAGGTACAATACAAGACCAAGATGACCTTGTACCATGATTACATAAAAACGACTGACACAAACTTACTTCAAAAGAATCTAGTGGTTGATCCAAAAGATTTGGAGGGCATGAATGAAATCACATTGCATAACATAGATGAATTTGGGTTGCTTCAAGCTACGCTCATCCCCATCACATTACAAAGTGTGGAGCTTGTAATTACTTGCATTAAACATTACAATCCTACCATGAGAGAAATCGAATTAGTAGATGGGAGGGTAATTTGCAGTTTGAAACCCAAGGACATTGAAAAATGTTTTGGTATTCCATCACGCCCTACCAACATGGTTATCTTAGTGAAAAAATGCGACAGAGCATTTGAGGTAGCCAAGAATAAATTCCAAATAATAATGGATGAAAGTGAAAAATGCTAGCTTGCCTAAGATAGTTGGACGAGGAGAATTCAAAGATGACTATGCAGTGTTGATCACTCTACTCAACAAAATCACTAGACAAGAAGAGGGAAATCAGTTTCAATCATGGATGTACTATGTCATTTCCAAGATTATCATCAAGAGGGAACATTACGACTAGGCCACCTTGATCAGTGATACACTCCACCAAAAGATTATCAGGTTTCTAGAGGCTCATAGGTTTCGCATGTATTCTTGGTGTACTTGATTTCCTTCCAAGGTGAGTTTAAGATATTAAACAATGTGGGGACCTTAGGTGTCCAGAAGGCCCATGAACACTTTGCATGTCTTGAGTTTACTCAAATAGAGTGACACTTCAAAAGGAAAAGTGATCTCTTCATCATGCACACCGTACGAGACCTAGACCATGAGATGCACGTATGAATTTCACAAGCAGCCAAGGAGGCAATGGTGGACTGGGTGGATTGGTTTATCCAATTCCCTACCTTATCCTACATATGTTTGTATCGCTACATTGCTCACCCCACCATGATGCCACATTACCCTTCATATAGGGTAGTTTTCATAGAATTGCTAAGGTAGTTGGCATAAGTTCACACTCACTTGTGACTGAAGAAGAAGCTAGCTATGAACTTTGTTGATGGTGTTTGTTGCATAGCAACAAATCAGACAAAATATAATATCCTATCTCTCTTGAAAGGTAAATCTCTATCAGTAAGCCTCAAGAGATAACCCCAAGGTCTCTAATGTCAGGTCTTGACAATGCATAAACAACTCAGTGATAAATGTGAAAATTTTGGTAATCACAAAGGGACCTTACTACAAGCAAATACTGAATCCTTAAATTTATCAGATCTAGCAATATGGTGATACTTCCAATCCTAAATCTAACCCAAATGATAAAAGAAAGAGAAAAAGAGAAGGATTTTTAAGAGACTTCTAAATTTAACCCTAGCCCTAAGATTGACAATGTAAATGATAAATTCTTGAAATGGACCAATCCCTCATAAACTAATTTCTACTTGACCCAAATGAATCTACAATCTTATAGAAATAGTGCAATCTTCTAAGGTATTAAATATTTTCAGATCATGAATATTCATTCAAAACAACCTTATTGCAATTGCAATGAACCAACATTCACAATTGAACTAAGCATAATGAATACAAAAGTCTAGGCTAACTTTGCAAAGCAACTAACAGTCAACTAGCTGTGAAAAGTATGGATTAGAGATTGTTGCAAACACTTCAAGCATCAAACCATAAACATCATCAAATCATCTAACATTAACGTAGCATATATAAAATAAAATTAAGCAATTTCAAAAGATAGAAGCTCAGGAACCATGCCAGATAAAATTCAACACAAGGAAGGCACCAAATCACAATGTCTTTACTTGCATTAAATCACCCAAAATAGCAACAATTCCAATCTTCTGTTACAACACTTGCTTGAAAATGATACTAACTCCTAACTCTAACTCTTTCTATACTACTTAATTCGCTCCAATATCAAAAACTATCTAGCCCTTACAAATGAGGCAAAATTCCATATTTATAGAAACCCCCAAGATATGTCAGCCCAATTAAGGTTTACAATAATAAATGGCCACAAAACAAGTCGGCCAAGAGGAATTCAAAATAAAGTAAAATATGCATTAAATGCATGTACTCCATCCAGGTTGGCCTGGGATTTCCAACATGGCTCAAGTGATCCAATGCATGTGGAGGAGAAGAGAAATAATGGGGAAGCACAAATTCTAATGAAGCATTGCATTAACTACTTCCCTCTTTATCCTTAGCGCACTCCATCTTGTCCCACACCATCAAAAATATCCTATCCAAGTCAGCCATAGGTGGCATAGTTAAAATCTTAATTCTCCTTTCAATGGACTTGATAGCTTCTCTTGATTGTTTTACAATTTTATCCCAATCTACCTTGTTTGATATTTATCAATTACTACAATGTAGGTAGCCGCATCATCCAACTGATGTTCAGTGACTGGACCTTCATTGGCTGGAGAATACACATCTCGCCACCATTTTCTCAACTGATCCAAACTCAGATGTTTTGGCACAAACCTCTTTCTCCTTGTCATAACCTCAAAGAAATAAATGTAAGTTTGTTGTAGATTTCAGTCAAGGTGTGAATTTGTTTACCCTGCTTGTACACCTTCTTTAAAAATTTTCTCCTTATTTGCAAAACTTCAAACCACTCCCAAGGTTCTACAACTCTGGACAAATTAAGGATTCCATCACTTACCAATTTATCCTTAGTATATTCCATGATGGTTTTAGCCTTTTGCAATAGGAGATCCACATCCTCCTTATCCTGTGCTAACACATTCCTTAACCAATCTATTGATCTCATAGAATCTCCTCCAATGGAAAGGATGTCTTTGATAACATCATCTCCCTTAGTTTTCACTCCTTGTAACCAACCGATTGTAGCATGTGTAGTGGTTTCATTCTCTCCAACTCAGTTATTGTTTCTTGTGGCAGGAAGCTTGTAGCAAATGATGAGGATTTGATAGATTGCAAGGGTTTCATCAAATCTTGTAGATATCTCTTGAGTTTATCATTTTCCTTCTTCAATTCTTTCTTGGTTTGTACTTCTTTCCTCAATCTACCCAAGATCACAACACTAGAGCCTTCATACTCTTCAATCTCTTGTTCCATGGAAGTAGGCCCTAGGTTGATAGTCTATACATTGTAGTCACTACCAGTCACATCATCCCTACTCTTATAAGGAGCAAGAGTAGCAATATGAACCACCCTGTTATTTACTTCATCTCTCTCAATCTTGGAGATGACCCTGGCTTTCTTCTTTGATTTACCCTTTCCTATATTTTCCAATAATTCATCCCAATTGGGAGGAGTATCATCTACAACAATCTGTTTACTCTTTAATTCCTTGTCCAGCCAACCTGGAACAGTATAATCTGATTGTACATTGCTTTGTCCAACTTCATCCCATTGATCCCTAGGTGTATCTTTGCTTAAATCTTGTTTCTCAAAAATCTCCTCAACTTTATCTTCTTTTTCTTTATCATGCTCTTCTTCTTCAGGCACCGGTGATGGATTCCTAACTAGCATTTCCTCTCTCTAAGGAGGTCTATCTTCTTCACTTCTAATAGGTGAATCTTCATAAGTCACTAGAGGGGACTGCAACACCCTCTCTATTTCTGCCTCAACACTATAGAGCTCACCCTCTTGAAATTCAGCTCCTTTTGGATCTTGATGACTCTTCGCCTCTTTGGATTCACCTAGTTCACTTGGTGCATTGCGAGCTTCATGGGAAGGAGGAATATTATCACGTTGTTTTGTAGCAAGAGTAACTGAAGGAGCATATTTCCTTGGCACACTATCCTTGGGTGAAGGAGTTCTTGATCTTCTTGTGTATACCTGTGTCCTCTCTCGTAAACTCTCCACATTTATTATTGGTGGGTCAAATTCATCTCTTGCCTTGGAGGTTTCCTTCTCCTTCTGTGACAATCTCACTATTCTCCTTCTCTTAGGTGCATAAACACTAACTTCTTTGTCTTCCTTTTTAGCTTCATCCTTTGCTGACTTCTTTGTCCTTGAAATGTGCTTCCTGTTCTTTGCAATAGGATTTCTTTTCTTTTTTGCCTCCTGTACTTCCTCCGCCTGAACATTTTTAATTTTTATCTTGAAAGGAGAGCTCACCTTGCCCTTACCTTTAGGATCCTATTCAGTTGACTCCTCGAAAGTGGAATGAGACTCCAAGTCTCCCATTAGATCATAGGTGCATTGCACACCTTCACTTTCCAACTCCCACATCTTATGCTCTAGCCATAGCTTTGTATATTTAATCACTGGAGTCATAATTTTCTCTAACTTTGTTTTCTCTTCCTCCATCCAGTCTATTTCTCCCACTGGTTTATCCTTCACAACCTCATAATCATGGCCCTGAATCAAATCTCCATCATCTTCAACCTGATCTGGAATGGCATTCACATTATATAGCTAGACTAAGTTCACTAGTAGCCTAGAAAACTTCTTCCTTCTGATCTCAAATTCATCACTGCAATTGGCCCAATAGTCCTCTATATCATCCTTATGACTATATTCACTACTGGACTTTTTTTGTGCTTCGCTAGTCCTATCAAATCTAGATCTCTTGGGATGAAAAGATAAACCTAGAGTACTCATTTCTTCTTTAGAAGCCTAGGCCGAATTAATAGAAGGGCGTGCATCACTACTTCCTATCCTCAGAGGAAAATCACCACCAAATCTAGTCTTGTGTTTATCCTTTTTCATAATTGCATCGAAATCACATATTTGCCTTGTGACCTCCAGAAGTATAATGTGATATGTGGGATACCTAGGAAGTCTGTATGGAGCCCTCTGACAACCATCTATCCTTATATATGAAAAGGTTACAAACTATATAAACCAAGCCCCATAACTTTTGATTAACTCCTTAGCATTGTCAGATATTCTTACATGCTCTGCACCTTGGAGCAACCTAGTGATGTACATGGTGAATGAATCATTCACCCTCCTATAGCTTGAGTTACCCAGGTGTAGCTGTGGATAAACCTCATAAATTACATCCTACCCAAACACACCCCTTGTACTTAGTCCTTTGTATGGATGGAATCTTGCAAGCGCATAAACCAAGTAGGACGTCATTTTGAAGGTCTTCGTCTGCAGGATATTACACATTTGTTCATGAATCATGGCACTTATAATGCCTGCCCAATGGTAATCAACATTCTATTCCATTCTCAAAATGACATGAAATATCCAATTTTCAAACACTCCTGCACTCTTCAACCCTACCACCCTACTAAGAAGGGTGATAACATCATAGTATTCATTCTTAAATTTAGCTATGAATAGCTGCTTGGGTAGCTTAGAAAAGTGGGACTTAGGTTTCTCCAGCCAGGAATTGATGACCTATTGGGACTTGATGGTATCTTCATCATAGAACTTCTTTGCCACATCCATATCAAAACCCACCAAATGAGATCTGTTGGGCAAGTCAAAGGACTGGGCTATAGACACAGGATTAAGGTTTTCCACAATTCTTCCTTGAGGACCAACTATCCTTTGCATACCCCTGTCATAGTGTCTAGCACATTCAAGCACCAACTCATAACACTACAATGCAGGAGGGAATCCAACTACATGTGCCAAACCTGATTCCAATATCCTTTTGGCTAGCAAAGGGAGATTTTGTGCCGCCATCCTTGTCTTAAATTCTTCATAATCCCACAATCCAACATTTGTATTGGTTACCTTTGACTAGATGGAATTCAGCTTGCTCTTAGGGATTCTGCTCTTGATATCCATTTTGATTCTTTCTTCCTCAGAAACAGTAGACCCCTTTGCACTCGGATCCATTACTCTGCCCTTGGTCTTGGCAACAACCACTTGACTTGATTTAGCCTGCATTCAACAAAGAGACCATAATAAAGATCACATGAAACTCAAGCTAATCAATCAAAAATGACATATTCATCTTCAATATAAGTCCTATGATGTGAAAAATTCTCTAAAACCTCATAAGAATTATTCATCTCAAAGTTCAAGCTTTCAGTCCTCTCCCGAAATTTAGGCCAGAGAGGAATTTCAAAAAATTCCCAACCAAACGAATTTCAGTGAAATAAACACAAAAGGCCTCCAATAATAATTTAACCAACCATAATTAACTAAGAAACAACATGATACATCTTTAAATAACTGGAATTGATCATGTAATGCGTAATCACCAGCTAATAAACCATGCTATCTCTCAACTCTTCATTTTCAACAAAGTTTCAGAGAATTCCACCCAAGTCGGAAATCCACAAAAATAACAATAGTCCATGAACTCCGAGAAAATGAAGGGACAAAGGAGTTTTTGGTAAAATCCTAAGGGAATGGAAATCCATGAAGTAGGCATAATTTTGGATTATTGCACATTTCTGGGAAAATGAAGAGAAAATAGAAAATTGGGGAATTCTGACAGTTAAGGAATTCCGTGAAGACTTTGAAATTATGAATGTCAATTTTTCTTCACAAATTCACTCAAATTGATCGAACGATCACAAATTTGAAGACCTTGGGCTTGAAGCTAGCTTGATTTGAACCTCTTACAAATCATCTTTAAATTTGAGACTTATTCTGAAGTAAATCGATAGGAATTGGTGATGCCCTAAACCTGAAACCCTAAAATTCCGCCATGAACATACAAGGAAAGCTTGGGCTCAGCTTACTCATTTTTCTAGGTTTTCAAACGATCTTTATGGTCTACACAAGCAAGCTACCCCATAATGAAACCGAAAAACAAGCTCACAAACTCACTTGGAATTGTCAATCTAACAAAATTGAATAACCCTAGCTTCAAGATGTTCAATGCCCAAACATGCAGAAATTCAGACTCCAAGCACACTTGAGATGCCAAAGAATCATTCACATTCAAAAATCAAAAGCAAGGAAATAAATATATACAATTGATGAAGTGAAACTCGATTATAGCAGTGACAAATAACAATCTTTAGCACCCTAGAAAATAACAACAATTATGATGACGCCCAAGAAAATCACCACCAAATCCAGGAATCCACAAATCCAACATGCCAAGTCTAGCCAAGCACTCAAGATCAAGTTCCTGATACCAATAGAAATCAAATGATAAAACTTAATGGCACAAAACTCCCCAAAATCAATTAAATGCATGCCGCAAAAATTGTATAATCGAGCATTAATGTAGTCGACAAGACAACCCCGACCAAAACCTGGGAATTTGATAGGAAAATGAATGTTTAGAGAAATCTGAACAACACAGAATTCCATGAGGTCCCAAAATTTCCAAATCATAGTGCAAAGTAGCCACCACTGGGTTTTCAAAGTATCTGGGGAATTTCGCCAAGAGAGGATTTTCCTGAGAACAACGAAAAACCCGAAATGAGTCCAAAACTTGAGATTTTCAATCAATATCACAAAGGGATCACCAATGTAGGTAAGATAAATATCCAAGCTCATGCCAAAGCAAGTAAGTCCTTAAGATCAAAGGGCCAAAACACCAAGAACGAAAGCAAAAGAGGGTCCTTGCTTCAATGGGGTGTGTGTGCGAAAAACTGCACAACAAACTTTCCCATTGAGATGGGACTCTATAGATGTAGGACATCGAAAGATGCTAAGTTCATGAGCCAAGAAATGGAAAGACTTAATCTCAAGTACCTTATTGAGTGAAGGTCATATGATCCCAGAGGTCTCTATGTGATGCATCTAGAGCAACGCTGATCACATGAATCTTCTATGGAAGATTACTGGGTCAATTGTGGTGATGAGTATGAAGTGCGAAGAAGGAATTATAGTAGGTTTAGGCTCTCACAAATTGCTGACTTTATGTCAGAAGACACTGAGGGCTTATATGATGATGAAGGGGAAGTCATTCTCCACTCATTCTTCATAGATTTAGTAGAATCACAACCACTCCCAAGAGTGGATTGGTACATAAAGGAAAACCCATCTATAGAGGAGAGAATGAGTAGAGTTCTTAGTAATAGTCAACTCTACCTCGACAATAAGAAGACAAGGAAGGTAGTGCTTCCCAAAATAGAGCCACCACAGGATCAATCTACACTACCTTCCACATCAAGAAAGAATCCCAGGCATAAGCAATGGTGCAATCTCCCAAAAGGGATGAGGATGTTAGGGAATATAAGGCCAAGAACATAAGGGATACATGTGGAAACAACCACACACACCCTTGAGATAGTCATGGGAAATGCTGCCCATGAGCCAGTGATAGAGATAGTCATTAAAGAGACAGAGCCTAAAGAGGTAGACCCAGTAGCAAAAGAAGCAACAACAACAACAAAAATGGTGCATGTGATAGAAACAGAGCCACGCACATCACCATCACAACAGTCACAAGTCCCCATCAACTTGGACTCACCATCAAGAGACATCACTCCAGCATAGTCTCATTCTTCGGGCATTCAAGGACACAATATTCCTCCTTCTAGCGAAGCTAGCTGAGATTCTATTTGGCTTGAGGGTTTCCTAGGCAAGAAGAGGGAAAGGTCCTCCTATGAGATTGACTTCACATAATTTGACCATGTCCCACAAAACATGCTGGCGAAGAAGTTGAAGAAACAAGTTCACGTGGAAAGGAATGCAGAACATGAGTTCATCATAGAGACTATTTCCCCACCAGAAGATAAAGGCATACATGAGGTACAAGTGGAAGACTTCACATTGTCTAAACTTAACCTCAAAAAGACCACACGACAGGTGGAGGAAGACCTTCTCAGAATCACCTCAGTGAGCACATAAGAAAGGATGGCCAAGGGTGGAAAAGACAAAGCCGCCTTGAAGGATGAGAACCAATAGTTGAGGATTTACATTTCTAGCTTGATGCACGACACCCCGAACGTCTCATCCTTACCACAAGAATTGTTGGATCTTCCCGCAGAGCAAAACCATCAACAACTGATGACATATGGAAAACACTTGAGAGATCAAGTGGAGGAATTTGTTCCTAGAGGGTGATGTATACTAGCGAATCTATAGCAGTTATGGGATAGAGCACATGGACTTCATGTGGAGATTTAGCAATCAAAGAAAAAGATAGCGAAAAAGAGGCCAGGTGATGAGACCACAATTGCAAACTTGCAATTGGCATATTAATCAGTCTACTCTGAGGAAAACAAGCAACCTCTGATTGCTTGGAAAGAATAGCTGGCATACAAGGTGAAAGCCTACGATGCCCATTCAGTTGAATTGATTGACTACTGATGGGTGGTCGCAAATATTATCAACTTCACAAGGGCATTGGTAATATCCTTCCCTCACATAGAATATTAGTGTGAGGGGGGAGAATACATTGATATGGTTATGGTGTAGAATTAGTTCAGAGATGTCATCCACAACACCTTCCTTGATGATCCAGATGGTTGCATGTTGGCCAAGGTGGCAACTTTGTCTACCAAGTTCAATGAGGTAGCTACCCAGTGTATAGACTTCCAACATTAGCTCACGACAGGTGAGGTAATGCTAAAGCACCATGTCATCATTTTGCAAATCATTAACTACCCAGAGGTTGAAGAAGTCAATGAATGGATAGAAACACTATTGACTAGTGGTGAGTTGTAAAGGCACCAAAGAAGGATGTCCTACCCTCCACATGGTATTTATGATACTTGAAGTTGACTCGATGCCTCTTTCCAAGTCAACTCAAAAAGACATTAAATGTAATTGGAGTTAACTTGATGTCCCTTTCCAAGTTAACTCCACATCCCACAAATAATGCATTATCAGATCCCACTGATTAAGGATGTCTAATTTACTTCCATAATTTGTGGATCTCAGATCTCCACTAAATGTGGATGTCTATTTTGGAGGCATACTTTGTATTAAAGTTCATCTTTAGTTTAGTTTCAATCAACTGAAGTAGTTTCTAGTTGACTCTTTGTTTAGTTTCAGTTAACTGAAGTAGCTTTCTAGTTAATGGTTTGTTCCCCTTTCTTAGGAATAAATCTTGCTTGATTGATTGACAAGAACTATGTATTAAATTGAGGTGATTTTAGGGTTTCCTACTCCTTTGAGTTCTATAAATAAGAGCCTAGGGCTCATTATTTGTTAACCTTTACTTACTATGCAAAATTGTTGCGCCATTGTTGTCACAAGTTTGAAAGTGATTATTTGTTCACTCTTGATGAGAGTTAATTGTTTTGATGAGCAATTGTGCATGATTTCATGCATTTTCATGTCGCAATCTTTGTAATGCGTTAAGGAGATTTAAATAAGAAAATCAGAAGGTGCTTGCATTTTGATCTAAATATTTGAGTCCTTTCAAAGTTTTGTGCTTGTTGTTCCATTTCCCTCCTCAGATAGGAGTTCCTCCTCCTTGGACATTTGTTATCAAAAGTTATCGTGTGATGTTGTTTAATGGAATGACTTTCAACCTATACTTTGGATAGGGGTTCCTCCTCCTTAGCAAGTTTGTTGTCCAAAACATCATAATTTTTTGTTTCTAGTAAGTTGAATTCTAGGCTATACCTCAGATAGGGGTTCCTCCTCCTTGGAAAGTCAAAGATCCAAATTACTGTAAAGAGTGTTTGCAGCTTGTATAAAACCTTATCCCAATGTATATCTGAGAGTTCAGAGCCTCAACCATATTCTAAGGAGACAATGAATTCAAGTGATCCAACCAATCTATTTTTGCTCCTATGCCCTCATGCTTTATTTATCTTGAGGAGATATGATAGATTAAAAGCTAGTTTAGTCACAGTTAAGATCTACAGAAACCAAAGAAAATCTTAGCTATGATGCATTGTGTTTGTGCACCCTTGTTTCCTTCCACTGAGTACAAAAAAGATAGGAACCTTAGTCTACTCTCCCCTTTCTTACACATTACATCAGCAACGAGAGATCTTCCTCTCTATAATATGAAGGAGCAGTACTATAACACTTGCAATAACTGACCGTTTACAATAAGCACTCTAGAGGTGCTAATTTAAATGCCAACAATGTGTAAGATACAAGCAACAAGACAAGGTACACAAGCATGAAATTTATCAAAGTTAATGCAAAATGGGATGGACTAGCCATGGTGCATTATTGTCCATCAAATATGCTCAAAAGGGCTAGTGCAGTCTGATATACACTAGGTGAGCCCCAAAGGCTAAGAAACACACACTAGGTCTACAAGGTGTGAACTAACAACAAGGTGTCAGAGGGAAAAATCATGCTATATCTACATGCCTTCCATATGTCAACCATACCAAAAGTTATACTCCCTAATAAATTTGATAAGGTACCACAATGCGATCAATGTTATGCCAATGCTACACTAAGTTCAACCTCTGTGAAAAAAAGTGAAGCAAAAATGTCAATTCTAAAATAATTCCAATGTATGCCCCCACTTTAAAGGAATTTCTAAACACCATGATGTGAGAAATTACTTTAAAGTAGAAATGATTTATGCCAATTGTTAAAAGGGCCATGAGAGCTTATTTGGAAAGCCCTATTCTAAACATATATTTTCAAATAAATTTTTGTCAAGAAAAAGGAAGGTTTCCCCCATATGGAATCCAAATATAACACATAAGGGATCCATGGATTCAGGGTCGGTGCATGTCTTTGCTACATTGATATAATAGAGCTTGGAACCATCATCGTTCCCCAAATACCTCATGGAACACTGAACACAAAGGAGGAATAACACAGAGATATAAAAGACAAACAATCCTTTTGGGTCAACATGGAGGAGACCTAAATATCTCAACGCTTTGCATCATCCCCAAAAGGAAAAACACAAGATAAAATAATGTTTATGACAAATAGAAAAATGTAGATACAAATAGAAGAATGTCACAACATATTCACTTCCTTTGTATCCTTACACCAACAGAGTAATAAGGGTCATCCAAAGAAAACTCAAAAACATAAAGACATTCCAAGCAACACAATATGGGGGATCACATTACACACATGCAATCACAAAGAACGTGGAAAGAACAAAGCTAGTATGACACATGCAGTCCAACCTAAAGTAATTCATTTGCATCCCAATCTTGCTCATTAGATATAGAAGGTAGATAACTAGCCAAAGGGGTAACAAGTTTTGTACTGGGACAATCACCATGTTCAACACATGGTGATGCACTCTTTTTAGGAGGATCATCATGGTTGTTCCCATCTACATTCATGAAAGAGGAAAATAACAATTTCAGCTCATTATGCACTTCCTCATCAATCTTAACAATCCCATCATCATCATCCAAGTTAATCACAATAGGTGGTATAATGACAACATCCATTGTATGCTCATGTTTTTGTTGTTGCGAAGGTGGAGAATTGTCATGTTTTGTTTGAGTTAGTTTTTGATTGGTTTGTTCTTTTCTTCTAATATACGAGCAATAGTATGACATCTATGCCTATGCTCTTTATCATTTTGGTTTCTTCTTGCATGATTTTCAAGTTGAGATGGTGTAGGAGTGGGTTTATCAACCATTGGTTTTTTTTCTTCCTGCAAGGGAGGAATGAAAGGAACCATTGAAGGTCAGGAAACTTGTTTGATTTTAGGAGGAACCAAAAGAGTTTTTTGTTATCTCTTGGTCTTTTGTAGGAAATAGGTGGAGGAATTGTGGCAAAATTTTCTTGGTTACATAGAAGGGCTTGTGGTTAAATCATAGGTTCATCAATGGTAGGTTAAGGAGGAGGGATAACCATGGACTCAGCAATATTGATAAGAGATAATTTTTCTATACACTTTGCCTTGAATTTTTGATAGGATTTTAACAATAAGTCTTCTTGAGGCTTTATAGGTTCCATAAGTGTAGGCCAAAAAAAGCTAATGATAAATTTCCACAGGAAGAAAAGGGATGAAACCCACTATGATGAATTGTAAATATCTCATTCCCAATAGAAAACTCAATGTGTTTGTCAATAACTAATGAGAAAACATTCATGGAGCATAGCCATGAGTAGCCTAGCTTCATATGAAATTGGTTTGAAGATGGGATGATAGAGAATGACACATCTAATCTTTTATCCAACTTCTAATGGAAGAGTAATCAAACCTGTTGTAGGGAAAGAAAAACCATTATGTGTTTTAATCCATGCTTTTGGTTTTTCATAATTTCTTTATAAAGCTCTTACACAAATAAGAATTCCTTGGTGATCACATTCTCTACACATGTGAGATCAATAAGTATTCCTTGTGTAGGTATGTTATGGATACGACCAACAATGTAGAGAGGACCATCAGGAAAATGTTTAAGTGCATCACCATCAGTAAAATCAATGTTAGGTTTCAAAGTGGTTTGGCCCTTACGAGGTTGAATGCCAATGAATCAAATCATGGCACAATGATCTTCCTTATTATCACTCTTATCATCATCAAGTAAAAATTGTGGCATGTCAACATTCATCACATCATTCTTGTTATCACTAGATTTTACAAATGAGATGGAAAGGTTTGGCATTGGGTTGGTAAATATTTGCAAATTTTGGTTATGTGGGGCAACATATTTATTTCCTTGATCATTAACATCACCCAACTGGATGTGATTGAAATCAATGAGGTCTTGCACTATATGTTTAAGATGCATGCATCTTTGTATATCATGTCTAATTTTTTGATGATAATGGAAAGAGACATTTGGATTATGTTTTGGAGGTGCAAGCTTGGTTGTATCAAGAGGCATAATGAGAGGTAAGGTAATTAGTTTCTTACTCAAGAGTTGCAATATAACCGAATAGAGGGTATTAGGTAACGAGGTGAATTGCTTACTCTTATCCCTAAAATGGTATGCATTTGTTGGTTTTATGACAACCATTTGAGGTTCAACATGATGGGTTGCTTTCGGTTGATTTATCTATATAAAGCATTTGTTTGGTTTCTTGAATAGTTAAAAATTATTTTTGATTAGAGGTAAAATAGGTTTTGAGGGGACCCCAATACCCTTTTCAAAAAAGAGAGTTGCTTCAAAAGATAAGCGCATAGATTGAAAAATAGCCGACAAGCAACAAACCATAAGCAAAACAATTGCCAAAAAAGGAGGAACAAAAATAACAATTACAGATTATTAAGAATATTAGCAATCTCCATATCAATTTCAATTATCTTTTGATGCACTTCCATTACTTCAAAAATTTATTTGGCAGGTACTCCCAACTTTCAACTTATTTTTATTACGGGTCTGAGCACAGGGCCGCATTTCACTTACCTCTTTAATCAAAATACCAGGAAAACCAACAACATTCCTAGCAACAACCTTTCCAACTGAAGCTTCCTCCATCCACTGCCTATTCCCAACAGTTTCCTTACCACTCGAAGCTTCCTCCATCCACTGCCTCGCCTTCTCATCAAGGATAGTCAAACCCTTCACTTCATTCTCATAGCAGATTTGGTCACATCCACAACCTTGTCCAATTTTAGATTAGCTCGTTCCATTTTCTCTTCCAAGGCCACAATCCTCTTTTCAAAAATTTGCTTCAACATTAACATTTCATCAACAACAATCTTTAAAGCATCAAAAAATTGGTTAATTTGAGCTTGTAGAGGGGACTCTGAAGATTCCCCAACTTTACTCATAGCCCCACAAACCCTCACATTGGTGTTATTTAGTTTAGTGAAATCCTATTTAAATAGCCTAAACAAAGAGATAGTACCCTCCTTCTCCAAGCCC
This sequence comes from Sequoia sempervirens, assembly GCA_007258455.2. Taxonomy (NCBI): domain Eukaryota; kingdom Viridiplantae; phylum Streptophyta; class Pinopsida; order Cupressales; family Cupressaceae; genus Sequoia; species Sequoia sempervirens. The sequence continues at coordinate 116,798,944 of VDFB02086081.1, forward strand.
AGAACATTAGGTAAATCCTCCTAGTTAAAATTTAACGCATCCTTTGCATCCACTTCAACCTCTTGGGAGTCACTACTCATATTTTGACTATCAATCACCTCTTTCCCTTTTTCCCCAACAATCAACATCTGTATTTTGCAAAGAGAGCTCACAATTTTATCAGCAACAATTTTCCCTCTATTCTGCATCTGTAGCCCCTATTTAGGCATATCCATGTTATCCTTCCCACCAACAACATTTAGAGGTGACTCAACACCAATTGACTCCTCCTGGACAAGACTACCAAACCACTTAGCCATCTTCTTGCTACTCCTTCCCTTCGAGCCCTTTTTTCTCTTAGACCCATACATAGGGGGCATCTTGATCTTTTCCCCAATAGAAACTTTATTCCCTTTCATTAGGGCAGTGGATTCACCCTTCCCAATTTTGTAGGGTTTTTCACCAACCAACTCAACACTAAAAGTTTCATACTCCATGGAAACATGGGTAGATTTACCTTTCTTACCACCCTTAATAGGAGTAGGAGGCTCCCAATAGACTTCCATTGTAGCCTCCGATTCAGGTTCATAATCATCATCCACTTCCAACCTGGTCTCATACTCCAAATCCAACTTATTTTTCTTACCTTTAGGAACCTTCTCAGGGTTCCTAGGAACCACATAGGACTTGGCATAATCTGAAATGAGGAGGATTAAGCCAACATGAAGCACAATATTTTTAGGATTATGCTTGTGAACCTTAATCCCACATTCCAAGGATGCCAACAAATAGAAAGGAAAATAAACTTTCTTCTTGTGCCTAAAGTGGTTTAGAAGAACAAAATGATAACCAAAAAGGACCGAGAAATGACCTTCTAGAGTTATATACCTCATGAGTTATTTTGTGACGTCTCCCCAAAGAGCCATGATAAAACTATGGTAGTAGCCACCACATTTAGCTCTCTCCAACTTCTTCCTTTCATCCTCAAAGAAAATATCTAGCGCGACATTGGAATCCTTCTTGTCTTTATACACTTTCCTACCCTCAATTAAAGGCCCGTGATACTAGAAATAAGGTCTTCATTTATGTCAAATTCAGTCCCACCTAGCTTAAGTACCCTATTATGCCAACCCTTAAAAAATATCTTTGTCATATTCAAATCATTCCCGTGAAGTCTCTCAATATACAGTGTAATCCCACCCAACTATAGTCATTCCCACACTTTAGACTTGGATTTCAAAGTATCACAAGAGAATGGCTCAGTACTATTCCTTTCTCCACCCATGATCACAGATACAGTGAAACCTAGTAGCTTTAGAAATTTACAAAAAATGATAAGAAGCCTTGAGAACGAAGGTAAAGAATAACCAACAATCCATGTGAAAATGGCAAGGTGGAAAAACCTATAATTATTATTCTTAAAGGCTGACCCATACATATGATTTTCAAATCAATAAAAAACCAAGCAAGATCCAATTCAGAATCACACCAAAGGGTAACCTGCCACATGAGCAGCCTCATGTGGAAAAAATTCATGATGAAACCGATGCCCTCAACATTTTTGGAGATCATTATTAAGACAAATAAAGGCCTCTATAGGAAGTGGATCATCCTCATCCCAAACCCTATGTGCACTAACCTCAATGTTAGAAAAAAAAAATCCACTAAACCATTACCCTCTCTGAAAATATGTGATATATAGAATTCATCAAAGGAATTTTCAATATATCAACCACATCCAAAATTAGGGATTCAATAGTCCATGAGAGGGGAGTAGAATTCTTCAAGTTATTAATAATATTTAATGAATCCCCCTCTAACCAAACCTTCCTAAAACCTTTAAACTGGGCAACCTTCAACCCATGATAGGCAGTTGAATAGTTAAGAATTGTTATAATACACAGTTTCAAATTTTTCAGGATGGGTTGAAGGGGTTTTGTCTACATGTTGGTTAAGTGAGTTATGATAATCATGAAGAGCTGTGCATAAGTGTTTAAAATAGGGAAATTTCATCATCCCAAGCTTGTATTGAATATTTTTTTGTAAGTTATCAATGAACATCCTTTGAAGATCGACATCAAGAAGCTTAATGTTGATTTGTGAGTAAAGCAATTGATAACGAGCTATAAAATCAGTGACCTTTTCATCTGTTTGTTGTTTACATTGTATCACATCTAGAATGGTCATCTTAGGACCGATGTGCACTTTGAAATTGTTTATAAATGCATCAAAAATCTCATTGAATGAGATGGTTGAGTTATTTGGTAAGGAACAAAACCATTCCAAGGTTATATATATATATATATATATATATATATATATATATATATATATATATATATATATATCTTTTAAAGACCTAGGAAAAAGTTTAGCCAAGAGTTTGTTTTCAAAAATGAAGTCATTACATAAGACTGTATATGCTTACACATGGTTGCTAGGATCTCCTTTACCAATTTCTAAAATCTAGTAATCTCTATTCCTTTTGGCATTTATTCTCTCAATATCTCCAATGACAATGGTTTTCTCTTTACATATTGTGAAGGTTGTTCATTTTGGTTTCAGTTCAATGTTGCTATTTGTTGTTGGAGGGATGTGGCATTTTTCAAAAGTTAGTTTATGATGGAATCATTGGTTGTGTTTTGAGATGGAGGTGAATATGGTGGAGGAAAAGTGAATTGCAAGTTTGTGAGAGGTGGGGGGTTAGGAGATATGATATTTGATTTCACAAAGCTAAGAGGATTTCCAGTGGAAATACCTAAAGTTGGAGTGATATTGCTAGTTGGTTGCATTGTTGTAGTGACACTTGAATTGGTATATGTAGGAATAGAGGTTATGGTTGAAGGGGGGGGGGGAATTTGGTTTCCTCCTTGGATTTGAGTATATCCCAAAGTTTGAGCATAACTAGCTATTGTAGGAGTATGATTATCAACAATATGAGCTAGGCTACATAGAATCTCTAATCCTTGGTCATTATCAAGAATTCTCCTCATGTTATCTATGATAGGAATGGTAGTACCAGAAATATACTTTATACTCACAAAATCTTGAAGTTTTTCTAATTTTTTATCCATTTGTTTGCGTTTCTCTTGAGGGACATGAGAAACTAAGGTTTCAACATTAGTGTAAGTGGGTGATAGTAAGGTGGTCATGGGACATGTGAAATCAAGGATATGGTCCAAAAAGGGTTGACTAGTGTCAACACTATGAGTGAAAGAGTTGGAAAACCCAAGATCCATGGTGAATGTACTATCACAAGATGCCATGAATCTAAAACTATGTCTCACTGAAGTATTGGTAATAGGACACTAGGTTGTGAAACTCAAACAAGTTTCACCAAATCTAAAGTGTGCCCAAAATGGAAAAAAAGGTACTAGCTAATGATAGGAACCACCTAGAAATAGAAAACACAATGCAAGTATGAAACAAGATATTGCAATTTTCATATCTAAAATATGATAATTGACTGATTTTAAATGCAAAAACTTGAAAATGATTACTTTTGATTGTCAATTTTAATTTCAAACAATGCACTATTTTTCACCAATTGAACTAGATGCAAAAACTACAAAAATATGCAATTTCTGAAATTGAAATAGCGATTTGCAGGCTAGAACAAACTGATACTACAAATACAAAATAGTGTACAGAAAAACACTTGTACCAGGACAGGTTTTCCCAAGGGTGAATGGGTCCTAGGATAGGGATCTGAAAAATTTAAATTTGAGTTTTTAACTTGGTATTTAAGTTCACTATTCCTAACATCAAATAGATTATTTAGTGACAATTTTTCCATAATTATATTTATTCTCACCCTCCTTCTATGATCGAGAAAATCACAACCACTGATTTCTCAGTCTAAATAGTTGACTAAATCATCTATTCTTTAATCCCACTAACCTCTCAATCTATTCCTTTAATCCCACTAACCACTCAACCTAATTTCCTAGTCACACAAATTATGCAATTTAAAACCACTAATTCTTCCAATTTATTTCCTCTCAACGGTTTTGAATAGCTGATAAGGATCTTTTACTATGAGATCTTGATCATTCATCTCGAAATAGGAAATATATAAAATAACCCCCTACCTTCTCACAAATCATCTAGAATCTTCATAGTGAAGTCCTGAGAAATTATCCCTTGAGCACATTGAGAGATATTATCACATTCTAGTTCACCATTTTACACACATTGAAGCTTTTGTAACAACAATGGAGGCTTTGTATTGAATCGAGCAATCTGACATCCAAACGTCAATACAAGCACAACTTTGACATGGTATGGTAAGAAGTGTTTGTTTTGGATTCATTCTAGTTTTCTTAATTGCTTATTTGGTTGAATTCATGGCTTTCATTTCACATTTCATGAGTATGGTTGGAATATAATCTTGTTTGAATTAAGTTAGTTTGATTCATTCTTGTATTTTCCTATTTCTTTATTCTCCCCTTACGACAAATTTTTTTAAGTAAACTTCTTAGGTATTGGGTACTAGACACTCAATACACAAAATTAATAACCTTTAGAATAAAAAAATTAAATATTTTTTCTAGGTAAACAAGAAACCTTCTCAATTTAAACCTCATGTCAAACACCCCTTTAGGTGTTTGCAAGTAGTTGCTTCTTTAGGTCTCATCCTTGTTCCATTTGAGTGGGTGGCATCGGATGAAGAACTATTCAGGGGAAATGGTACCCTAGAAAGAGTTGCATACCCACTCATACAATTGCATAAAAATATTGTCAAGTAGAACTACACATTTTGCACACCTGGTCCTCTAGTATCTTATTTTTCTTCCACTACCATTCTATCATTTAATTAAATATTTTTAATATTTAATTAAAGTGAACTAATTTCCCATATTTATTTAAATAAATAAGTTGAATCATTATCCATAAATATTTGAATTAAAATCCTAAAGTTGCATCTTATATTCTCACTATATCCATCCAATAAATAATTTAAATAAATAAAACATACCTCATGAATTAACTATCCAACCAAAATAGTTAACTATCTAATCAAATTAGTCAACTCATTAATTAATTAAATATTTCATGCAAATAGTCAACTCACTCATAGAATTCTCATGCAATCAATCAACTATGTGTGCATTATGCTTATTGATGTGCCTATTGCATGTTTAGGTGCAATTACCTATCACTCAATGATGGGACCAATATTTTTTAGGTTAATTGAGATAGACATAAGAGTTAGGAGATTGTGTTGCTTCAAACTAATTCTTATCTTAATTTGAAGCATTGGAAGAAAAGAAGTGAGAAGAAAGGGCATGAGAAAAACGATCGCAAGTACCCTAATTATATGATACATATTAAAAAACATGACAAGAAGCATATATAAAATATACAATTTATAAATAGAAATAAATAAAAATCACACATTTTCATGTAATCATGTCTCCTCAAGACATTAATTACACCATAGCTTAGAAAATAAAAACATCTCAAACATACTTTACTTAAAGCCTACATGTCAAATCATATTCCATGATCCATCTTCAAATAAAATTCATTTTGTTCATGCATTTTTCATTTAGTGACCAACACTCTACCCTTCACAAATTTGATGGCATTGTTTTAATTCATGAATTTGATGGTGTCAAGGCATGACACTTTATCATTATAAATATTATATTGAGATAGTATGCACCAATTCAAAACCTAAATTTAATGATTGTATAACTATATTTTTTATTTAAAATATAATTGAAATATAAAAATCTAACCATATAAAAAAGAAAGACTTTAAATATACTATAAATTTTTTATACCATTATAATTAATATATAAATATATACTTACTTTTTAATATATGTATCAGTGGGGTAGGTGTCCCAAACCCCTTTGGGCTAGCAACTATTTTCTTTTGAGTACCTTTTCTATCTAATCATATTTTGTGTAGCTTGATATCACTTGTCAAAGACCAAAATCATAAACTACTAACATATATTCTACAGGTTTGTGGTCAAAGATATATTTTTAATCACTAATCTAGGAACTCTTCAATTTCTAAAGGGTTAATTAACCTTGTGTACTTTATTTGGTATCATTTTTTGGCATATGCTCACCCCTTGCACTATTCGGTGAATCTAGGGATCATAAATAAAAAAGTGTTGTGTATCCTAGGAGTGCTAACTTGCACATATGCTCTCTCCTTGTGCTTTGTGCAAGCATAGAGATAAAAAATGTTTAGCATATCCTTCCCTTTAGGAGGCTTGCTTGGGGATTTCATCACCCCAAGGGACGACCTCAACCACATGTACCAGCGAGGCATATAAAGGGGGGAGAACAAAATTTGTACACTAATCTATTCATATCATGTTTAACAAAGCTTCGACATTTGGGTGATACCAAACTAGGAATGCAAGGTTGGTATAAAAGGCTTTGTTGACATTTTTGACCCACGCTTTGTTGAACAACTAGATTACTGAGAAGGGGTGAATCAATATTCTCTTAAACCATTCAAACATTTAAACATTCAATCCACTTAACATATTCAACTTCACTAAATAAAGAAAGCATGAAACATCAACAACATCACATAACACATGAACACCATGATTTTTATGTGGAAATCCCAAAATGGGAAAAACCATGGTGAGGATTAGCTCACAATATATTATAACTGGTTATAATAAATTTACAAAGGTGCTCACTACAAATGGACTCATTGCCCACAGAGAAAAAGATAGAAGAGAGTGGCTCACAACCTAGTTTGAACTATTACAATTGCATCTATCATTTGCATGAAATACAGTTCCAATGAAGCTCAATAAACTAATTTACACACTTCATCTGATTGAGATCTAACACTATTTTCCTCTGCATTCGCATCACTCTAATCTTCTACTCAACATTTATAACTTATATTTACATTAATCTAATAATATTCACATCACATACATGTAGAACATTCACAACATCTCACTTTCTCCAAAACATCAAAAAAGATCTAACGTATATATCTACTTCAAGCATAACATCAATTAGGTTGGCCTAATTAGATGTAACATTCAAAATATAACTTGTCAGCTTCAACTCTTTCCATACACACCTCACGCCAAAATTCAAATCTCAAAATAACTTGAAAAAGGTCAGATTGGACCTATAATAGATCCCAAATAAGACCTCAACACTTATTTAACCTTCACATGCCTTCAAACTTAGTAGGTCGGCATTGTTGAAGACCTAATGCCAAAAATTTTCAACTATGTATCTACACTCAAACACGTGGACCTCAAACCTCTACGCCAGTTGGAGTTCATACACTATTTCCATCTCTCAACATATCCTCCAAAGTGTAAAGCCAAAAACTTATCCATGGAGAAGTGCAGACTCTCCTACTCAAATGCACTATATATAGGAAATGACTGCAATCTTCTAGGCCAAACTTTTGTTACTTAGATCTCTCAACCAAAAGCCAAAACATGATGAAATTTTGGAATCAAATACTTCTAACAACCAGCAAAATAATGTTAGAAGTGTAAAGTGAAAACTTCATTAGTGGACTAGTGCGGACCCAAAGATAATGGCTCTATTACATTGAAATAGTAGAATTGACACCTAGTCAATTTCCAACACAACTTACTTCTCTGGATCAAACCAAAATTGCAAAAAATATCTCCCATAACAACTCAAAAAATTGTTAGAAATAATAAAAAATATCTACACCAAAATATTCACACCAAGATGCAATGTTGAAATCAACGAAAACACTGCAACACATAGTAATATACCTTTGTGCTTATCCATCATTCTGATGTTGCCAAAAAAAACATCAATGACATTGTTCCAACATGCTTGTGATGGGCTAGTGTTCATGGATGTATCTCACATACCCTCCTGGTATTTAGATGACACACTAGATCACATTGTATCAGTCTAGCTTAAGACCTTTTTGTTGTTGCTTAGTGTGGTACAGGGTACAATATCATGCGAAAAGCTACTCACCATGTATATCCCTAAGTAGAGATAGGAGTTCCTTGGGAAAATTCTTAAGACCTCCAAGGAAATGGAAAAGGTTAGCCCTTGTGCCACTAGATCCCTATCTATTGACTCTTGTTGAGAGGTGCCTCGTACCAATTTCTAGATATTAGCCTTTGGGCTAGTGGGTCTACACTAAGTTATCACTCCTACTTGATTAATCTAGGCTTGTGATTTTTGTCATTTCTTCTCGTTCTTACCAGTGCATATCTTCAATCCATCTCATCATCATCCATCTTGAGTCTTTGTGATTGTAGTCTTTGTTCCTCTTATATTTTCTAGTCATCCTTAGGTGATTTCACCCCTAATTGGGTGGATCCACTCTCTCTATGGTGAATCCTCTTTATTCTTGGGTGATCCACCTAGCTATTCATCTTATGTCTAGTCATCCTTGGATGACTCCACCTAAAACTTGGGTGGATCCGCTCTTTGTTGGGTGAATCTACTCTATTCTTGGGTGGATTTCCTTAGGGCATCTCTAGTCTAACCCATCATTCCCTCTTAGGAAATTTATCTCTTGGGTGAATCCGCTTTGTTCTTTGGTGGATCTACCTAGGTCATCATCCAATCTCATCATTTCTCTTTGGGTGATTCTACCTCTACTTGGGTGGATCCACTCTATTCTTGTGTGGATTTTCCTAGGTCATCGTCCCTTCTCATCATTCCTCGAGAAATTCTGCTTCTACTTGGGTGGATACATCTTGTTCTTAGGTGGTCTTGTAGTTAGGTGATTCCATCATTGGGTGGTTGTGCTCTATGGATAGGTTATTGCATTCTTGGGTGGGTACACTTCCAAATAGGTGGATCTACACTGTTCCTGGGTAAATCCATTCCCCATACAAAATCTAGAGAGAAAATTCTTCCTATAACAATTAGCTAGTGTCCTCCTGAGTCCAAAATCGTAATCCAATCATTTTTCCACTCCATATCTAGCCCAAAACGATCAATTCAATCTCATCAACCACCATCAACCTATCCAAAACATCATCCCATTTTAGCAAGGAATCAATTGAAAACATCATATCGACATCCAAATCATCCACAATCCAAAATGCAACCTCAAATACTTAATTGAGATCCTAAATCCTAAATCTTAAATCAATCATCCATCATAACACTTTCTTGGGAACTTAGCCTATCCCAAGTTATCAATCCCTTGTTTAAACTATTTCACCTAAAGCCAGAGGTATAGTTTGTATCGATATCTCTTCTTTCTTGAGAACTTATCCTATTTGAAGTAGGAAATCCATCCAATTGAACGTTGACATAGGATCTTGACCACAGTTGAAAGGATACTATCAACCATCCATCCAATGATCACCCCATCTATTTAATTGCATCCTTGAACATTAGGAGACCCTCTAATCATATCTTCTAAATTATCCTAATCTGATATTAATCTAAATCCCAACCCGAGCTTTAGTACATCCACATCTAAGATCTTCTGATATCGAAACAAATATTAAGATCCCTTCTTCCACATTCTTCTAATCCATCCCATTTATCTTCCAATCATCTATTCTATTTTATTTCACCCATATCCATCCAATTTAATATCATGAATCCTTATCCTCCCTCTACAAGACCACAAATCATAATCAAGGAAGATCCCAATTACATTGAGGATGATGATGAAAGTATTTTTCATCAAGACAAGTATGAAATAGATCCATTTGATGACATTATTTCTAGCAAGCTTTCCCCAAGAACCTTCCAAAATCCAATCACTCATCCAAGTTATCCCATCATGCCTCCATCCACACCCATTAACAATCCTTATGCTTTCTTTGACAAGGGAAATCCATTAGCTCCTTGATCTTCATATCCATATTATCCCTCATCCACATCTCCCTCTTATCCATCACATGCATATCCCTCTCATCCAATATCCATACCTCCATCTTCTTCCATAGCCATATTTCAATCTCCATCTTTGCACAACAAAAATATCACTTTCATCTCTAGTACAAACCCACCATCTCATTATCCCCCAAACCATCTCTCAATCATAAGCCTAACCTTTCATCTACTTCCTCCTACCTCAATCCGCCATACATACCCTCCTATCTCACTCCACCTTTCACTCCATCATATCCTCATCCTCCTTCCAATCCATCATACTTCCATCCTCCATCTAATCTTGATCCCCCCACCAATCCTAATCATCCTCTTACTCTTATTCCTCCATCAATTCCCAACTCCATATCTAATCCTAACTCTCCAATCCATAATCCCAATCATCCCACTACTCCCCCTCTTCCATCTATCCATAATCCTCCACCTAAGCCCAAAATATACAAGTATCTTATTCCTGATGTCATCCAAGGACTCCTAGTAAATATTTCATCACCAAATCCAAATCCCAAAGTTGTGGAGTGATTTCACCTCACTCCACCATGTATGGTCATTAGTGATGAGGCCCTTCTCCATCCTACACCTATCATTCCTCTTTCCACTCCTAACACCATCCAAACCATTGAAACCATCCAACCCATTGAAGCCACCCAAATCCAATCCCCTTCTCCTACTCCAAAAATTAACCAAACCCACTCCCCTGAACTTCATAATTTTTTTATCCTTCCATCTACCCCATTTGATGAGTCCATCCAATACTCCACCATCACACCCCCCACACAAGTTAAACAATTCCAAGAAATTATTCCAAAGCATACCTATACATCCCCTCATCTAAAAAAAATCCTACCATCCAATCTACCCATATCAAGATCATATTAGCTCCGCCACTTCATCCCATGATCCCCTTATTAGTCAAGATCCTAAAATCACACCTAATGCCTCTCACTATCCCTTATCATCCCCTCATCCAAATCAAGATCTTATCATCCCATCTACTCCACCTCATTATCCTTTATCACCTCCTATCTAAATTATCCCAATACCACCTCCATATCCCCTTGGTCCTCTTACATTCACCCATGGTGGTTCTCTTGCACCAAAAGATCAAAGAATATTCAACACCCCTCCTCCTCCACCTCATAACGGACTTGCATCATGCTTCCAAAATAAAAATAATCCTACTCTAAATTGAATTCTCAAGACCATGAACTATTAAGGTAAAGGCTTAGGCCTTCATGAGAAAGGTTTATTGGATCCCATTCATATCAAAGAAAATACACAAGAACAAGGCCTTGGCTACATATCTCAAGGATCAAAATCCAAATATGTTGGTACAACCTTTACACAACCTAAGAAATCCTCTTCAAAATGAACAATAGGTGCTTCCCATCATAAAACCAAACCATTTTTTTCCATCCCCCCTCCTCCATCATACACTCCTAAAAGAATTATCCATATCACTCATGTAGCATCATAAATTGTCACCCTTGACAATTTCACTCTATGTTTTTCTCCCCTTTAAGTAATTGGACCTAATTGAACATTTAATTTCCTAAATTATGTATTTTTTTTCCATTTTAAACAACTACTAACAAATTTCAGGCACAAAGCAAATTCATTCATTTAATACTTTGTCCTCGACTCCTTAATTCCCAAAAAATTAGGTCTGGGACACTAGACCCTAGGGAACTATTGTCACATGAAATTGCACCCTACTGAACACAGGGTTCAAAATTCCACTGACACAATGGAAATGACCTCAAGTTGTGGGACCTTGCATGTATGAGGTTGAATCTCTAGAGAATACCAACTTCCTCTTTCGATCCAAGTGCAATGTGTTGGTCCAACCCAACACATAAATCCTACCACTACCCTACTCTAAGAGCTCATAGGGGAAAAGGGGAGAAATAATGCATGAAAGGGAAATGGGAGGTGGTACACAAAGATGGAAAATTCATTTCTTCCTAGCCAAGATTCCTTAGTACATAGAATAAGGGGACCAAAGGACTCACATAGTTATCCATTTAATCGATTCCTAAACACAAACATGGAGATTAGGGTTTGACAAGGTGCTGGAAGGAAAGAAAGATTCTCAAAACAACAACTATAAACAAAATAACTCAACATATATGCATGAAAATTATAACAAGCACTTAGATATGAAGGTAAATAAAGTTTAATCATACACAAAAGAGGAGAGAACCAACAACTATGATCAACTTCATTAATGTAAAGGCATAGAGCCAATCTTTACAATTGTAGATATGCAAAAATGCAAGCCTACCAAAGAAAGACACTGAAGGAGCTAGAGGAAGAATCCTTAGAATGGATACAATTCTTTCCTTTATAGATCAGGAATAACTTAGAACCAAAAACCAAACCCTAACCCTAACTAACATTAACAATGAAGTTTGTGTGTGAAAGAATGGAGCCATCTTGTGAAAATCGTGATAAGGGCATGGATTGGTTAGAAAGATTAACACCAACAATAAATGACCATGGGTGCCCATAAAATCTACTTGAAAAAGTCAAAGGAAGTAATAAATGTTATCCCTAAAGTCTAGAAATTGAAATAGGCCACTCAGAAAGGTAGCTCAAGCATTAATTTTTCTCACCCAAAAAAACTCATTAGATTCACTAAAAATCAGAGCTTTGGGCCCGAAAGGAAACCTTTGCTATGTATTAAATGGTTTGGTGGGATGAAAACCAACCTTTTTAGAGATTAAGCATCGGGCCTACTTCATACCTTATACTTCATTGGCATCGGGTTGTTAGGGATTGGGCTTCAGGCGTTCGCCATACTGCATACTAGAAGAAGGAAGAAGGAAGAAAGTAGAAAGGGTGAACTATGAAGTCCAAAAGGGTTTCCCTTATTGGACATCAAAGGTTGGGAAGAAGGATTACCTCTTTTTGAAAATGCAAAAAGAGTAAATGGGAAGATTGAAGCCAGATGTCCAAAGGGAGCCATCAGAGGTTAGAGGTATGAGCTACCTCTTACCAAAGAAAGGTATGAGGTAAAGGATAAGCTTGACTCCAAAAACCCAAAAACTCAACACTTAGCCAATTTTTTGAAGGAAGGAGTCAGGGAAAGGAAATATGGAAGGAGAAGGCCTGATCACCAAAGGCCAAAAGAGGTTTTGAGGATTGTGGCTTGAGATTAATCTCTACCTCTTACCTTAGAAAGTAAAAGGGAAGAGGGAAGGACAATGCCCAAATTCTGAAATGCCTTAGAGGCATTTCAGGGGTCAAGAGTCAAGAGGGAGGTTTAACGCCTGAGCTAAAAATATGAAAGGAGATAAAGGGGAGGCCCAACCCCTGAAGTCCAAAAACTCATTACTTGGTTAAATTTTTAAGGATCCAAATCATACTTTGGTGATTGGGAGGGAATCTTATGGCCTAACAAGAGAGAGCAGTAGGGGTTAAAAGGTAAGGTTGATGGCCGACACCTAAAACACTTAGAAGGAAATGAAGGTAGAAGTAGTGAGAGTGATGGAAAATACATGCAAGAAGGGAAGCAAAATCTTGAAAGCTCGAAACACTAGGACTTAGCCAATTTTAGGACTCCTAAAAAAGAATTCATGTAGGATGGCCCATCAAGGATCTCTTAGATAGGTCATCAATTATGGGTCATCAAAGGGTGTCATGAAATGACAACATTTATGACAACTTCTATGGGATGATTTCCTGCTAATCATGGAATCCAAGGGCCTTATCAGTCTATTGGGCATAGAGTCACAAGGCGAGCTTACAAAATTGGGCCTCCTCATGGAAAAACAAAACATGTTCAAGCCAACACTTGGAGGAAAGCATGAAAACTAGAACATACATTCCCTTAAGGAGAATGTAGGGTGTGCAAAGGTACTTCATGAAAAGTAAGATATTTACAATATGCACATTAAACTAACAGGAAGAAAAAATAGAAATTTTACTATCTCAAAGATGAACCTTTTGAAGTAGTTGATCTCCCTCAGACCATAGTTGTAGACCTCACCCAATTGCAACCATTGAAAACTACTACCAGCATGCATGGAACTACACAAAATGCCTGCAAGGTGAAGGATCACTTCACTATAAACTTTACCATTGTAGAGGAACCATATGATGCAAGTGTCAGATTCATCTAACACTAGTGCCTTAGGTGAACATACAATAGTAGGGAGATTTTTTTTGAAGATAGGTCAGCATTCAAAAGCAAACCTTCTATAGAGGGAAGAGAAATCTCCTCACAAAAGGATAGGCTAATGTCATGACCACTAACCTCTTCATTGCATGAACTAAAAAAAGGGAAAGTTTCTAGCTCACATGATGATACAAAATATGTTGAGCCCATATGTTGATTTGAAAAAAGAGCCTCTTCTTCATTCACCTCAAATGAAAAGCTTTGAAGATCAGGCATACTATCAAATTGAGCAACATGAGCATCACTCTCCAAAAAAATGTGTGGCTGCTCAATGGTGGATTTTTCAGCATGTTGGTACATTGTGAAACATTCTAACTCAATCAGATTATCCATAATGTCAAAGGTCACTTCTTCATATTGAATGAAGACCCCATATTCAATAGTGTTACATTTAGGGATAGAAAAAAACTAACATACATCATAACTTCTTGTATTGATGCACACTTCATCAACACATACCTCAGATTTGTGAGACACTTCAGTTGAAGAATTGAATTCTTGAAATTGTCTCTATTTTGATTTCTTGTTAGCAACTAGCTACAACAACATCAAAACCTTGGCATGTAATGGTTTTTGCATCCTTTGTTGTCTCTTCACTCTTAAACTGCTGCCCACAAAGCTCCTCTTCTAGGGATTAAGGTTTTTCATCCAAGCTTGAACATAAAAGATTCTAAGTCATCCTAGAAGAGGTCCTCCACCTCAAAACTGTAGAACTTAATAAATAGGGAAGTTTCCTTCACTATGGCAGAGGGTAAACATGTATTTTTTTGTCGCTTCAAAAAATTGGAGTCATCTTCATCCATTAAGCCAAAACCAAGCGGCTTAAAGGATTTTGCTGATGTAGGCATGGGTAATCTATCCTCCTTGTCTTCAACAAAAAAAGGGAGGACATCGAATGACAGGACTGATTCCTCTACTATATCAATTTTCTCTACCTTTTTAATGTGTTGTTGTTGCAACCAATTATCTTCAATTGTTTCTTGCAATAGAACAAGACACTCATTGTTTAGAGCACATGAAGGCTCTTCAACAACCACTTCCTCACTCCTAGCCTGGAACCTCTCCCTCTTTTTTTCTTTTGATCAAATAGGATTCTATACAATAGGTCCACCTTTAAAGAGTGAAATAGCAATAGGGGGATAAAAATGGTTAAAAGGGAATTGAAACTCTTGTGGAAGCTTGGGAAGGGGTTGTTGAATTGGATCAAAAGGCTAAGCCTCCTCAAGGATAGGTTACTTCTTAAAACTTGGGAAATTCAACATAGGAGATCTACTTGATGGCATAGGAGGTTCAATAGGAGTTTCAAGGGGCTCGTTAGGATTCTCGAAACTAAAAAATGTGTGCTTACATACCTCCCCCATAGCAAGTTGTTTTGGAAATGGTGGAGATGTTTTTCTGAAACTAGGCACACAAGAGGTTGCCTGAGTCTTGGGAATTTGTGCTAGAGCAAGGGAAATTCTGAGTTTCTCTTGCCTAGCAATAACTTTTCTTTTTGTACACTCTTGTTGTTGCCTTCTTTGTGCCTCCAACTATTTCTTATACCTCCGCTGAGCTTCTATATTTTTCTGTTGAGGATAGGGAGCTTGATGGGAAAGCTCATCCTCTTGTCGGAAATAATCTTGTTGGCCTTGATAGGCTTGATTAGCCCACTCCTATTGTTTTTCAAACTCTTGTTTCTCCTTAAGCTCAACCATCTATTTATGGAGATCCCTCAACATGGACATGAGTTCACTCACATTTCGGGGCTGAAAAGAAGAATAAGGAGCCTCCTGGGGTTGTTGATATGAGTGTGTCTGTTTCCAGGAAGATTGGGTAGGGGGGTGGATGGTAAGGATTTAGAGAAGATTGAAAAGCCACAACAACAGGGTTCTGTGTAATAAAAGGGGAGGCATAACCAGCTTGATATTGCTGATTGGAAGGTGCAAAGCTGGAATTTTCATGATATGGGGGAGTGTACATGTGATTTCCATAATAGTTTGACATTTTTAAGCATGGAAAAGTAGGAAACCCTTTGAAAAATTAAAAGGAAAGTAGAGGACTGCCCAACTAGATATTTTGGGTGCATACCAACAGAGTCACCCAAATGATGTTGTAGAGTCACCAGGTGCGTGAAGAATACCTCCAAAGGAAAAATGTTAAAGAACACACTAACCCCTCAACAAAATGAAGTAAAACCAATATTTCTTGAACCAATAGATTTGAGTGGAGTCACAATGGTGTTTGAAGATCTGCCTCAAAAGGAAAAAGGCACTACAGAGACAACACCAAATTCTTCAGCAGAGAGAAAGTAGTCCCATCGGGTGTGCCAAATAATGTTGTCGCATGAAATTACACCCTATTGAAAGCTGGGTTCAACATTCTAATGACACAATGAAATGAACTCAAAGTGTGGGACCTTCCATGTATGAGGTCAAATCTCTAGAGAAGGCTAGATT
>VDFB02086081.1:116815495-116864511 GCA_007258455.2 Sequoia sempervirens
CTCACCGTCAATAATGACATCACAACATTTTCCTTCACACTTGCACTTTGTGTGAAATAGATTCTTCCTCTATTCTGGTTCCTTTTCCTTAGTCACCAAGGTTCTCCTAATCACTAGGGCTTCTCCCCTTTCAGCATCATCTGAATGTTTAAATTGGGCCTCCTCATCTGCATGCGCAACCCTTCCATGACCTTTTTTCCTTTTGTCTGCCCTTCCTTAGTGTTTTTGACATTCATAGGCTTGATGCCCTTGTTCACCACACTAGAAACACATTCTTCTGAAACTGCCTCTTCCAAATCCTTGTCCATATCTCGCTCATCCTCTACCTCTTTGATCACCACTATTTTGATCACGAGGGCGGTAGAAGTTGTCATTCCTTTGGCTTCGACTGGTACCCACATCTTCACATTTTTCTTTTCATCATCATTTCGGCTTCTTGAAGGTCTTCCATTGCCCCTTCCACTTTGACCTCCTCGTCTTTTTTGCTTGCCATCAAATCTTTTGTTCAGCTTCTCTTCCATCTTTGGAGCAAACTGATACACATCCTTAATGGTGGTCATTCTGACTAGGCTTAACTCCTCCTAAATTCTTAGTCGTAACCAATTAAGATATCAGGCTACCTTCTACTTATTGGCCTCTGTGTGACCCATTCTGATGATTATCTTGTGAAAATATTAAGTATATTCTTTCACAGATCTGCTTCATTGCTTCAACCCTTGCAATTTCTTCAACATATCAAACTTGTAGTGCACTGGTATGAACTGCCTCTTCAGTTTCTCTACAATGCGGTCCCATTTGGTGATAATGCCTTTTCCTCTTTGATTTCTTTCCAACTGGACCTATTTCCAAAAAATACTGGCATGGCCCTTCAGCTTCATTTTTGCAAACTTAACCCTATCTGGGTCCTCTATTTCCTCATACTCAAAATATTTTTCTAGCTCGTTGATCCAGTCGGTGAACTCTTCCAGGTTCAGACTTCCGGAATAACTGGGGACTTCTGCTATGGGTCTTTTCCTAATATTCAAAATGGCCCTTATTAGCCTTATTTGGTATTGATCAATTGCTTCTTCTTCCTCTTCTACATTTGAACCTTCTTCCTCTCCTTCATCCTCACTTTCCTTCCTCTAGTTTAACCCTCTTCTCAATTGCTCTTGTAAAGCATCAATCTATCTCTGGAGGGCTGCCAGTGCATCTCTTCCACCAGCATTTCTGCCACCTCAACCACCTCTAGCACCACCACGCCTACTAGGCACCACTCTTGGAGGCATCTTTTTTGACCTCGACCCACAACCATAGTCCTGGTGCGAACTGCCTCATGATCGGCGATCTGTCCACACGCTCAAGAAAATATGGCTCTGATACCAGTTGATGAGGCCGTAGCCCAAGACTTAGAAAATAACCCACAATCAAGAGAATAATTTTATTATTCAGAAAATGGAGCTTATTACATACAGAGGTTGTCAAATCCCTAAGTTCTACAACACATGCAAGTTACAGAAAGCTACAGAATAACCCTTTCGCAATATGCGAGTTTGTCCCCAAATAGTTACCCAAAAATTAGAAACCCACCCATGAATAGAGCTCCTCATTAGTTTGGAGCCAAAAAAATATTAAAATTTTAGTTTAAGTGGTTTGGCGCCAAAAATTTATAACATGAAGCTCAAATTTTAAAAGAGCATTTGCAATTGTATCTTCTAGAAAGTGCGCCAACTTCCTGGGGCCATAACTTTCGATCCAGGACTCTGATTAACGAACCATTTGAACTGTTGACAAGGTCTTGAAGTCAATAACGTGCTCAAAATTTTTTATGCCAATTTTAGAAAGTTTCAGGGCCGTTCCAGGAACTCTAAGTGCCTCAAATCTCACTCAGAAAATTTTCAGGTGCAAATCTGGAAAACTAAAACTGCAATATCTTTCAACCCAGGAACAGAAAATAAAAATCATAAATTGAGAATTTCATTATGACAAAAAGGGTATCCAAAAATTTCTAAAAACTTAGAAACTTGAAATTTAACAATTTTTGGGTGATGCAAGATTGCCCTTACAACAATGGATGCTCCTGCATCAGACACCCAGGGTAATTTGAGAAGTCACCCCGTCACATCCCAGATGGTTGAGGAAAACCCAATCGTTCAACCGCTACCTTAGATAGCCATAATGAATCTTCCACAGACCTTCCTCTCCATTTCACCAGATATTCTTCATACTTCCTGTTTCTGGTACTCCTTCCCACACGACTATTCAAGATTGCTTTAATCTCCTCCCTTTCTGAAGTAGGTGCAGGAATGCCATACTGCCATATTGCTGGTGCTTCTTCCATTCCACCTTCAAGATACTCTGTCAAATCTGAAATGTTGAACACAGGGGAAATATTGAATCCATCTGGCAACTCTACCTCATATGCATTCCCCAAATCATGCGTCTTCAAAATTTTGTAGGGACCGAACTTCTTCATCTTCAATTTGTTATATGTTCCCACTGGAAACCTTTCTTTCCTCAAGTGGACCATCACTTCATCACCAATCTGAAACTCCTTATACCTCCTCTTCTGATCTGCCTTAGCCTTATACTGCATATTCATCTTGTTCATATGTTCTCTTACCTTCTCATGTATATCTTTGATGTGTTCTGCAAAATATTTGGCTTCAACACTTATTTTCTTCTTTTGGTCCATTTTCATCAATTCTGAAGTTGTTCTGGGGCTACCTCCATACACAATTTGGAATGGTGATATACTAATGCTTCTATTGATAGAATTGTTGTAAGAAAATTCTGCTTGAAGTAAGATCAAGTCTCATCCCTTCGCTTTATCTCCTACCAAACATCTCAGTAGCTTACCTAGACTCCTGTTAACAAACTCTGTCTGCCCATCTGTTTGTGGATGGTGTGCAGAACTGAACTTCAAATCTATTTTCAGCTTCTTCCACAAGGTCCTCCAAAAGTACCCCACAAATTTGGTGTCACGATCTGAAACAATACTCATTGGTAAACCATGTAGCCTCACCACCTCTTTGAAGAACAAGTCAGCAATGTGGACTGCATCATGGGTCTTCTGACATGGAATGAAATGTGCCATCTTCAAAAACCTATCAACCACCACAAAGATTGAATAATTCCCTCATTGTATCCTTGGAAAACTAAGAACAAAGTCCATACTTATATCCTCCCACAGCCTCTCTGGTATAGGTAAGGGCTGATATAAGTCTGTATTCTAGCTCACTCCTTTAGCCATTTGACATACTCTGAAGCTTTGTACAAACTTCTTCACATCCTGTGACAACTGAGGTCAATAATAATGCTCACTAATAATGGCAATGGTTTTATCCTGACCAAAATGTCCTGCCATTCCTCCACTATGCTTCTCCTTTATCAAGTTCTCCCTCATGGAACTCCTCAGGATACATAATTGACTTCCCTTAAATAACATGCCATCCTAGATTATGAAATCCAACCACCATGTCCTGTCCACCGTAACAAGTTCTTTGCAAGCTTTGCAAGCCTCTGCAAAATCAAAATCTTCTACATACAGTGTTTTGAGTTCATTGAACCCAACCACTTCAATCTGCATCTTTGTCATCAATGTATGCCTCCTACTTAAGGCATTTGCAACTCTATTTGACTTCCCACTCCTATGTTTTAAAACAAAGGTATAACTCTGCAAAAACTCTACCCATTTCATATGCCTTTGATTTAATTTTCTCTGACTATTTAGGTACTGCAAGGCCTGATGATCAATATATAGAACAAATTCCTTTGGAAACAAATAATGTCTCCATTTCTTTAATGCTTGAGCTATCGCATAAAATTCCTGATCATATACATAATACTTTCTCTTGGCATCATTTAACTTTTTACTGAAATAGGCAATGGGCTTACCTTTTTGGCTCAACACTGCTCCAATGGCACAATCGATGGCATCAATATCCACCTAAAACACCTTGTTGAAATCTGGGAGGGCTAGAACAGGTTGCTCTGTCACCTTTTGCTTCAACAGTTCAAAATTTTTTGCCGCTCCAGTGCTACACTTGAATTCTTTTCTATCCCCTCTCATTGTTTCAGTCAAGGGTCCATAAATACTACTGAAATTTCTAATGAACTTTCTATAAAAACTAGCCAAACCATGGAAAGATCTCACCTCAGTAACAATTCTTGGGGTAGGCCATTCAAGAATAGCCTTCACCTTCTCTGGGTCCATCTTGAGACCTTCTACTAAGACAACAAACCCCAAGTACACTAACTCCCTGTTCACAAAACTACACTTCTTCAGATTAATCAACAGTTTCTCTTCTCTTAACTTCTCAAAGGCTCTCTGAATATGCATCAGATGCTCATCCAATGTCTTATTGAAAATCAAAATGTCATCTAAATATACAATAACAAAACTTCCCATAAATTCTTTTAGTACCTCGTTCATGAGCCGCATGAATGTGCTCGGTGCATTAGTTAGTCCAAAAGGCATGACTAACCACTCATACAGGCCCTCTTTGGTCTTGAAGGGAGTCTTCCATTCATCTCCCTCTCGAATATTGATCTAGTGATATCCACTCTTCAGATCAATATTTGTGAAGTACTGAGCTCCACTCAAACAGTCCATCAGGTCATCCATCCTTGGTAGGGGAAATTTGTACTTGATTGTTATCTTGTTTATGGCTCGAGAATCTGTACACATCCTCCACTCCCCATCATTTTTTGGTGCTAGTACTGCAGGTACTGCACATGGACTCAAACTCTCTCCTATCAAACCATTTTTCAACAACTCTTGAACTTGTCTATTCAACTCCTTATTTTCATCTAGAGTCATTCTATGAGCTGCCTTATTTGGCAAACTAGCTCCAGGAATCAAGTCAATTTGATGACTGATCTTCCTTATTGGTGGTAAACCCTCAGGTACATTATGAGAAACAATATCCTGAAACTCATCCATAATCCTAGAAACTTCTTCTGGAACGTTCTCACTATCTTCCCTACTCACTCTATGAATCAATGCATAACACACACGCTCATGCTTCATACTTTTTAAAAAATTTATTCCATCTACATAACAAATTCTAGCACTACTGCATACCTTTTCTTTGCTCTCTTTTAGGGGTTTCAACTTGTGACGAACCCCATCCTTTTTCAAAGAATAAGTGTTTGCATGGCCATCATTTATAGCTCACCTATCGAACTGCCACGACCTCCCCAACAACATGTGACATGCATCCATGGGGATGATATCACAGAGTACCTCATCATGGTAGCTCTCGATCTTGAACTTTACTGGGTACTGCTCATTGACCAAAACTTTGTGGTCTTTTTGCAACCAGGCAATCCGATACGGATGCGAGTGTACTTCCCTCTTTAGCTTCAACTTTGTGACCATCTCTTCTGACACCAGATTATCAGTGCTCCCACCGTCAATAATGACATCACAACATTTTCCTTCACACTTGCACCTTGTGTGAAACAGATTCTTCCTCTGTTCTGGTTCATTTTCCTTAGTCACAAGGGCTCTCCTAATCACTAGGGCTTCTCCCTTTTCAACATCATTTGACTGTTCAAATTGGGCCTCCTCATCTACATGCACAACCCTTCCACGACCTTTTGGCCTTTTGTCTGCCCTTCCTTGGTGTTGTGGACATTCATAGGCTCGATGCCCTTCTTCACAACACTGGAAACACGTTCCTCTGAAACCACCTCTTCCAGATCCTTGTCCATATCTCCCTCATCCTCTACCTCTTTGATCACCACTGTTTTGATCACAAGGGCGGTAAAAGTTGTCATTCCTTCTGCTTCGGCTGGTACCCACATCTTCACTTTTTTTTTCATCATCATTTGGGATTCCTGAAGGTCTTCCATTGCCCCTTCCACTTTGACCTCCTCGTCCTTTTTTCTTGCCATCAAATCTTTTGTTCAGCTTCTCTTCCACCTTCGGAGCAAACTGATACACATCCTCAATGGTGGTCATTCTGACTAGGCTTAACTTCTCCTGAATGCTCGGTCGTAACCCATTAAGATATCGGGATACCTTCTCCTTATTGGCCTCTGTGTGACCTGTTCTGATGATTATCTTGTGAAAATATTTAGTATATTCTTTCACAGATCTGCTTCCTTGCTTCAACCCCTACAATTTCTTCAACGGATCTAACTCATAGTCCACTGGTATGAACTGTCTCTTCAGTTTCTCTACCATGCGATCCCATCTGGTGATATTGCCTTTTCCTTTTCGATTTCTTTCCAACTGGACCTCTTTCCACCAAATACTGGCATGGCCCTTCAGCTTCATTTTCACAAAATTAACTCGATCTGGGTCCTCTATTTCCTCATACTAAAAATATTCTTCTAGCTCGTTGATACAGTCGATCAACTCTTCTGGGTTCAGACTTCCGGAATAACTGGGGACTTCTACTCTGGGTCTTTTCCCGATCTTCAAAATTGTCCTTATTAGTCGCATTTGGTCTTGATCAATTGTTTATTCTTCCTTTTCTACATCTGAACCTTCTTCCTCTCTTTCATCCTCACTTTCCACCCTCAGGTTTAACTCTCTTCTCAACTACTCTTGTAACGCATCAATCTATCTCTGGAGGGCTACCAGTGCATCTCTTCCACTAGCATTTCTGCCACCTCGACCACCTCTGGCACCACCATGCCTACTAGGCACCACTCTTGGAGACATCTTTCTTGACCTCGACCCACAAGCATGGTCTTGGTGTGAACTGCCTCACGATCGGCGATCTGTCCACACGCTCAAGAAAACCTGGCTCTCATACCACTTGATGAGGGCGCAGCCCAAGACTTAGAAAATAACCCACAAATAAGAGAATAATTTTATTATTCAGAAAATGGAGCTTCTTACATGCAGAGGATCTCAGATCCCCAAGTTCTACAACACACGCAAGTTACAAAAAGCTACAAAATAACCCTTTCGCAATATGCGAGTTTGTCCCCAAAAAGTTACCCAAAAATTAGAAACTTGCCCATAAATAGAGCTCCTCTTTAGTTTGGAGCCAAAAAAACATTCAAATTTGAGTTTAGGCGGTTTGGCGCCGAAAATTTACAACATGAAGTTCAAATTTTAAAAGAGCATTTGCAATTGTATCTTCTAGAAAGTGCGCCAACCTCCCGGGGCCATAACTGTTGATCAGGGACCCGATTCGCGAACTGTTTGAACCGTTGGAAAGGTCTCGAAGTGAATAACGCGCTCGAAATTGATATGCCAATTTTGGCAAGTTTTTGGGCCATTCTGGGAACTCTAATTGCCTCAAATCTCACTCGGAAGATTTTCAGGTGCAAATCTGTGAAACTAAATTTGCAATATCATTCAACCTAGGAACATAAAATAAAAACTGTGAATTGGGAATTTCATTATGACGAAAAGGGTATCCAAAAATGTAAAAACATCTAATAATTGAGAAAGTTAAAATTTAACTATTTTTGGGTGATGCAAGATTGCCCTTACACCACTGGATGCTCCTGCATCAGACACCCAGGGTAATTTGAGAAGTGACCCAGTCACATCTCAGATGGTTGAGGAAAACCCAACTGATCAACTGCTACCTTAGATAGCCAGGATGAATCTTCCATAGGCCTTTCTCTCCATTTCACCAGATATTCTTCATACTGCCTATTTCTGGTACTCCTTCCCACATGACTATCCAAGATTGCTTCAATCTCCTCCCTTTCTGAAGTAGGTGCATGAATGCCATACTACCCTATTATTGGTGCTTCTTCCATTCCACCTTCATGATACTCTGTCAAATATGAAATGTTGAACACAAGGGAAATGTTGAATCCATCCAGCAACTCTAACTCATATGCATTCCCTGAATCATGCCTATTCAAAATTTTACAAGGACCAAACTTATTCATCTTAAATTTGTTATATGTTCCCACTAGAAACCTTTCTTTCCTCAAGTGGACCATCACTTCATCACCAATCTGAAACTCCGTATACCTCCTCTTCTGATCTGCCTTAGCCTTATACTGCATATTCATCTTGTTATTATGTTCTCTTACCTTCTCATGTATATCTTTGATGTGTTCTGCAAAATCTTCAGCTTCAACACTTATTTTCTTCTCTTGGTCCATCTTCCTCAATTATGGAGTTGTTCTGGGGCTACCTCCATACACAATCTGGAATGGTGATCTACCAGTGCTTTTGTTGACAAAATTGTTGTAAGAAAATTCTGCCTAAGGTAAGATCAAGTCCCATCCCTTGGCTTTATCTCCTACCAAACATCTCAGTAGGTTACCCAGACTCATGTTAACAACCTCTATCTACCCATATTTTTTTGAATGGTGTGCAGAACTGAACTTCAACTCTGTCTTCAGCTTCTTCCACAAGGTCCTCCAAAAGTACCCCACAAATTTGGTGTCATGATCTGAAACAATACTCTTTGGCAGACCATGTAGCCTCACCACCTCTTTGAAGAACAAGTCAGCAATGTGGACTGCATCATGGGTCTTCTGACATGGAATGAAATGTGCCATCTTCGAAAACCTATCAACCACCACAAAGACCGAATCATTCCCTCATTGTGTCCTTTTGGCAAACCAAGAACAAATTCATACTTATATCCTCCCACCTCTTTGATACGTAAGGGGTGATATAAGCCTCAGATTCTCAAGGCTCACTCCTTTAGCCATCCGGACATACCTACAACTTTGTACAAACTTCTTCACATCCTATGACAACTGAGGCCAAAAATAATGCTCACTGATAATGGCAATGGTCTTATCTAGACCAAAATTTCCTGCCATTCGTCCACTATGCTTCTCCTTTATCAGGTTCTCCCTCATGGAACTCCTCGGGATACACAATTGACTTCACTTAAATAACATGCCATCATGGATTATGAAATCCAACCACCTTGTCCTATCCAACGTAATAGGTTATGTGCAAGATTTCTAAGCTTCTGCAAAATTAGGATCTTCTGCATATAGTGTCTTGAGTTCATTGAACCCAACCACTTCAATCTGCATCTTTGTCATCAATGTATGCCTCCTACTTAAGGCATCTACAACTCTATTTGACTTCCCACTCCTATGTTTCAAAACAAAGGTATAACTTTGCAAAAACTCTACCCATTTCATATGCCTCTAATTTAATTTTCCCTAACTATTTAGGTACTACAGGGCTTGATGATCAGTATATAGAACAAATTCCTTCGACAACAAATAATGTCTCCATTTCCTTAATGCTTGAACTATCGCATAAAATTCCTGATCATATACAAAATACTTTGTTTGGCATCATTTTACTTTTCACTGAAATAGACAATGGGCTTACCTTCTTGGCTCAACACTGCTCCAATGGCACAATCGCTAGCATCACAATCCACCTGAAACACCTTGTTGAAATCTGGGAGGGCTAGAACAGGTTGCTCTGTCATCTTTTGCTTCAACAGTTCAAAACTTTTTGCCACTCTAGTGGTCCATTTGAATTTTTTTCTATCCCCTCTCATTGTTTTAGTCAGGGGTCCACAAATACTACTGAAATTTCTAATGAACTTTCTATAAAAATTAGCCAAACCATGGAAAGATCTCACCTCGGTAGCAGTTCTTGGGGCATGCCATTCCAGAATCGCCTTCACCTTCTCTGGGTCCATCTTGAGACTTTCTGCTGAGACAACAAACCCCAAGTACACTAACTCCCTCTTCACAAAACTGCACTTTTTTAGATTAATCAATAGTTTCTCTTCTCTTAACTTCTCAAAGGCTCTACGAATATGCATCAGATTCTCATCCAATGTCTTACTGAAAATAAAAATGTCATCTAAATCCACAATAACAAAAATTTCAAGAAATTCTTTTAGTACCTCGTTCATGAGCCGCATGAATGTGCTCGGTGCATTAGTTAGTCCAAAAGGCATGACTAACCACTCGTACATGCCCTCTTTGGTGTTGAAGGCAGTCTTCCATTCATCTCCCTCTTGAATCCAGATCTAGTGATATCCACTCTTCAGATCAATCTTTGTGATGTACTGAGCTCCACTCAAACAGTCCATCAGGTCATCCATCCTTGGTAGGGGAAATCTGTACTTGATTGTTATCTTGTTTATGGCTCAGGAATCTTTACACATCTTCCACTCCCCATCCTTCTTTGGTGCTAGTACTACAGGTACTGCATATGGACTCAAACTCTCCCGTATCAAACCCTTTTTCAACAACTCTTGAACTTGTCTATTCAACTCCTCATTTTCTGTTGGAGTCATTCTATGAGCTGCCTTATTTAGAAAACTAGCTCCAGGAATCAAGTCAATCTGATGACTGATCTTCCTTATTGGTGGTAAACCCTTAGGTACATTATCAAAAACAATATCCTGAAATTCATCCAACATTCAAGAAACTTCTTCTAGAACCTTCTCACTATCCTCCTTACTCACTTTAGGAATCAATGCATAACACTCACGCTCATGCTTCATACCTTCTAAAATTTTTCTTCCATCTACATAACAAATTCTAGCACTACTGTATACCTTTTCTTCGGTCTCCTTCAAGGCTTTCAACTAGTGACAAACCCCATCCTTTGTCAAAGAATAAGTGTTTGCATGGCCATCATGTATAGCTCGCCTATTGAACTACCACGGTCTCCCCAACAACATGTGACATGCATCCATGAGGATGATATCATAGAGTACCTCATCATGGTAGCTCTCGATCTTGAACTTTACTAGGCACTGCTCATTGAACAAAACTTTGTGGTCTTTCTGCAACCAGACAATCTGGTACGGATGCGGGTGCCTTTCCCTCTTTAGCTTCAACTTTGTGACCATCTCCTCTGACACCAGATTATCAGTGCTCCCACCATCAATAATGACATCACAACATTTTCCTTCACACTTGCACCTTGTGTGAAATAGATTCTTCTTCTGTTCTAGTTCATTTTCCTCAGTCACCAAGGCTCTCCTAATCACTAGGGCTTCTCCCCTTTCAGCATCATCTAAATGTTCAGATTGGGCCTCCTCATTTACATGTGCAACTCTTCCATGAACTTCTGGCCTTTTGTCTGCCCTTCCTTGGTGTTGTGGACATTCATAGGCTCGATGCCCTTCTTCACCACACTGGAAACACGTTCTTGTGAAACCACCTCTTCCAGATCCTTGTCCATATCTCCCTTGTCCTCTACCTCTTTGATCACCTACCGCTTTTGGATCACTTTGCGGGCTTATGTTGTCATTCATTTGGCTTCCGGGCTGGTACCCACATCTTCACTTTTCTTTCTTCATCATCACGCCTCAAGGTCTTCCATTGCCCTTCCACTTTGATCGCCCCGCCCTTTTGCTTTCCATCAAATCTTTGTTCAAATTTCTCTTCCTTTAACTCCTTCCGTATAAACCGGGATACATTGACCACGTAGTCATTCTGACTAGGTTTAACTCCTCCTGAATGCTCGGTCGTAACCCATTAAGATATCGGGCTACCTTCTCCTTATTGGCCTCTGTGTGACCCATTCTGATGATTATCTTATGAAAATCTTTAGTATATTCTTTCACAGATCTGCTTCTTTTGAGCTTCCCAACCCTGTAAATTTTCAACAGATCTAACTCTGTCCACCGGGTATGAACTGGGCTTCTTCAGTTTACCATGTATTCCATCTCGGTGATATTGCCTTTTCCTCTTTGATTTCTTTTCCACTGACCTTTTTCCACCAAATACTGCATGGCCCTTCAACTTCATTTTCACAAACTTAACCCGACCGGGTCCTCTATTTCATACTAAAATATTCTTCTAGCTGTTGGATCCAACATCAACTCTTTCGGCTAAGACTTCGGAATAACCGGGACTTCTACTCGGTCTTTTCCCATCTTCAAAATTGTTCCTTATTAGTCGATTTGGTCTTGATCAATTGCTTCTTCTTCCTCTTCTACATCTCAACCTTTTTCCTCTCTTTCATCCTCACTTCAAGTTTAACTTTCAACTACTCTGTGTAACGCATCAATCTATCTCCGAGGGCTACCAGCGGCATCTCTTCCCACTAGCATTTCTTGCCACCTCACCACTCGGGCACCACCATGCCTACTGTGCACCACTCTTGGTGACATCTTGACCTCACCCACAAGCATGGTCTCCGTGTGAATCAGCCTTCACGACGGGCGATCTGTCTAATACCAAGAAAACCGCTCATACCACTTGATGAGGGCGAGCCCAAGACTTAGAAATAACCCACAAATAAGAGAATAATTTTATTATTCAGAAAATGGAGCTTCTTACATGCAGAGGATCTCAAATCCCCAAGTTCTACAACACATGCAAGTTACAAAAAGCTACAGAATAACCCTTTTGCAATATGCGAGTTTGTCCCCAAAAAGTTACCCAAAAATTAGAAACTTGCCCATAAATAGAGCTCCTCATTAGTTTGGAGCCAAAACAACATTCAAATTTGAGTTTAGGTAGTTTGGTGACAAAAATTTACAACATGAAGTTCAAATTTTAAAAGAGCATTTGCAATTGTATCTTCTAGAAAGTGCGCCAACTTCCCGGGGCCATAACTTTTGATCCGGGACTCTGATTCATGAATCGTTTGAACCATTGGAAAGGTCTTGAAGTCAATAACACGCTCAAAATTGCTATGCCAATTTTAGCAAGTTTTGGGGCCGTTCCGGGAACTTTAAGTGCCTCAAATCTCACTCAGAATATTTTCAGGTGCAAATCTGGGAAACTAAAACTGCAATATCTTTCAACCCAGGAATAGAAAATAAAAACCATAAATTGGGAATTTCATTATGACGAAAAGGGTATCCAAAAATGTAAGAACATCTAAAAATTGAGAAACTTGAAATTTAACTATTTTTGGGTGATGCAAGATTGCCCTTACACCACTGGATGCTCCTGCATCGGTTATTTTTAAATGAACTTGTATTTTTAAATATATATTTAGATCTATGCATACATAAATATTTCATTTAGATATACACGTGTATAGATAAAAATTTAAAACTCACATGTCCACTGGCATCAAAGTCATCCACAGAGTCACGTCGATCATGTACATGATCTAGACCAAGGCTAGGAGTGACATGAGGTATGTCCACCTATAATAATATATATATATATATATATATCAACTTACATGAATATCTAGTTAAAATAAAAATTTAAAAATAATTAAAAAAAATTGAAACATGCATATGCACACATACATGCACATCATTTGATATTGGATGACCTAAGTCCTCTAAAACGGTCGCCTCCACCATATCCACCAAATGGTCAAGCGATGAATCAACATCTGCATCCATCCAATCTATCCCATGTTGTGCCAGAAATGATGAATGTAGAGGACTATGAAGGTGAGATGGCAATAGCGATGATGAACCAAAACCAATCAACATATCAGTAAAACCCATAGTCTGTGCAGCTGTAGAATGAACTGTAGGTGGATCCTGATGTGCACTAGTGCTCGGTTGAGAGTGATGGGATCCTGGAGTTGAACAGAATATGTGTGCAAAATGATATTTGACATGCTCTATACTAATCCCATTGTCTGATGCAATGTGGGAATATGCCTCCAACAGGTCCTCAGCCAAACAATGCAAAGTCTTGCGTGCCATATCTCCTGTAAGTGCATCAAGCTGTGTAGGAGTAGGGATGTCGGCCATTGTAAAAGGATCCATGGTGGTCCACTGTGCTGAAAATGGTGTGGATCGAGAACGTCTGGACATCAAATACTAACCTACACGATCATCAGATAGCCTAGTGGTGGCAGCTGCAATCTCACCTACAGTGTCAATTGCTTCCTTTTGGGAAGCAACGACAACCTCATCTGCTATGGAGGCTAGAGTTGGGGTGAGAGCAAGAGACCTCTCACCAACCAATGCCCTAAACATTAGGGCTGGTCTATTTTCTCGATGATAGGTGGGCCTATTGGCAATCCTGCCATGCCCCTGACCAGCATATGGTGGAATGTCCAGGTAGTTAACTTTGAGGACCAAATGGACCTCAACATACAACTGTTGAACAAAATATAATGGAATCTGGTCATTGTTTAGGTATTGACCATGTGTTGCGAGAAATCGTGGGTAGATCAATTCAGCCATAACACGATCAATACATCTAGTGACCCGGTATCCCCTAACCTTATGTACATTTTGATAAAAAGGAAAACAAGTGTTTTTTATCATTTCTTTGGTCACACTATCCTATATTTGTTTAAGGGGAATATCACCATGTACTTCTTCCCGCATGTGGGAAAGAATAGCAGCTACTCTATCTGGGGAAAATGCACTAGTCCTCTCAAGTTCATCTCTTATTTTTTCTAAACTATGTAATATTGGCATGCATGGTTCAAAATATATCCCTGGGTTTGCACCCTGTGCTAATGAGTCTCAATTTTTTAATCTCATTAGTGGTATTTGCAAACAAAGAATCTGGAGGTGGAACATGATTTGCATTTTCCATGTTATATATATGTATACATACACCTAAAAGAGCAATGAGACTTTGGTAAATAATATATCTAGATAAAGGGAATACAAATCTAAAACAATTGTAATAATTCATCTACTCATCAATAATATTTTCATACCATTAACAAAAAAAAATCAACATCTATCATAGTTTTTAATAATTTCAAAACATTCAAATTACTAGATTGCACACAAAACATAATCTAAAACAATTCTAAAATTTAAATTTAAAACATAATCTAAAATAGTTCTAAAATTTAAATTACTAGATTGCACACAAAGCATCATTACTTAACATTGGTGGTCATGTAAAATCAATCCAGTCATTATTGAAGGCACAAATAAGAGAAGAAAATGAGACAGATGAAGATGTCCCTTATAAGGTTCAATGTAATGATGGAAAATAAAGATGAAAAGTATTGAGGACCTATATTTTATTTTAATGACATAATAAGATAGTTCCCTCTACTAGCAAATGAAAAATCGTATGTGCTTTGAATTGTGTAATTATTGAAATTGACACCCTATGATTTGATAGAAATTAGGATATATCGATTGATCTAAATGCAACTATATCAACTAATTGTAAATCTATTATAAGTGACATAAAGCCTCAATGTCTCATTTGTATTAAAATATGGGGATGATGTGGCTATTTTAAGGCCCAAATTTTCATGTGTTAATAGCATAAACATATAACATTAATTTTTTTGGGAGTTTGTACCAAATACCTTTTTCCAAACACAACTTTTGTTTAAAATACCTCAAGACCTATGAATGAAATTAAAAATTTCCTAACTTAAAGACCATCAAGGAAGGTCTTAATGCCATATGTGGCTTCCTTTGCCTATTATATAAAATTCAACTAAAATAGCTTTTAAGAAATAGTTCCACAAAATTAGAGGGGTCCAACCATGTTTTCAATTAATTTAAAACTATTATTTTAAGATTTTTTAATTTTTAAATAAATATATAAATTTCTTACATTATTTTGAATTAAAATGATAATAGTGGACATAAATTACACAAAATTGAATGTTATTAAAATTTTGGTTAAAAAGTAAGAAGGTTAACCTTTAAAGCCATTGAGGAAGGTATTGAGCTACTACAAGTGGTTTATCCATGAAGGGCTTGAAGTCTCATAAAGAAAGTAAATACAAGAGGAAGGAAAATATAGATGATTTCCTCACAAGTATATAAATGTTTCTACTTGATTATTTATTTCATCCTAGAAAGAAACTATAAATGTTTTTTATCCTATAACTTTTATTGTATTAATAATCTTAGATGCATGTGACTTGTTAGCTTCCCTTTTCATTTACTCATGTAATTTAAGAAATCTATTATTAGAGTTGCACATGAGAAAAAAATGAGCTCCCCTCCACTAAGGGCTTATTTTTTTCTTATACCAATTTGAGAATTTTATTATTTCAATTCTTAATCCTAATCAAAATGTGGTGAAGGGGAAATAATACCCATCCAATAAGTGTTCCCCAATCCCTTGAAAAGGAAAACTTGTGTATTATCCAACTTGGCTATCATTGTTAGGATTCTAGCTTCTAGTTCTACTATTTTTAGAATACTACTAGAGCCTAGATTGATGGCTCACTTCTCTCTCCTATGGATGAGGATCCCTCTAAGATTGGTTGTTCCACCTCTTCTAATGAGATTAGTAACAAGGTTTATGAGTGTGTTAAATAGGGGAAGAGGTTGGGTATATAATGTACTTTAGACATGGTTGTTGAATGTAAAATTATTTAGACCATGAGAGGGTTGAACAATTTAAAAAGAATTGGAAGACAACTATAATCTATAACATAGCATCCTTAAATGGTTCAAATTTTAAATGAAACAATGAAAGAAAGAATAAGAAAACAAAGATTATTGTAAAATTATTTGAAAATAATTGGGTCCATAAAAATATCTAATTTAATAGTTGTTAACATAAATGAACTTCAAAATAGGATTATGTAAGTGAAAAAAAAGTTCTATTGCCTTCATTGAACCTAAATTTATCTAGTTAAGATATGTCTAAAATTAAGAATTCACACTAGAATATCAATATTCCATAAGAATCTCATAAAGAGGATGAATTTAATGGAAGATAATATAAAATCCTCCATGTATGAGGATGAATTTTATCATTACATTATGAGTGAATAATCTCAATTATATAGCCAAGAACATCAAAAAATTATAGATTGGAAAGCAAAATAATCACACATTTATCATATTTTTATATGCATAAAGTTTAGATACCATTAAACTATTTAAACTTATAGATTGCATAAAGCTATAAATTGAATTGTTAAAACTAATTTATTAAGAATAAAATATAATAAAGTTTGACTTCATATTGCATACTTGTTATAAATATCTCACTAATCCAGCCATACATTTTATATATGTTTAAAAATATATAATAACAATTTATACAACTTCTAATTATGATAATAAATCTAGAATCAAACATGACCCAAATATAGGATAAAGACAAGAATCTTAATCTATACCATTATTTTGTGTTTGGTTTAATTGAAATTGTAAAAAATTATAATCATGAAAAAAATAATGAATAAACTAAGGATCATTTTAACAATGGTGAATTAGTGCCTAAAGATTGGCCTAAAAAATTATAATATTCAACATTCTCATCACAAATGATATATGAAAACTAAGGATCATTTGGTTATATATTTTCATAGATTTAAAATTTGAATATCTATTCCTATAACATGTTCATTACAATTAGAATCTTAAATAATATTGTAATAATTTATTATGTCTTTGAAATTTGTTTTGTGGATTTTAATGTTGTATTTTAAATTTAAGTTCTAGAGTAAGTAGAATCTAATGAGAGACCTTAATAGATTCAAGTAAATTATGTTTTCCTTAAAATTACGATTATTGTTTGATTAAATAGATTATTGATTGTATTTAGATTTCAAAACTGGAAATAGTTTAAAATTATAGAACCATATTATCCTTTGATACAAAAAGTTATGTCAAGGATTATTTGTATCTTCCTCATAATTATGTTTCACATATTGAATATTTCAGGGAGGATTGTGTGGATGATTTGGAAGTTGAAGCAAATATTTGTTGGGATCGACAAAGGATA
Source organism: Sequoia sempervirens (assembly GCA_007258455.2). NCBI lineage: Eukaryota > Viridiplantae > Streptophyta > Pinopsida > Cupressales > Cupressaceae > Sequoia > Sequoia sempervirens. The sequence goes on from VDFB02086081.1 coordinate 116,833,004, forward strand.
TTTTGTTAAACTCCAAAATCCTAAGAATAGAGAAGATGGTGAGTCATATTTTAATAGAACTTATCTTCACTCCTATTCAAATGCAACCTCTCCAACCAATATATTGGATTGCAAAATAAGTATATATATATATATATATATATATATATATATATATATATGAACTTACTCCTAATCCCCCTCCATTTACCCCACCATTAGATATGCATATTGGTATTCACCTACTCAAGTCTTATGAGACCCTAGGTGGCTTTGTGAATACATCAAAAATATTATGCATGATGTCTAAGAATTTAATTGTGATGGATTGATATATTCCAAGAATTTATAAATGAAGTATATATTCATATATATGTATTTGTTTGAGTGTTTAAAATTAGTTATAGAAGTTTATAGAAGGCCATAGATGGCCCACTTTTTGAATTAAATTTAGTTATGAATTTGTATTTTTTGGATGTGCATTTAGATTTAAATTTACATGCCAAAGTCACAATGTCCTACTCTTGATTAAATTAATACAAGAAATTAAGGAACTTGGGATCTACCCACCTCCCAATGGTCTTGGAATGGATGCATTTAGATGGAGAAGGATTTCAGAAGGCTCATGGTACTTGTGGACCCCTCAAAGGCATGATATATAACACATGAACTTTATTTATAAAATTTGGTCTTTAGTTGTTGGCTTCTAGTATGAATGTTATCTATAAGGTGGAATTCTTAGTTGAGACTCTCAATCTTCCATTGTTGGTTTTTAGTGTGATTATAAAATATGAGCCAAGTATTACTTTCTAATGTTAATTATTGAAAGAACGTATATAAATTATTCTCATCTTAATTCTAATACAGAGTTGTCTTAGTCAATTTTTCAATGTATGAGTTCCATATATTTGTAAATTTTCTTAATATAAAAACATATTTTATTTCATTAATTAACCTATCTATTCCATGTTAAAAAGGATGCTTTTATTTTAAATTATAAGTATATAATTCAAAATTAATTAGTAATTCAAGATAGAGTACACACAATTTCTTTAGTTAAAATAAAATAATATTCTTATTTCCATGAGAGTTATGTGCAATGGTAGCTTGATGTATTGGAAATATTTCTTTGGTACATACTAAATTTTTATCATTACATTATGAGTGAATCATCTCAATTATATAGCCAAGCATATAAAAAATTTATAGATTGGAAAGAAAAATAATCACACATTTATCATATGTTTATATGTATAACGTTTCTACCATCAAACTATTTATACTTATAGATTAAATTATTTTTGAATTTGGTTATTTGGGTTCAAATTGCCATGCTATAGGATTTTCTTGTGTTTTCACTGGATTGTCATGTGTCTAGCTATGTATTTTATAGGTGTAGGAATTTTAGAGGAAGGCAAGGTTGAACAAAATGCATAAGGATGAGATGGAGCCTTTTTCACCTTAGGATTTGGTTGAAGTTCCCTTTGGGCATAATCGAGGGGTGGTTGGTCCTCTTGTAGACATGACTAATTTGGAATGTCTTTTCAAGAAAAATTTAGAGGAGATTGGTAGAGACAAGAATCATGTGTTAGAGATGGATTAGTTGGAGTTCTTTTCCTCTACCATTCTCTTGAATTGAAAAATTCACCTCTTCGTATTCCTTCTAATAATTTAAAAATATGAATCTAAGGTTCAAGTTCATAAGATTATAGGAACCCTTTATTCCCTTTGGTTTCAAGTTTGGAAACTCCATTAGAAAGGAACTAGGTTCATTCATGGGAAATGATAAGGTTGACAATAAGATATAGTTCCTTGAAGAATTTTGGATTCAAGTTGTTGTGAAATGATAGATCTACTAATGTTTTTTGGGAAAATGACCCTCTTTATTAGATACATTGCCACTATTGGTGGAGTATTTCTAATTGGATGTTATTTTTCTAACTTACAACTATATTTTTCTTGTTGTTGTTCCATGCCAATATGATTGATCCTTTTTTGTCTCTTTATTGGTCTTTGTAAAAGGGTGGGGCCCTTTCAAAATTTCTATTTCTAATTCATAAATTCAACCAGAAGTAACCCTAAAATTAAAATATAAATATAAACTTTAAAATAGTCTTTTTTGATATTATATAATTTAGCCTTGACATGTATTTAATTTATAAATCCTATTATTATTTATGTTTAATTTCAAAATTTTAATGCTCTCAAGTATAGGTTACAAGTGCATTCTTTACATTTTTTCACTTTCTTTTGTACTATTTTGTATGGGTGTCTTATATGCATTGCCTCAAACATATAATTTTGATTTCAATTTAGCTTTCTTGCAAGATTTAAACTTAAGCTTATACTTAAAAAGTAATGTTATCCTTGCAAATGGGTTTGTTGAAAAGGCTTTAGAAACTTTCAAGCAAATGCAATTGGCAGTTGTAAAGCCAAATTCCACAACCTTCCCTCTGCTTGTGCCAAAATGGGAGCTTTGGACAGGGTATGGAAATCTATCAAATCATCAAGGGGGAATTTTACCAGATGTTGCAGTTGCAATTGCAAGTACCCTAGTAGACATGTATGCAAAATGTGGAAGGCACGTGAACGGTATGATATAATGCCTCAAAAAAAAAATTTAACAGGTAAGGCTTTAGAAAAATTCAAGCAAATGCAATTGGTAGGTGCTTGGTAGAAATGTATGCAAAATGTGGAAGCATAGACAAAGCACATTAATTGTTTGACAAATTTTAAAAATGGGTATGCAAAATCTTTCAAGAAAATGGAATTACCAATTGCAAAGCCAAATTCAACACTCCCTGCTAGTTTTAAAATTGGAGCTTTGAAACATGGTATGAACATTCATCAAAGCATAATAGAAATTAAGTTCGTTGAAAAGGCTTTAGAAACTTTCAAGAAAATGCAATTTCAATTTCAACAAACTTAATTTCAAATCTACTATAAATTTCAGCCATTTCACATTTCAGATTTTCCATTTAGGGTTTAATTTTTTTTCAAAATAAATTAAGTTTGAAACATAATTTCAAGTTCACCAACCTAGTGCTCACTATGGAGGTCAAGGTTGATGAACTTGGCTTTCAAGCTGGTGCACGTTTTCCCTCTGGGTTTGTTGTCCTTCGCTGTTCACATTTTCCGCAATAGAAAAAGTTCATGTGAGCAGTGAGTGCGACAATGACAATTTTTTTATTTTATATGCCCTAATTAAGTGGGTTCGACAGAACCCCCATTCGATCAAACCCAATAAAATATTATTTTTCCCTATGGTCGTTGATGGGTTCAGTCGAACAGGGGGTTCAACCAAACTAATATGTTTGCTCGAACATCTAAGAGGGTTCGACCAAACCTCTAAGTTCAATCAAACCCCTTGATATAGTGAAAAAAAAAAGGAGAGAATTCCTTCCTCCTTATAATTGTAAACCACTATTATGCTTTAACCCATGGAGCAACAGGATTGATGAAATAGATGGAGATGATGGAAGTAAAGATTCTTAGATTGAAAAATCTATATTAGCCTAAAATGATTGAAGGGATGATGAAAAGATTAGGATGGGTGAAAAGTTTCTTAGAATAATAAATCTATATTATCCTAAAAATATTGAATGGATGATGACATGATTAGGATGAGTGAGATGCACATGGTTATTGCAAGAGAAAGATGAGAGGATAAATGAAAAGGAAGATGAGGATTCATGTGCATACAAATCTAAGATTAAGTGGAGTGATGAGAACAGATAGGATGAATAGATGGGGGATAGAGATGAAGGATGAATGAATTAGAAAGATGTAGGATAAATGGATGGAGGATATTTGGAGCACCACATTAAAACTGCCATGTAGTGAGCACTTCATTTGATATAGCATGGGATACTATGCACTAGGGTATGAGGAACCAAGGTGATGTTGTATCCTATGCATGCGACTGACAAAAAAAAAAAGGTTACTCGAACATCACACAAAGTGACAAAGGGCTTTGGTGGATACGATGTTGGAAAACCACAAGCACAAAGAATGCCCCAGCGTAATACAAGACCCTAATGGATTTTGGTGGATACTATGCAAGGCATACCAAAAAGACACAAAAAAAAAAAAATACAAGACTTGCTCCTATTTTCACCCTTCAAAGCACACCATGATATGATGGATTGTGATGACCTCGAGTAGGTAAAGTAGGAAGCTCAAAATAAAGATAAACAAAGATCCAAAAGCACCAAAGAAATAACAAACATCTTAAGTACCTTTTTCCACAAGGATGATGATGGGGTTGATGCGGTTTGATGTGAGGATCGATATATCTTGTGAAGACTAAAGATGAATGGATTGGAGCTAAGATCCTCATGAAAACAAAATCCAAGGGGGCTAATCGATTTTGTTGAATTTCTAGCTTGAAAGGGGATTTTGGTGACACAACAGACACAAGGATGGGACCTAGTGATAAGCATGTACAATGATGGGCCTAGATGATGGAACAAGACTGAACTTATGTATAGGACTATAGATGTATACAATATGTACAATATTTACAAGAGGATGGCGATTGTATGAAGCTAAGAAATGGGATAGTTATCCAAATCATCAAAAGATGAATTGGGAGGAAAATGGGATGGATAGATGAGTGATAAAAAGTGATGGGAGATTAGAAATATGTGGGATAGAGGTAGGAGTGATGACATCATATATTTCACTGGATTGTATGGGGGTATCCTATAGCTAGATACCAATTACAAGGGATTATGGGATGGAAGGAGGATATGGATGAATGGATGGAGAGATAAAGATGGGGAGATGGAAAGATGATAGGATGGATGGATAGATAGATAAGGATTTGGAGATGGAAGGGATTATCAGAGGGATGGATGGGAAGATAAGGATTTGGAGATGGAAGGATGATAGGATGAAGGTATATGGAGATATGGATGGGGAGATGGAAGGATGATATGATGGATGGATGAACATCTTTGAGGTATTAACGGAAGGAGGATAGGGAGATAAAGATAGTGAGATGGAAGGGATGATATGATGGATGGATGGTATGGAAAGATATATCTAAGGACCATACCACAAAGGAAGAAATATTCCCCACTCTAGATATGTCATGTGTGATAAGGCAAGAGGAATGCAAGATATGATGATGGGTGGATAAGGAAGGGAGATGGATGATAGTATGATGAGGATAAGGAAGTTAGATGGATGATATCATGATGGGGAGGATAAGGAATATGATAGCATGTGGATAGAGGGAATGTATGCCAAGAGATGTCAAAAATAATGTATAGATATTTTTCCTTGTCTTTATCAAGATCACCAAGAGAATGGAAGGATTGAGATAAATGGGAAATGATAATTAGGATGGGTATGATAGGTGGGATGAAGAAGATGGAGGAAGAGGATGCTTAGAATGAAGTTTCCCCAAAGTGTGGAGAGAAAATAGATGGGGTATTTACACACGAAACTTTTTTTCCATGTTTTCATCATGGTACATGGCCAAGGCACTTGCTTGCCAAGTTTTCACCATTGGATGAATTTTTCTCTTTACTATATTTTTTTTTATTTTGTTTTTTGACTTTTTTATTTTTTGGATTTTTGGATATGTGTGGGGATGGATATGAATGAGGATAAGGATATGTATAAGTGGATTTGGAAGATAGGGGATAAGGATATGGAAGGATTGAAGCATCAAGTTCCATTCCGAGGTAATGAGAGCCCATGTTTGAAGTGACTGTGGGATGTTAGTACAACCTTATTAGGATGGATGGATTATGAAAGGGAATGGATTAAAGAGATTTTATGGGGGAGATATGTGGGATGATGGATGTGATGTTGGAAAGTGTATGTATGGTATGATTGAAGGGGAGTGTGATGTGGGAATGTTTATAGGACCAACATTGGTACATGTTGTGCTAGATGTGGAATGATGGAAGGAGAAATGGATGGAGAATGTGGGGATGATGGAGGAGTTGGGATAGTGAATTTTGGGACATGGAGACCCAAAATATATTTTGGAGATGGAATATAGATGCTTATCTTTTGTATTAGTAACATTGGATGTCATTATGAATTTTTATTCGAATGCATTGCATATTTTTTCTTTATGATCCACATGGTTTTGATTTTTCTTTGATGGGCCTTTGTGGCCTTTGGGACTAAGTACACTTTTGGACTGGATTTTTCTTTCTTCATCATGTATTGTTTAGGGGACATGGTAATCTCTAGATCCATGTGGATGATGGGTTGTATGCATTATTATTTTTGTTAGAATTGGCTATGGATGCCAAGATCTATGAACCAAATGGAAAGCACAAAAAAGAGAGATGAATATGACAAGAATAAACCGTATTCAATGTCAATGATATGATTGTTGTATACAATGAGAGAGACCCCTTGGTTATATAGCCAAGGTGAGAACATAGAAGGGCATAAGATTATGACAAGTGTCGTAATCTTATGACATGAGACAACTATGAAAAGCTATAACTACACCTAAGGTGGAAAAGTGATAATGTGATAATCACCACAAATGGTGGATCACCCAAAAAAGGTGGAGATGTAATCACATGATGTGTCCACGAAAGGTGGATGTGATAAAGTAATAACATGATAAGTCCACCAAAAGTGGAAATTTTCCAACTACCTCCTATGTGGTCCCTAAGTAAACTTAACTGAGGTGTAATTATGACCTAGGACAAGGTACAACACTTTTAATTACACCAACAATTTTGGTATCCAAATTGCTTCCAATTGCAATAGTATGGGTGCTAGGAAATGGATGATGTGGAGGGAATATGAGTGGAGTGATGGAGATATGATGTTGGAGATGGCGAATAGATGGAGGATGTTGGATGAATTTTATGGAGGTGTTCCTTTGTTGATCTTTATTGGGGATCATGAGAGTGGTAGATTTGTGATGGGTGATAGGGATAGATGATTGGTGGATGAGGGGATGAATAGGATTATATGGAGGATGGGATTTTGGGATATAAGGGCCCAAAATGGATTTATTAGATGGAGGATGTGTGATTGTGGCTTGTGGGACATAAGGATACAAAATGGATTTATTATATGGAGGATGTGTGATGGTGGATTTTGGAATGTAAGGACCCAAATTGGATTTAAAATATGAAGGAGGTGAAACATAGAAAAAGTGAAACCCTAGGATTTGACCTTAGGGTTTAGGCATTTTTCCAAATATTTCATTAGAGATTTGAGGTAGCAAGGGTTTGATGGATTTGGACAAGATATAAGAATGACTTACAACTTGAAAGGTGAGTCAACCTACCCTTGACCAAATTTGGAATGGACCTAAGGATGAAATGCATTAGTTCAATTGACCTAATGATGCAAATTATTGTTTTGATACAAATATAATAGATCTAAGAAGTCACTAATAGAAATAAACTACAAAAATAGACTAACCAGGACACTATGCACCTATGATATATATTTCAAGCTAAAATATTGGACATGGGTTCCCCAAGCACCACTATCATTGTAGGGATAATTCAGATCTGATTTCATAGTCCTTTGATGCTAGATCAATGCTTTCGTTCTCCTCTTGTCACACTATCGGATCACTATCAGATATCTTTGTAATTATGTTTTTGTGAGTTGAAAAGATGTAAGGTTTTATTAAAATAGTGTACAGTTGATCTTCAAACTTCCTTCAATCCTCTTCATACCTAAAACTTGTACATTCAAAGAGAGAGGAAGGGTTGTGCCATTTAGGGGCTTGCCTTAGTCAAACCCCATGTTAGTGTTTCTACTTCCACAATGGCATGTCAATGATAAATGGACAAATGATAAAAGGGAATGATGAATCAATAAAATTTTGTAACTCGCCACCTTTCAATGGCTTCCTTGAAGGACTGGAGTCATACAAATCTCCTCAAGTCTTGAATGCCGCTTGTTTGATTTGCTTGAAGACCTAAAAGGGTTAGATATTGTAAACAATATGAATCATAAACATGAATGAACTCACATACACTTTGACATGATGCTTGGATCTTGAATTGTTTCAACAAATCTTCTAATGGCTACTCTTGACTTGCTTGATAATGCTCTTGATAATACTTGATCATAAATTTTCCAATAATTTCTAGATGTCTTTCAAATGATGCAATAACTAAGTATTTATATGCAATTATTCTAATTTCCCAAAAATTAAATCCCAACAACCAACTTTTAGATATTAAAATTTCAAATAATAAAATTTTGACATTGACATATTTGAATTTAGAGCCAAAATAGGGAGACATAGGTTCCCTAGGAACTAGTATCCTAGACCTATTTTCTAAGAATTAAGGAGTCGGGGACAAAGTATTAAATAAATGCATTTGTTTTGTGCTTGTAATTTGTTGGTAAATGTTTAAAATGGGCCAAAAAATGCATAATTTAGGAAATTAAATGTTCAATTAGGACCAATTACTTAAAGAGGAGAAAAACATAGTGTGAAATTGTCAAGGGTGACAATTTACGATGCTACATTTAGCCCCCACTTTAGTGAGAGTATACACTTAAACTCACACTAAAGTAGAAAATATGTCAAGAGGGGACCAATTGTCCAAATGTGGAAGAGATAGAATGGAAATGAATCTAGAGGGAGTGCACAGTCCCCTAGGATCCATGATCCCATGAAAGAAAACATAATCACAAAGGAACACACATGTACATAATGCAGTAAGACAACATACACAAACATACATGATGTAAACATGAAGCATACACGATGAAAACACATGAGATAACATAGCACATAAATGAAAACAAAATGAACACAAACATGATGCAAACACAATGAAAATATGAAGAAGATATACAAATGACACACAACATAATACAAGGTTAGTACTAAATAATTGTAAGGCAAAGAGACTGCAATCTTAAATATGTCTCAAATAAAAAATGTCATCCACCAAATTAATGTTAGTCAAAGGAATACTCCCATGAGGACTAGCAAGTTGTATTATGTCATATCACTCATAATCCACATGGATCCATTGACTACCAAGCTATGTTATGCTAGGTTTTAATGCAATATGATGGGTTCCACAAGGCTAGCAAGTTGTGTTATGCTAGATACTCATGAAACACATATATCTCTACTGTCAAGCAAGTTGTGTTATGCTTGGTGACCATGTTAAATGGAGGATCTACAAGGCTAGCAAGTTGCATTATCCTAGACACTCATGAAACATGCATAGTTTTATTGTCAAGCGAGTTGTGTTATGCTTAGAAGCCATGTTAAAAGAGGTGCTCGAGTTCATGACCCAAGAAGCTCTGTTATGCTAAATCCATAAACTATCTTGCCAAAATGTCACTTAAGAAGGTGCATAAAGTCACCTATGAATGAAGGCACATAAATGACAAACTCACCTACAAAGGTGTATAAATGACAAACTCACCTACGAAGGTGCATAAATGAAAAACTCACCTAGTAAGGTGCATAAACTCACCTATGAAGGTGCATAAAATCACCTACGAAGGCACATAAGACAAGGTCAAACCTCAAGGGGTGATGTACACAACACCACCATAAAAGGTGATTTACAAATTAACAAAAGGGCATTTCTCAACATATGAAGAGTCGCACCTTAGGGAATATCAGACATGACATCCCCACTAAGAGAGGATAAGTTAGGGAATAAAATCTCACACCTTAGGGAATACTAGCCATAACATTACCATAAAGGGGAACATCATTTTCCAAGAAAAGTCACACACTTAGAGGATATCAAGCCCAATATCACCACGAAGGAGACACACCATAGATTGAGAAGGCCAAACTTCCATTGATAAGGTCACACTTTCTAGGAGATGTGGACACAAAAATTGTACTCCTTTGGAGATAGTACAATCTGTGGTCTAATTTAGTCCTATTTTAGACACCTTTCGATCAATCACCCCTTAAAAACTGCATTTATAGGCCCCTAAGAATCATTATTTTGGACTTTAAGGCCTATTCCACTCACAAATCATGTAAATCCTGACAAACAACATTCAAATCATGCAAATTCTAGAAAAACCACCTTAAAAACCCCTGGTGGGACTAAGTCACCCAGGGTAGCGACTTAGTCCCTTTTGAGGGATTTTTCACTTTTGAGCAGGAAAACAACCAACTTAATTCAAATTCTCGATGGATGTCAGCCTGTGAAGTTAAAATAATGACTAATTAGGTATTGATGCCTATAAATATATGTTTTTAGGTCATTTTTCACAACATTGTCATTTTTAACAAGCAAATTCAAGAGTCAAGTGTCAAATATCTTTCACAAGAAGATTCATTAGTCTATCTACATCAAAGTAGAAGCTTTAGGGTAGAAATTTAGGGTTTTTTCAGATCTCCAAGCTCACTTTTGTTGAAGATCTCACATTGCAAAGGGTTGATCATGTTGGGAATAAGATGCCATTTAATTGCAATCCTAAACATATTTCATGTATCTCCTAAGTCCTTAGAAAGTGTTCCCCAACACTAGGATTAGAAAGAGATTAAATTCAAATGAAATGAACATGTAAATTGATATTTGTAATTAATTTTAAATGATAGAAACATTTGGGGATGCCCAAGAAAATTTCATACAAAATAGGAGCACATGGGGCACCCACATGGAAGGTTAAACTCACCTTGAGTTCAGTTAACTGTTTGGAGAAAAGATAACACTTCAATAATGCATTTAAAGATCCTAGAAGTTATGAATTGATGTTTACATGCATGGAGTTTAGTTTAGTTTAGTTTAGTTCAGTATTAGTTCAGTTCAGTTCAATTCAGTTTAGTTTAGTTATGGTTCAGTTATCTTCAGTTGCATGTAGTTATTTTGAGTTGCATGTTAGTTGACTTCAATTGACTTGAATTGCATGCTAATAACTTGAGTTGCATGATATATAACAAGTGACTACTTTTAGTTAACAAGGGATGATCAATCATGCATGATATTTGCATGAATGGTGGAGAGATATATTTCAGTTAACAAAGATTGACTTGGACCCACCTTGGGCACCCAAGTTGGCATCTTGGAGTTAACACTTTTGCATGATAAGATATTTTATAATTCTGAGTTAAGTGGGCCCGTTCTTGGGTGCCAACTTTGAGGAGAATCCTACAAGATATCTTTATAATCAACGTTGAGTTAGGATTTCAATTTTGGGTGCCCAAATTGATGAAGGGCTTGGTTTGACATTGTTTTTCATGGAAGAACTCTACTTGCAAAGAATAGGTGTAGGTTTTGTGAGATAAGTTTTGTGCTTTGTAATTGTAAACTCTTTGGAGTTTACAAGGCTCATTATTGTCTATAAATCATAGCAAGTTGAAGAGAGTTTTATCAGATTTTATTGCAGGTTGTGAAGAAGAATTGTTGAAGGCAAAAGAAGCATCTCAAGCAAGGATTGATAAAGAATTATTGTAATCTTGTTCTAGGGTTAAATAATACAAGCACTATTGATTTTGGTGGTGGATTTTTTTCCTAAAAGGGTTTTTCCATGATATATGTTGTGTCACTTCTATCTTCTGGCCTTATTCTTCTATAATCTTCTATCTACTTCTACAAATGGTAAAAAGAATCTAAACAGATAATCATCCACAAAGAAATTGTAACAAAGAACACTTAATTAGATCAACAATATAATAGTTTTACAAAGTACTAGGCTACATAATTACCTCCATTTTTCAATAGATCATGGATGCCTATGGAGAATCATGGAGAAATCTAGGTTGAGGAGATGGAACAATCCATCAAATCAATCCTAAGGACTTGTTTTCAAAGTGATTCCATCTTCCATTTTCTCTCTATCTTCAACCTAAGGAAGGTTTTCATGTTCTTAAAATTCATTTCTAATGTGATTTAGGATCTCTTGGAATGAGTCTTGCATCTCCCTAGTTTCGTTTATGCATCTTATTCTTGCATGTTAGAATAGGGTTGCATCTTATTTTCAGACTTCCTAATCTTAGAGACATTAAGGGCTAGGGTTTTATGCATATTTTATCTCTTTCAAGGTTTAAATACCACCCAAGGGTCTGAACAAGGAAAAAATGCCATTAGAAATCAAATTATACTCTGTTTTGCAAATATTTTTACAGGTTTAGATCCGAGTTTCCATCAAAAAATAGAGTGCAGACTGTGGGCTTCTATTCCACTTTTAGATTTGCAGGAAATCCAATGTGGAATAATTTTCCAACAGTGATGACTTAGTTCCATTGCACTTGTTTGTCAATTTTTTTTGTAGATTTGGATACCCATTTGGCAGAAATAGGTTCTTGAGTAATTTCCCTGATCTAGAACTAAGTTGCCCAGCTTGGTGTAAGTGTCCTAGTTGGCTAGAAAATCATATTTTCCATAATTTTAGAGGCATCTACAATATTCATTTCATCCTTCATTATTTTCTAGGTGCGCAATTTTTGTTTAGCATCTTTATCTTGTTCTTTATTGCATTTAATCTATCTTTCTACATATCACAATGTGTTTTCAAACAACTTATATTTCTTAGGTTTTTCATTAATAATTCATTCCTTTTATCAGTTTATTGCATTTAGACATTGCATTTAGGAATAATTCATTCAAATTTACATTAGTTTTGAGTGTAGACATTTCCCATTTTGGCCCATTTCTCTCCTTTTAGGTGAAAAACCCTAGAAGTGTAAGAGAACCTTGGGTGCCAAAATCTTTCTCCACATTTTGGCGAACCTGAATTTAGAATACTTTTGCTTCTGATCTTAAGTACATTTATATCCTAGGAATAGCTCGCATCAACATTGCATTAAATTTTACATTGTTTTGCATTCTAGGGTTTTCAACTTTGCATTAGTGAAAAGCTCATTTAAGCTTGTATTATTGCATTTCATTTCCTTGCACAATAGTGAAATTCTATATGTACACTTTAGATTTGCATGGTATAGTACAAAACACATCAATATCCATCAGAAAATTAAGAAAAGCTTCAAAAATTCCCCTACTAGGACTAATTCGCCACCCTAGGCGACTTAGTCCCAATACACATTTTGCATCACTATTTTCAGAATTATGTTTCCAGTTCCTTAAATTACTGTTGGTTTTAGTTCCTTTTCTATTTCACTTCAGTTATTTTCTGCTACATTCAAATCATTAGCATTAGCATCATTTACTTTCATGGAAATTATGGATAGCATTAGATTTTTACAATGTTCATTTTCAATATTAGTTCCTAGTTCATTTAGATCAAATTCATCAGAAAATGCAAACAAAAACATCAAAACATCAAATGAAACAATAAAAACTATGATTCACTTTTTAAAAACTATATCATCCAAACCTTTTAGTAGTGATGACTTGGATAAGTTAGATGAAGCTCTACAAGGCTTCCTCTCACTGAGTTCATCCACTAAGGCTTGTGATGACAAACCCAAACCAACCAATGATAACTTATCTCCCAAACCTTTTAGTATCATGATGACTTTGACATGTTAGATGAAGCCCTTGAGGACTTCATCTCATAAAATCCATCCACCAAGGTTTGTTGTGAGCAACCTAAAACAAAATGTCAATGTAATTCAACCTCAACTTGTCCTTTACCCACCTTCACATAAACCTCAACATCCACCTAAACTTGAGTTTACCCTTTACCCACCTAAGCATGATGTTGTTTCTCACACACATTACATTAGAAATAACCCACAACCATTGCAACCAACCCCGACCTCCTTACCTTTTTCCAATTCTATACTACCTAGTGCTCCTCAATTAAGGGAGTATGATCTTGTTGAGCAAATTAAGAGTACTCCTGCAAAGATATCCCTTTGGGACCTTCTTTATAATTCACCAAACTATCACTCTATGCTCCAAACAACATTGCAACAAATAGTGGTTCCATCTGGTACAAACAAAAATGATGTGGCAACTCTTATACAAGGAATGAATGCAGTTAATGTAGACAATACCTTTCATCAACATGAGCTCCCTCTGTTAGAATTAAGGAAGAAAAATGAGGCATTTATGATAATTTCTCAATTCAATAGAATAGGCATCAAAAGAACCATTGTTGAAAATGTCTCTACCCTTAATGTGTGCAGTGTAAAGCTCCTAGATTGATTACATGTGGATAAACCAAAAATCAAACCTAAGTCCTTATCTATTATAGGATTTGACAATATCACAAAGCAACTGCTTGGTGTAATTACTTTACCTATTACATTTGAAATGGCTACATTGCAAACTCCTATTCATGTCATGCCCTATGATCTTTAGTACAATCTTCTTTTTGGAAGACCATGGATTCATGAGATGCATGTGGTGCCTTCAACCCTTCATCGAATAATGAAATATGTCTATAACAACAAAGTTTATCAAGTTGAAATAGACCCCAAACCTAAAATTTTCTTACAACTTGAAAAAGGAACAACTAGTCCTCTAAACACATTAATTCCAACATCTCATATAGAACCCCTTGAGACTAGCAAACAAGAAAAACCTATGTCTAAATTGCTAGGTGATGATTGGGGTACAATAGAATTCACACCTTCATTGGGTGAATACATAATCACATGAAAAGAGGATGAAAAAAAGGAACAACCCACGGTTATGTCAACTCATAATTTGGAAGAGCCTTCCCAAACATCTACCTCATCTACTTTGGATGAAACTACAACATACACAACAAATTTTGATGAGATATATTATCAACAACCACCCAACCTGAAGGAAATGGAAAGCCTTTATGGACGAGGTTATGATTTTATGAAACAATTGGGATACAATGGTAAAGGATGTGGAAAACATGAAAAAGGAATCCGTGTTCCTATAAAACCTAATGCACAAGAAACAAAGTTTGGTTTGGTATATTTTTTTTTAACAAAAGCAACTCAACAACCATCACTAAATATCAACACCATCACATGTAAACCAAGAATCAATCTCATACTAAAACATCCAAAATTCCTTGATATGGATTTACCACTGCGATGGGAGCATGTTGGAAGTGATGAAGATTTGAAACAACTATTAGGAGTTTATGATATGACATCCTCTACTCCTCCCATGAAATGGGTTACTTGTGCTACGATTAACACCAAGAAAAATGACATCAGTGATAAGCCGCATACAAGCATGGAACCATATAATCCCAAATTTCCTAAGTCAAATGCACTCCCCTTAGGGGATACAATTGATATACCAATGGAAATAGATGATAAAGAAAAATCCATTAAGATTGGGAAGTGCCTTTATGATGAAGAACAAGAGGATACTACAACCTTGCTTCATGATTTTCCTAAATTTTTTGCTTGGAAATATTTAGATATCCCAGGAATAGATTCAAAGATAGTAGCACATAACATTTTTCTTGCTGAAAATGCTAAGCCTGTTCACCAAAAGATACAAAAAATGAACCCTAAGATAGCCTTTCATGTTAAAGGAGAACTTGAAAAACTCCTTGACATAGGTTTCATTCGACCTATTGATTATTCTCCTTTGATCTCAAACATTGTCACAATTGCTAAATTTGATAATCGTATTAGGATATGTATGGATTTTCATGACTTGAATAATGCCTCTTTAAAAGATGATTTTCCCCTTCCTAATATTGACATGATAATGGATTCAACTGCGGGACATGCTTTTTTGTCATTCATAGATGAATTTTTTGGTTATAATCAAATCTTCATCAACCCACAAGATCAATATAAGACAACATTCACATCCATTTGGGGAACATTTTGTTGGGTTATGATGCCTTTTTGGATTAAAGAATGCAAGCGCAACTTATCAAAGAGCAATGAAATTGATATTTCATGATTACATACACAAAATCTTGGAAGATTATGTTGATGAAATCCTTGCCAAATCCTTAACAAGACAAGACAATGTGAATGTCCTTCGACAAATCTTTGAGCAGATACATAAATACATGTGCCTAAATCTAAAAAAGTTTCTTTGGAGTAGATAGTGGAAATTTTTTAGGGTTTATCATATCTCACAGAGGCATTGAGGTGGACACAAAGAAAATTGATGCTATAATAAACATGCCACCTCCTAAGAACATTTCTCAATTGTGCACGTTACAAGGAAGAATTCAATCCATTCATCATTTTGTTGCCTCCTTAGCTAATCGAACATTACCTTTCACACATCTCCTCAAAAAGGATGTGCATTTTGATTGGAATGCATATTGTAAATAGGCCTTTGAGAGTTTGAAAGAATACCTTACAACTTCACCCATTTTACAACCCACTATGCCAAAAAAACTGTATATCCTTTACATAGCCACATCTTCCCATGCTCTTGCAACATTGTTGGCTCAACAAGATGACAATGGAAAAGAAAATTCTATTTATTACATTAGTCAAACTTTAATCAATTATGAAATGTGCTACACACCAATCAAAAAACAATGTTTAGCTCTTGTGTTCGCTACTAGTAAGTTGCGACATTATTTACTAAATTCTGAAATACAAGTCATGAAAAAATTTGATCCTCTCAAACATCTTTTTAATAAAACAGACTTATCAAGATGTCTAGCTAAATGGTTAATGTTGTTGACTGAGTTTGACCTTAAGTTTGTTTCACAAAAAACAATCAAATTCCAAGCCTTGACCGATCACTTAGTTGATGCTCCTTCTCCTCTAGCATTACCTAGCAATGACTCTTTTCCCGATGATAGTGTGTTGACAATAGATGTTCCTACATGGGAGTTATGCTTTGATGGATCCAAGTGTAGAATAGGCTTTGGTGCTAGATTTATCTTAATTCCACCCATAGGAAAGCCTATTCACTTGTTGTATCTCTTGAATTTCCTATGTACAAATAACACAACTGAGTATGAGGCATTAATTGTTGGGTTGTGTGTTTCTTTAATCATGGGTGTCAAAGATATTAAGATCTTTGGTGACTCGCAATTAGTAATTAAACAAATAAATGGAATATATCAAGCCAAGCATGAAAAATCATCCAAATACAAGGATCTTATCTTGCATTTGTTACAGAAGTTTCATACATTTACTATTGATAACATCCCATGAAAATATAATCGACTTGCGAATGTAATGGCAAGTATTGCCTCTCTTATATCCCCTCAAGATCCTTCCAAAAATTTCACATTCACTATTCACCCTATCATGAAACCTTCGATCGATGAAAGAACAAAAGAATCTTTAATGACTAACGAGGAAAACTCGAGTGAATGGTATGATACCATATTCAACTATTTGAAAAGTGCTACCTTTCCTGAGCCAACAACCAAAAACCTTTGTGCTCGTTTACAAAAGCTTGCATCTAAATATATAATTCTCATTGGTGTGTTGTATCGAAGGTCATTCAATGGCCTCTTGCTTAGATGCTTAAACAAATCTGAGATACCTATAGCACTTCACCAAGCCCATGAAGGTGCTTGTGGTGGACATTTTGGAGGGAAAATATTGGTTCAAAAACTTATCCATATTGGGTATTACTAGCGCAACATGGAATGTGATTGCTTCGATTATGTTTGAAAGTGTCATAAATGTCAAGAACATACAAATTTGCATCATGCTCCTGCTAGTGAAATTCAAACTCAACTTCTGATATGGCCCTTTACGGTTTGGGGATTAGACATTATAGGAAAAATTTCACCCCTTCTTCCACTGGACATACGTATATCATCATTGCAACTAATTATTTCACAAAATGGGTAGAGGTCATTCCTCTTTGATCTACAACAACTGAGGTAATATTTTGTTTCATCCTGAAACACATTATTGCTTGCTTTGGACTCCCTTCCACATTATTCTCTGATAATGGTCACCATTTAAGAATAATGATGTGAAGAAATTCTTGGAGACCTTTAATATCCAACATCATTTTTTGAATCTAATGGTCAAGTTGAATCAACTAATAAAGTCCTTGAGAAAATCCTAAAGAAAACCATTAATAAAAATCATAGGGATTGGCACACACAATTACACTATATGCTTTGGGATTATTGGACAAGTGTTCGATCTTCCATAAGGACCACACCTTATAATTTGGTCTATGGTAATGAAGCAATCATGCCCTTGGAGTTAGAGATTCCCACACTAATAATTTACCTTCAAGGACTTTTTGGCAATACAAACTATCGAAAACAAAGATTACACCTGTTTGAGATGCTCAATAAATAGTGCATTAATGCTTTTGAACATCTTCAAGCTTATTGCAAAAGGAAACATCACCATTACAATTTTAATGTTATCCCTCACTCATTCCACAAGGGTGACTTAGTTCTATCTACTAATCATCGCAACATCAATACTGACCCAAATGAAAGAGATAAATTCAATTCTAATTGGTTAGGACCATACATCGTTGATAAAACTTTTGGGTCTGGTGCATACATGTTAATAGAACTAGATGTCACACCCCTTAAGGAACCTATCAATGTCATGCATTTGTGTTGGTCGTATTATGTCTAACCCCTTTGAATAGTATGAATGATAAAGTAGTGTTGTTAAAGCTATTGGGTCATATCCTATATGCTTGTGCATTGCTTTGTTCTTGACAAATCAATGATGCATATGTCTTGAGAACTGAAGTGATTATTTAATTTATTTTTATAATTACTTTAGGTTTCATACTATTCAAATTCATCTTGTGTGTTATGATAAGTTAGATTATTAATACATTTGATTTAGCATAACATAATCATCATGTCATAGCTAAGAGAAACTGCAATAAGCTTTAATTATATCACATAAGTCTTGTTAAATCATGAAGATATTAATTAAATAATCTTACAAAGGTTATTTAATTAATCACATTGCTATTTAACATTAAAACACATTAAGATAAGTAATAAAACATCAAATGCTCATATATATATATATATCCAAATTTGTATGTACATATCATCACAAATTATAATATCACTGAGCTCTATGGGTACTTGACCCCTCAGGATCCGGTACTCATGATCCGGTAGCAAGACATCACGAGATGGTCGTATGTGATCATGATCGTGATCCATTGAATCTGAGTGCAAACTCTAAGCCATGTATCTTTCCAAGGGCCACCTGATGCTCTCTTGCTATCTGCTCCCTCTCCACCTGTAGTTGTGCTACCTCTACCTATAGTCTCTCAACCTCTGCTAGATTCTAGGATGACTGTGTTGCAGTCTCATCTTGGTAGAATCATCTCCTTAGTCTCTCATATGTTGCTCGTAACCTTGCGAATGGTCTGAGCGATTCTGGATCCTGCTCCACAATAGGTGGGGGCACATAATTTGAGTCCATCTACTCGTTGATGGATGTTGACACTATCTCTGTAGCAGCTTGATGGTAGAGCTCCCACCAATCTCTTGTAAGATAGAAATAATACACAATTAGTACACATCATCATGATATATATATAAAGAGAATAAACACTAAAGTACATGCATAAAATAAAATATCATCACCTATATCTCCAGTAGGTTGAGCAATATCAACATCGTCTTGTGCAGGGGGCATGGAAGATGTGCTAGCCTCTCCATGACTGTGGGTATTGATGCATGTTGCAGTTATTGCTCATGATCTCATCATACAAATGGGAGAGCGCTCTCCCCACTCATGTCGATCCTTAGCTGTTGCCTCATAACTCTCTCTCAGGGGTGGCTCCTCCTCATCCTCCTCTCCCTCTCGGCCATCATAGTCTGGATCTGCATCCTCATCGTACTCATCATCAATGACATCAGTAAATATGTCTATAGTTTTGTATCGTGTCTCCTCGGTCCTATCCTCTATGTCATCTGCCTCATCTAGTAATGGACTTGCATATCCTACAGGCTAATCCATCATATATGTAGGAGCTAGTCGTGATATTGTCCACCACTCCTCATAATCTCATGTGGCACCAATGTACTCTGTGTTAGAGACTGGAGGTTGATCGTGATCTGAGAAATTGAAATCACTCTCGACAACATGGTCCAGAGTGAGCCACATTGTATCACCTAGTCTCTAGGAACTCTGTATTGACCACCTGAAAAAGGATTGTGCCCTAGGTGATCTCTAAATCTATCTGAATTTTCGCATGACTCGATCGTAGTAGAAGGGATGTACTACTTGATCATGTCGATCAACCAGATATTTATCTAATTGCAGTCTCCTCAACTGTCTTGTGTGATATGGCCACTTTAGTGTTAACTGATAAGATCTCCATAAGATCTCATCCTCCTCCAGTCAGTCAAATCTCACTCTTCAAAAATGTAAATCCCCATACTACCATAACCGTTGTAGAGGATAGTCAAAGGCTCGAGGATACCCCATTGTTGTAGCACATGGGAAGCTGACTGGTCGGGTACATGTGATATGCTCCAGGCACCAGACTTGTAGAAGTGTGCAATGCACCATACTGTCTACCTCCCATAAAAAAATTTGACCAAGATCATAATATAAATGTGCCAAGATACAATTCCCCTAGACATATACTATATGATGCTCCTCCATCCTACGTATCAAATGAACTAGCCATCAAATCAATCCTAAGGACTTGTTTTCAAAGTGATTCCATCTTCCATTTTCTCTCTATCTTCATCCTAAGGAAGGTTTGTATGTTCTTAAAATTCATTTCTAATGTGATTTAGGATCTCTTGGAACGAGTCTTGCATCTCCTTAGTTTCATTTTTGCATCTTATTCTTGCATGTTAGAATAGGGTTGCATCTTATTTTTAGACTTCCTAGTCTTAGACACATTGAGGGCTAGGGTTTTATGCAGATTTTATCTCTTTCAAGGTTTAAATACCAACTAGGGGTTTGACCAAGGAAAACCTCCCATTAGAAATCAAATTATACTCTATTTTGCAAGTATTTTCATAGGTTCAGATCTGGGTTTCCATCAGAAAACAGAGTGCAAACTGTGGGATTCTGTTTCCACTTTCGGATTTGTAGAAAATCTAAGGTGGACTAAGTCACCAATAGTGGTGACTTAGTCCCACTGCACTTGTTTGTCAAAATTTTTTGACGATCTGGATACCCATTTGGTAGAAACAGGTTCTTGAGCAATTTCCTTGATCTGGGACTAAGTCGCCCAGCTTGGTGTAAGTGTCCCAGTTGGCTAGAAAATCAAATTTTCTAGAATTTCAAAGGAATCTACAATCTTCATTTCATCCTTCATCAATTTCTAGGTGCACAATTTATTTTTAGCATCTTTATCTTGTTCTTTATTGCATTTAATATATCTTTCTACATATCACAATGTGTTTTCAAACAACTTATATTTCTTAAGTTTTGCATTAATAATTCATTCCTTTTATCAGTTTATTGCATTTAGGCATACTTCATTCACATTTGTAGAGGATAGTCGAAGGCCTAAGGATACCCCATTGTTGTAGCACACGGGAAGCTGAATGGTCAGGTACATGTGATATGCTCTAGGCACCAGACCTGTAGAAGTGTGCAATGCACCATACTATCTACCTCCCAAAAAACAAATCGACCAAGATCATAATATAAATGTGCCAAGATACAATGCCCCCAGACATATACTATATGATGCTCTACCATCCTGCGTATCAAATGAGCTAGTCCTCCCTCAAGGTACGTTGCCTGCCCATCGAGGATGAGAATTGGTATGCACCGTGATCCATCTAATCATTGGTGCTCGTGAATATAGTAATATCGCCAGGTCTATCCACCCTCTCACTCGCTCAACATGCACTAGACCACCCAGACAATACTACATTTATGCCTTCTGCTCGTAGAAGGTGTGGTCTCTCTTGAAACGTAATCACTCTCCCTAAATAGGAACACAGAGAATGTAGTGTACATCCTCTAGGGTAATCATCATCTCACTTGTTGACAAGTGGAATGTGAATGTTTTTGCTTCCCAATGCTCGCAGAGTGCCATCAACATAACATCGTGGTACCTCATGAGGGGAATTAGGTACACCTAGTAGATACCCATAACCTACAGGTGCTCTATCTCCTCTACTAAAAGAGATGGGGCTAAATCTCTCAAAAATCTCAACTACCTACCCCTTAGACGCTGTCGTGGATGGGTGGGTACCTATCAAAACCACAAAAATATGCTCTAAACACCATCTAATATCTTTAATTTTTAATTTATTCATCATGAAAGTGAACTTAAGTTCATCTAGTGTGCTTTCCTAAAGGCCCTAGACACTTTAGAACCCTTTTGGGACACTTCGTGAAGAAATGAGACACTTTGCAAACAAAAGGGACACTTTACGAACAAATGGGACACTTCACAAAGAAAGGGGACACTTCACGATTTTTTTTTCCAATATCCTAAATTAACCTAGAAATGCATAAAGATCATTAAATAATTGCATAAACACATATTACAAATAGCAAAATCGACTCACCTCATGATGGCGCTCATTGTGTGCTACCTAGTCCCGTAGAACATCCAATCGCCCAGGCCTGTAGTCTCGTCTGCTCAGTATCTTTCCGTCTTCACTCATCACTCTCATGTTATAAGAAGGTAAAATGAAATAGTAAGTGAAAAATTGCTTCACTTTTACCTCTTTTAACTCTTTTCATTTGTTTTTACTCTTATATATAAAATTAGGGTTTTTCCTATCTTAAGAGTTAATAAAGTACTTTCTATTCAAAACACCATAACAGGTGCTAGGGAACTTCATTTTCGACATTGTTTGGTGCATTGGAATCATGATTCTACACTCGACATCATCAATTGTTTATCATTATGAGGCATGGTACCTGGATATGTCCTATAATATGATGTTCCTTATTCGATGTGGCTAGTTTGCTACCTTGATTCCACCTCTATAAATCAAGTGGAATCAAGGGGGGGATATATCTACCCTCAAATTTGATTTCTAGAAGTGGCATAAAAGGATTTTGGAAAACTAACAAATTTTTGATGCAGGATGCGGTTCCTAATGTTGTGGTTTTGCAAATAACTACACTAGGGGCTTCACTCTCCCATCTTTTGTAATGAGTATCCTTTTATGAAGTAAAGTGCATTGTTTAGAGTCCTTTAGCTTACATATGTAGATAGATTCATATGGGCACTAAAGTGGGGGCTAACTATGGACACAAAAAATTTACTCCTTGGAGATAGTACAATCTGTGGTCTAATTTAGTCCTATTTTAGACACCTTTGCATCAATCACCCCTTAAAATTATATTTATAGGCCCCTAAGACTCATTATTTTGGAATGTAAGGCCTATTCCACTCAAAAATGATGTAAATCCAAAAAAACAACATTCAAATCATGCAAATTCTAGAAAACCCACCTCAAAAACCCCTGGTGGCTCTAAGTTGCCCAAGGTGGTGACTTAGTCCCTTTTGAGGGATTTTTCACTTTTGAGTGGGAAAACAACTAACTTAATTCAAATTCTCGATGGATGTCAGCCTGTGAAGTTAAAATAATGAATAATTAGGTATTGATTCCTATAAATATATGTTTTTAGGTCATTTTTCACAACATTAAGTCATTTTCAACAAGCAAATTCAAGATTCAAGTGTCAAATATCTTTCACAAGAAGATTCAATAGTCTATCTACAACAAAGTTGAAGCTTTAGGGCAGCAAGTTAGGGTTTTTGTAGGTATTCAAGCTCACTTTTTGTCCAAGATCTCACATTCCAAAGGGTTGATCATGGATGTCTATGAAGAATCATGGAGAAATCTAGGTTGAGGAGATGCAACTAGCCATCAAATCAATCCTAAGGACTTATTTTCAAAGTGATTCCATCTTCCATATTCTCTCTATCTTCAGCCTAAGGAAGGTTTGCATGTTCTTAAAATTCATTTCTAATGTGATTTAGGATCTCTTGGAATGAGTCTTGCATCTCCCTAGTTTCGTTTATGCATCTTATTTTCAGACTTCCTAGTCTTAGACACACTGAGGGCTAGAGTTTTATGCAAATTTTATCTCGTTCAAGGTTTAAATACCAACTAGGGGTTTGACCAAGGAAAACCCCCCATTAGAAATCAACTTATACTCTATTTTGCAAGTATTTTCATAGGTTTAGATCTAGGTTTCCGTTAGAAAATAGAGTGTAGACTGTGGGCTTCTATTTCCACTTTCGGATTTGCAGAAAATCCAAGGTGGACTAAGTCGCCAATAGTGGCGACTTAGTCCCACTGCACTTGTTTGTTGGAAGTTTTTGTAGATCTTGATACCCATTTGGAAGAAACAGGTTCTTGAGCAATTTACCTAATCTAGGACTAAGTTGCCCAGCTTGGTGTAAGTGTCCCAATTGGCTAAGAAATAAAATTTTCCAGAATTTCAGAGGCATCTACAATCTTTATTTCATCCTTCATTAGTTTCCAGGTGCACAATTTCTATTTAGCATCTTTATCTTGTTCTTTATTGCATTTAATATATCTTTCTACATATCACAATGTGTTTTCAAACAACATATATTTTTTAGATTTTGCATTAATAATTCATTCCTTTTATTGGTTTATTGCATTTAGGCATACTTCATTCACATTTACATTAGTTTTAAGTGTATAAATTTCCCATTTTGGCCCATTTCTCTCCTTTTAGGTGAAAAACCCTAGAAGTGTAAGAGAACCTTGGGTGCCAAAATCTTTGTCTACATGAGATATATACTATCATCACTAAAAGGGGCTCTTTCTTATGCAAACAATGAGTGAGGGACCATATGCCCCCCTTAAAATGTTAGTGCACTTGCTACACTAATATTTTAAGGATATACAAATGGATCCCTTTCTATAAGGAATGCACCTACCACAAGGCTACCTAACCCTTGCCTCCCAAGTGTAGGGACAAAGATGAGCCCAAAATGGATGATGATGTGTTACTCCTTGTGAGATAGAATATCATTGCATAAAACTTAATTTATACCCACATGCATGGTAGTGAGTATTGTATGATACTCTTGTTGTCATGAGGATAACACCCTTAGCTCAGTGTAGACTCATATATTATGTGAAACATGGGATCATATTCAATTTGTGGGTTAGCTATGGTGAAGATGAACCTCCAGAGCGGGCTAGTTTCCTTGATGGACCTCCTAAAAGCTTGTTGATTTCATAGAAAAAAGGATAGGAAAATTGAAACTGAGATAAAGGACCTAGGAGGTGATGCACCAATGATGAAAAGACTTCGTACTTATTGTTCTAACTCACAATTCCTCTCAAAAACTATTATATTCTATGCACAACTCTATTAGTGTAATTAATATTTAATTACACTTGCATAGCTTTACTTAGGTAATATTTTAATTCCTAGGTTAATTATTCTCATCCTTATCTTGTTGAGCTATCTTGTTGCTCAAGATAAGATTAGGGTTATTCATACTTTGCTTTTATAAAGCAAATCATCTCATGTAATTATGAATTCTTGAATAATAATATTTTGCACATCTTCTTGCAAAGCTTTACTTTTTCTGATTTTCTCTTCTATGGAAGGTTTTTTGGTTTGCATGTCTGATCTTGGTTTCTAAAATGGTATCAGAGCCTCGATTTGCAGCCCCTTCTCAGCTTTTTTAGAGAAATACATTGCAGAGCACATTCGGGGTTCCTCGAGGGTTTCATTCCTTGAGCATATTCATGCAGTGTCTTGGATTAGATCAAAGTTTTCCATTGGATTCAGAGTGTTGGAAAAAGTCAAGATTGGATTTTATTATGTAGATTTTGGTCATTGTTTGCTAGATCCATGAGGGTTTCAAGCTCGGTGATTTTTTTAAGAGATATGGGGGTCGCCTAATTTTCTAGGCACTTTGGGCCAAAACAAACCTCGCCGTTGGAGGCTCAAATATCGAAAAAAAAATTTAAAAAAAAATTAAAAAAAAAAAAAATTGATTATAGTCTACCACTTCCAGTTTAAATGGCTTCCGCCACTGGGCAGCCACTAGGCATCCACCGCTAGACCACCGCCACCAGCGAAAACTGTCAGTTTGCCGCTCCCTACACTTAGCCCATGCGGCCTCTAGCAGAGATCACATGGAGAATTGGGGGCCCGAGCTCCTGCCCCCAGCTGTTCGCAACACCCGCCCTGGTCACATGGGTGACCAGGGGCTTTGCGCCCAAGAGCCTGCCGCTAGCCCCCTGGTCCACCCAAGCAACCAGGGGCTTTATTTTTTAGCCCTTGAGGGTTGTAGAAGGGCTTATTGGGCCTCTAGAAGCACTTTGACAGAAATGGGCGTAACTTTTGCATACAGTGTCATTTTTTTTGCAAATGAGATATCGTCAGAAGTTGGTTTGGAGCTCTTCGCAATGGTGTAGGTGTGATTTTTTGGTTTTTATTTTTTGATGTATTTTTTAGCCTTAGAAGTTGCATGTTGTTTGTTTCACTCTGGGAGACATATCTTTTGACTCGCTTATCCATTTTTCGCCATTCTTGCGGCATTGGAAAGCTAGTTCAATCCTCTACACAGATCTGATGTCTATTTTTATTTTCTATTTATGCATATTTTCATTCTCTCCTTTTACAAAAATTGGGTTATTGTAATAAATGAACTGAGATAAAGTTTCATCAGGGGGGTTTCTTGCATAATAATCTTATTAGAGTGTAGTTTTCACTTTGATCTTCATCCTATTTTGATGATAGCTCGCATGGGTTATATCTGGTTTCTTAGTTTCTTTTGGCCACATCTTGCTCTTGCTTGACACATATCAGATTCACATCGGTTCACACTTTAGATTGAGAGTCTATGGTTATTGATCCACATTAGTTCATATCCTTCTCAGTTTGAGGGCCATATTTTTTATGGTTAATGTTCCAGAGTCTTTAGGGTACTTGTTCCCATGGAAGAGTTTTAGTCTCAATTTTGCATCAGCATCGAGATAAATGGTTTCTAGATTTTTTCATCATTCTATCTACTGTTGCTTCATAGATTCCAAGGTTGTTCCAGTTTGTGAGTTTTCAAATGTTCTGTAGCATCAGGTTTGTTGTCGCATTATTATGATTCCGCTTTGGTTTCTTGTAGATAGAAGTATCTTTCTTTGCTTGTCAGATTGTGGTTCTAGTGTTACTCCATAGTGTTCTTCCAGTGCTTCTTTGCAGTAGTCATCTCATTGTAGGGGGGTTTTGTCCCACTGGGTTTTCCTTCTCTGCCTCATTATTTTATTTGTACATGGGTACCTGATCATGCCTTGTTGCCAGGACCCATTCATTCTTTCTTGCATTCATCTTAGT
Source organism: Sequoia sempervirens (assembly GCA_007258455.2). Taxonomy (NCBI): domain Eukaryota; kingdom Viridiplantae; phylum Streptophyta; class Pinopsida; order Cupressales; family Cupressaceae; genus Sequoia; species Sequoia sempervirens. The sequence continues at coordinate 116,860,023 of VDFB02086081.1, forward strand.
TTTAGGTGCATGCTTTTTTAGTCCCCCTAAGTTGCACTTATGGAGGGTTTTAGTGTAATTAATATTTAATTACACTTGCATAAATTTACTTATGTAATATTTTAATTCCTAGGTTAATTATTCTCATCCTTATCTTGTTGAGCTATCTTTTTGCTCAAGATAAGATTAGGGTTATGCATACTTTGCTTTTATAAAGCAAATCATCCCATGTAATTATGAATTCCTGAATAATAATATTTTGCACATCTTCTTGTAAAGCTTTGCTTTTTCTGATTTTCTCTTATGTGGAAGGTTTTTTGGTTTGCATGTTTGATCTTGGTTTCTAACAAACTCAATTTTTGACAAACTCATACAAAAATGTTTCAAAGGGATGTTATGTTTTAGGTTTTGTTGAAGGAAGACTACTTTTTCACAACTAAAAAACTCTAAAAACATCTAACACATCCTATGAATTGCATAATTTTTCATATTCTTGTATTAAAATGATTTTAAATGAGACCTAACTCAAGGATCCAATACTAAAATCATAAAAAATAAATAAAATCATTCATAATAACATTCAATAGAAGAATTTTGAGAAGGAAAAAAGCCACTTTTTATTGATAAAAAAGAGTTTTGCTTTTACAAATCTTTGAAAAATATTGAAAATACATAAAATTTGATGCTCTATAAATCTCAAAATAAGTTGCAATCCTTCTCTTTTGCATAAGACAGAAAGTGGAATGAAAGAACTAACTCTAAAAGAGTTGAATGATTTGTCTTATAAAGGACCTCCTCAGCTAACTGAAGGTTAACTTCGTGGAAGATGTTGAGCTTGCATGAATGTGGAACTAGATGTGAACTAGAAGCAGAATCATGAAAACTTTAGTGATGAGAGTTGACTTGCACTGTTGACTTGTTGACCTTTGCATGCTCCTTAAAGTCTACTCCAACTGAACTTGAACTAATCTTCTAAAAAAATCATGAAATTGATTGGAATTGATGTCATCAATCAATTTACATGAAGTATTCAACTTGTTGGGCGTACAAGGAAAAAAAACTCTATTTTATAACTCCAAGCTGCCTCAAAATGCATTATTTTAGCTTCAAACTCCTCTCAAATCTAGTTGTAACCATTAGGGCCTCCAAAATAGGCCTAAATTTCCTCTAAGTGCACCAAAACTGAGCATGAATTGGTCACTTATAATCATCTTGTAAAAATCCTTGCATGATCATAAGTATGTGGGTTACTTGTAGATAACTTAGGCCTTCAATTGATGCATGACATATTCCAACTCAAACCTTTTGTTCATTGAATGATGCGTGTTTCTATTATTCCATTAAAGGTGACTGTGACATTGGTGAAACTCTTGAAACTCTGCAATTTGCATTGTTGACTGTCATAGATTATAGTGATTGTCTTTCCTTAGTTTGAATTATTGCTCCTCTACTCTATATGAGTACTATCACAATTTTCACTATCCATGAATATCATGGTCATGCAAGCACTATACCCTCCTTTGATTTCCAACAAGGACTTAGTCCTAATGTTATTGACTGTTAACTAGAAGGTCATTGTACATTACATTGATTGTCCTCATATTGGTGTTCAAGATTGCCCTTTATTGATTGACTACCTCTATATCTTTATGACTGTCACCTTTGTATTTTATCTTTGTGGTTGTCCTTTATGATGCAATAAGATTGTCCTTTATTATCTTCTTAGTAATTCAAAATCCCACTATCATTCTTTTGATAGTCATGAGGATTGTACCTTGCATATAAATTGTTGTCCTTTGATGTTTTGTGCCTTGACCATTGCCCTTAGTTGAAACCTTGTTCTTACAATAGTTGTACTATCTTCTATGATAAATTAATTTCCATGTTGATCTTGTGGGACAACTTACTGTCATCTTTAATGGACTCTTGAAACTATTATGTGGAGCATTTATCCACTGTGAAAGCTTCTTAGATATTATGCATATTTGATCTCATATTCCATTCTATTATGCCTCTTTATGACATCAATGTCATCATTTATGATTATAATCTCATTCATTTATGAGACTATCTTTTCAACCATTAATGAGACTATCTTTTCTCCATTTATGAGATTGTCTTTCCCATTTATCCAACTCTTCTCAATTTACTTAACTTGTGCATTATAGCTTCATTGGCATCTTGGGTATGGTGACTATCATGATAGGACAATGCCCTCTAAGTTTCAAGGTGACTACCACAACCTATTTTTTATAATCCAAAAGCTTCTTTAATCATTTGGATTGTCCCATTGTTCATTTGCAAAGGTTTTAAACCCTTCATAGGATTATACTTTTGTATTTGATAGCCATTGTCCCCTCTCCACCCTACTCATGCTAAATATAGTCATGATTTTCCCATAGATTTTTTTGAACTCTTTTGCTTGACCTAGAGACTACCCTTTTTTCTTTATTAAGGATGGTCCTCCATAAAAATCTAAAGGTTTTGAAATTCCATCCTTCTTATATTTGGATTGTGACTGTTAGTTTTGTCTCTTGTCCCTTCATTTGAATCATTTCTTTCTTATTACATGGTATTAACTACCCTTTGAAAATGTTTTTATGATTGTGACCTTTTGTTTCATTGCATCATCAGTCCCTTTGATTTTGTTGATTGAGTAGTCAAACCTATAATAATAGGTGACAATCCTTCAATATCCATGAGATCTTCCCTCTTTCATTTGGACATCTATTGTCCTTATGTCTTCAATAGACATACCATGCCCATATTCACCATGAAATTTTACCCTTGGTTATCTTGAACATTCCACTTGATAACTCATTAACCTCTATGACATCCATGAAGACTGACTTTTAATGTGACTGTGATTCATTTGTTCATTATTATCCTTCATTGCTATGCTCTTTCACTACTTCACTATCAATGCTAATGGGACTTCCATTCATAAGAATAGAGATATTTTAAGGCTTCACTTATAAGGACTATCCTAGGTCTGACTGTGCATTCAAATTTGAAATGTGTGATGTTATCTTGTAATGAGTTCACTATTCTTGCATAGGCTATCATAGCTTGGACTACCTTATTTGAGTGAAGGTGAGTGCCTATATATCATCTCAAGGAGATTGAAAATTTATCATGATTTATACTTGAAATTCATCCTTAAACCCTTGGTGACTTCCCTCCTATGATTTTTATACCTTATTTTCATACTTTTATTGACTATGATCCCTTCACTTATGACTGTGATGCATTCATTTAGGACTATGATCATGTATTTATGACTGTGATCATGTCCTATATTTGTAAAAATCTTCATCCATTGTCCTTCTAGAAAACCTTGCTCTGCAATTTGAGATCTCTCCCTTTGCATCTACTCAGTATTTGTTTCTTAATGTATTCAACAAAGAGCACCTATACTACAAACCTAAGAGGCAAGAGTTCATTTTGAGTAGCATGTATACAAGCCTCAATTGATAGATTTTTGATAACTATGCTTATCTTCTCTCTCACTAATAGAATTTTCACCTTCATATCAGTCATGAGTACCTTTTTTTCATCCTTCCAAGGAATGTGTACATGTATTATGACTTTATTTCTTGTTACACTATGAACTACCTTTTGCATTTTGACTATGTAGGATTTTATAAAATATTTCAACTTAAAATATTTTGCTCTGGAATCTCATTGATTGTTTCAACTTTCAAGTTTCAACATTAGGACAATGGTATCATTAATTTTTAAATGGACTATCATATGGATCTTTGCTACACTATGGTGTTCACTACCATTGTATTGTACTCAAGTACCCATTATGGAATGATTTCCTTTCATGTGTTGCTCACCGTATGATCTTATAATTTTAAAGGTTTGTTGTTGTTTTCTCATCAAACCTATTGTACTTTTCTTTCTATATTCATGCCTTTACCATTATTATCACACTTAATTAGTATTTTTACCTAAGGTTTGGTGCCTACTTCGCACTAAGGGTTTAACTATCATGAAAACCTTAAGGGTCTACCCTTGGTGACTGTCATTTCTTGCCTTTAAACCCTAGATGAGCTACAAGAAAGCAATATGTTGTATGTTGGGCTAAACCCTTGAGGGAGCCACATTTTCCTCCACACAACAAATTTTGAGCAAGGTTTTAGATTTTTCTATGATTTTCAAACAAATTATGGGCGTATGCTAGGGTTTTGATATATTTGTTTGACTTCCCTATGCCTATTATCTCTTGATTTCAACCTTCCTTTCTTTTTCTCATGAAAACTAAATAAATATAACTACACAAACCTATTGTTTGTGAATTAAAGAGTGCTAAATGAGAGTTAATAAGAAAGAAATCAAGGCTTATTTAGTGTACCTATCAAAATGAGCCCCATATCTTCAAGTTTTCATGGTTGGGAATGATTAAAGAGCTCATGATCTAGCTGCAACTTATTGTCTTCTACTCTTCATGGTGAAATATTTGTAACTCCTCAAATATCCATGTAAACCTCTTGAAACTTCAGCT
>VDFB02086081.1:116864611-116879913 GCA_007258455.2 Sequoia sempervirens
TCACATTGTTTCTTCTAGTCACAATGTCATTTCAAATAGGGGAAAATGTAGAAATTAAAATCACATATACACTAATGTATGTAATATTATCCCATGTGTTAACATTTAACATAATTTACCACCTCTTAATCCATTAAAATAATTAAACTTACCCTAAATCCACTACTCTATCACAATTAGATTTATTAAATAATATTTATTTAATTTAAATCTAAAGTTTGTAGAGTGGGTGGTTGGGGGGATGACCCTCCAAGCTGGTGGATGGATTTTGGTGGATCAAGTTAAGTGGAATACTCATACAGGGGTGAATTTTAATGAGGTGGACGCTGGCGTGTAAGGTTGGTGACCCTATTTAAGGAAAGTAATTGTAATGATGGTCGACAGTTTGAGCATGTTTTCTTAGGATGGCCGCACATGAAATGAAGGGGTTGAAGGATGAAATCTTTGGTGCAATGACACCTTTCCTTGCCTAGAAATAATTGCTCGTTCGTGTGAAGTCTGAATTGCTTGGTGATTGTGGGCTCTATTAATGTGTGGTGGTGATAGTTGTGCAGCGTAATAGAGTTTTCTTGATGGAGTTGCTTTTTTAATGGTGGTGAGTCGGTTGGCAGCCTTTTCTCAACTTCTGGAGTTGTCTATGGACACCAATGGTCGGGTGTTCAAAGTTTATCATAGCAGTTTCGATGGAGGGCTTGTCATGGTTTGGTGCGGATACCCCAATTTCTCTGTGTGCAAAGTTGAGGTAGGCTACGTTTCATGAGATCACGGATCAAAGGTTGAAGCGAATTTTGCTCAACAATGATCCTCTCACTGTTGCAGTGGTTAAAATTATTTTGGGTATCGACCATCTTGAGTGCAAGGAGTATGGGAGGGACAATGTACATATTTATTCGAGGTTCTTGGCTTCTCTTCTTGATAGTCGAGTTCCAAAGTTGGAGGCAAAGGAGTTGTTGGTGAGGCTATTTAGAAAGGATTTGGTAGGCGGTGTGGAGGAGGTTTTGAAGGCGGAAATTTTAGGCACGGGGATTCCCCAACTAGCGGATTTGGAGCTTCTGTGTATGACTGATGAGGTGGTTAAGTTCTATCCTTTCCTCTTGGACTTGAGCAGAGTGGCTCTCATGCATCATCGTATGATCGTTGCAGTGGCGGTGGATTATATTAAGAAGATGCTAGGGTTAATGGCGGCCGGAGGCTTCGATTGGGTTAAGGACTTCAAGTCCTTTGCGATTCTTGACAATTTTTTGTAATTTGGTAGGTTTTTGAATAGTAGGTATTTGCTATGGTATGGTGGTCGAAAGTTTATGTCTGTGGTTTTTTGGGTTTGGGTTGTGCCACAACCAATTTTGTAATCTATAATGCCATGAATGTATTCTTTGTGCTGGTTGTTTTTGGGGTTTGTACGGGAGAAGGATATTTCCTGCTCAACAGACGGGTGTAAGCTTTCTTTTTAATTAATATAATCTAATAATCTTATGTTTCAAAAAAAATAATAAAAAAAAAATCTAAAGTTTGTAGAATTAAATGAATTTCAATCTTAAATTACACTACAAGAATTAACTATCCAATAAAATTAGTTAACTATTTATAATCAATTTAGTTAACTCGCCAATCAAATGAGTTAACTACCTAGTCCATTTCCATCCAATCGAAAAGTTGGCTGTCACTTCTCCACATCGCATCCACTATTCATGGATTCAACTTGTGATCCAAGATTAAATCTCCATCATTCAATTCCTCTCAATAGTTCTATAATTTGGGGCTTAATCCTCCATTTTCACCATCCTAAACTAAGCAACAAACATTCCGAATCATTTGAGAATATCCACTCCATTTAGAATGGTGATTTGTATTGGTTCAACATTTGTGATTTCATTCATTTTATTTTGATATAAATTGTTAGTGAGATCAATTAGAAGGTGAGAGTTTGTGACTTCATTTGGAGTTTGATTCCTATTGTTTTATTTTCCTTTTTATTTTAATTGATTTCACCTCTCACAGTATGCACACAAGGGGTAGAAGGAATGTCTTTGACATAGTACAGTCACTATGTTGTGCTTCCATGTTGTCCATGGAAATGGGTTCATTCCTTCTTCACATTTATATTGAGGGTGTTTAACACTAAGGTGAGGTATATTTCAATTGTTCTGTGGATATCTTCACACCATCAAACATCAATAGGTACACATGTAACAAGCAATTTAGTAGATTACCAAAGGGCTCAAGATAACTTGCCATGTTGATGCCATCCATACATTTTTTAGCATTGTTATGTGGAGAATTTGGATGGCTTAGTTGAAGTCTCTCTGGACACCAAGTACAAATCTAATATTTGCAATGGTTGTATGAATGCACATGTGGGATCAATGAGGCCATAAATTATTTTCCTCACTTCTCTATTTCATCTAGAAAATATGTGTAATGCCTCTTAGTATTGGTATGAGGAATGGGAAGTAATAGTAATTTTCCTCCAACCCTAAAATGGTCACTATCTTTTATTGTTTGAAGTTTTTGGGTATGTATCTAATTGTATGGGGAAGCCTGCGATATTTAGGAGGATTCCATAGAGAATTGATTATAAAAATTTATCATATATTATTATAGAAGTGTTTTAGAGGATTTCATTGAGAATTTTGTATAGTGTGTTTAAAATGTGGGAGTATATTGATTTAGATAAAGTGTATTTAAAAAAAATAAAGATATAGTATAAAAGTTATATTTTAGAGTGTGTTATGTTAAATTTAAATAAGTTTTGTATTCTAATACAAGAGTATGAGTCTAAGTTGAAACTCTTCAACAAGGAGTTAAGGATTAGGAGCTATCGTTTTGTCAAAAACAAATGGAACATAATCTTGACCTCATCTTTGATTTCACCTCTAAGGAATTTGAACCTTGGTGGATGGTATAATCAAAGAACATACATATCACCTTCACCAATTGTATTAAATGAGTTAAACTACAACCATTACACATATCCTAATTCTTTTAATCATAACTTAAAAGCTAAAATATATTACAATTCTCTTGAGATAAAATAAAAATTATAAAATATATCTTGCATAGAATAAAAGAAAAAGCATATTATAATACATGTGACCAAATACAAACTCACCTATGAATCATATTACTAATTATCCTTGTCACTCCATCCCATTATTAGCTTCACCATCCACCACTAAACATCTACACATCTTATTCTCTCCCAAAATGCTATCACCAACATTGTTACAAATTGCTCTTCTCCCACAATGAAGTTATTGATAAAAACAATGTAGAAAGTCCTAAGTATTAAATTTTAATAGACAAATTCTTATATTGTAACACAAAAAATTACTATTAGATCTATTAATGAATGTTTCTACTAAATAAATGAAACAAAAATATTTTAAATTTGTGTAAACTGATGAAGCAATGTAAATAATATAGGAAATTCCTCAAGTATTAACTACAAACAATTTTTTTTTTTATATTGGAACACAACACCTTGCAATTTAATCTTTTGATGATTGTTTCTACTAAATAGATGAAACAAAAATATTTTAAATTTGAATAATATATGGAGTAGGTAACTAGTGGATGAGTGAAAGGAGAAATGAGGATTGTAGTTCAAACTCCAACTAGACAAACTTAGGAATTTGTAACTACACGTATGCCTCTTATTTTGGGGCCCTAATGGAACATGCAATATTATACCACCATACAACTATTGATATCAATATTATCAAGTCCAATCCCAACCCAACAACAATCATTACAACATGTTCATCCACTTTACTCCATGTTGAATTATCCATAATTTTTGAAGTTGGAGGCTCTTATAAACTTCTATTCTATTTGGAACTTTGTAAAGTGCACCCACATAAACATGTCGAGTTTTATGGTTAAGATCTCTAATCAAAAGTCATAAGTTACGTTTCTTTGAGTATTTGTCCACTGGGATAGTTGAAGGATACTTTCCAAAAGCTCAACTTAAACATCGAGTATTTCCCCACTCAAACTATTTTGAGACAATTTTAACTACTCCAATGGTTCTAATTTCCCCAAAGATGTTGGTATCATACCTTCCAATTGGTTTCCACTCAAATTTAGCAACCTTAGTTGAGATAGATTCCTAATGTTTTGCAATATTTCTCCTCTTAAATTATTGTGTGATAGATCTAGTATACTGTTTTTTGCTAGCACATATTCTAATCTAATTTAGTTCCTTTTATTTGATAACTTGCATCCTTATAGAGTGTATTGCCACCGAATTACAAAACTCTATGGTTTTTAAATCCCTCCAAGCCCTCTAGAGAAGAGGTAATTCTTTCTCCAAATTTTTTTATTGATAACTCCAACACCTACAATCTACTGATATTTTGATCCATAGAGGAATATTACCCTTAAGTTATTTATAGCTAAGGATTACAACCATCAACTACAGAAAATTTACAAGAGGGTGTGAAACAATCTCATGTACATCAATCTATTCTTACTAAAATCAAGAAGCATAAGTTATGTACAATTTTCCAATGATTCAACTAAGGCCAAGTAGAAAAATCATTAGAATGAGTAGATAGAACTTCAATAGAAGAAGAAAAAATGGATTTCTAGATCTCCATTAAATAAGTTGTTGGAAAAATTTAACGTTTTTAAGTATACATACAATTACTTAATATTGTTGAAATTCTTCTAAACAAAAAATTGTTTTCTAGTACCAAATAGGTTAGATGATTGCACCTACCTATCTTTCTTGAGAATTGATTATCAAACGAGTCTAATTTATCTAGTGAAATCAACCCACCAAAGCTTTTAGGAATACCCTATGAAATATTATTGTTGTAGATGATAATATTAGAAAGATGCTTGAGTTTACCAATTTCATATGGTATTGGTCTAATTAAATTGTTTTGATACAAACACGATTTTTCAAAAAATTGAGTTGTCTTATAGCCTTTGGAATAGTATAGTTTAAAATGATTGATTACTTATATGAGGGATGGAAGGAGTTAGCATTCTACTTTCAAAGTAAAGAGATGATAGTAGTGCACCTGTTAGATAGTTAAAGCTAAGGTATAGAATAAAGAGAGATGTGCAATTTCCCAGTTCATGTGGTATGACTCCAGTTAAATTGTTTCTATCCAGATACAAATTTTCCAAAGATTTGAGTTGTCCCATGGTCTTTGGAATTGTCCCTGTCAGATTTGATGAAGTACAATTCAAGTCAATTACTAAGAGGAGGGATAAAACAAAAAAACATGTTGTTTTCAAAGTAAACGTATGAGAGTAACACACCTTTCAAATAATTACGGTTAAGGGCCACATTAATAAGAGAAGTGCAATTTCCTAATTCATGTGGTATAGGTCCAATTAAATTATTCATATTTATATATAATCCTTCCAAATATTTGAGTTGTCCTATGGCCTTTGGAATTGTCCCTGTCAAATTAGTATCTATTTATAATAATTATTGATAGCAGGGATGGAAACAACTAGCATGATAGCTTTAAAGCAAAGAAATGAGAGTAGCATACCTGTGAGATGGTTAACACCAAGGTCCAAAGTAACGAGAGATGTGCAATTTCCTAGTTCAAGTGGTATGGGTCCAGTTAAATTGTTTATATTCAAATACAAATTTTTCAAAGATTTGGGCTGTCCTATGTCTTTCGGAATTGTCCCTGTCAAATTTAATATAAAGCATAAATCAAGCCAATAACTAAGAGGAGGGATGGAAAAAGACGAAATGTTACCTTCAAAGTAAAAACATGAGAGTAACACACCTTTGAGATGGTTATTATCAAGGACCAAATTAAGGAGAGAAGTGCAACCTCCTAGTTCATGTAGTATATGTCTAGTTAAATTGTGCACATTCAAATATAATAGTTGCAAGGATTTGAGATTTCCTATGGAATTTTGAATTGTCTCTATCAAGTAGTTTAATTCAAAATAATTATTAGTAGGAGGGATGTTAGCATGCTAGTTTCAGAGTAAAGACGTGAGAGTAGCATACCTATGAAATAGTTATGGCTAAGATCCAAAATATGGAGAGATGTGCAATTTCCTAGTTCATGTGGTATAGGTCCAATCAAATTGTTCAAATTCAAATATAATGCTTCCAAGGATTTGAGCTTTCCTATTTCCTTTGGAATTATCCCTGTCAAATTCAACGATGTATAGTTCCTGTCAATTACTAAGAGAAAGGATAAAATAAGATTGCATGTTGCCTTCAAAGTTAAGACATGAGAGTAACACACCTTTAAGATGGTTATTATCAAGGGCCAATTCAAGGAGAGAAGTGCAATCTCCTAGCTCATGGGGTATAGGTCCAGTTAAATTGTTTCCTTCCAGATGCAAAAGTTTCAAAGATTTGAGCTGTCCTATGGCTGTTGGAAATTTCCCTGTCAAATTCAATGAAGTATAATTCAGAACAATTACTAAAAGTAGGAGAGAAAGAAAACTATTTAGCATTTTCCTTCAAAGTAAAGACATGAGGGCATCAGGCAAATTCACAGTCAGAAATTCACCACGTTAAAATTCACAGCCAACAATTCACCGGTGGGAAAATTCACCACCATGACAAATTCACTTGAAGGAAAATTCACCACCAGCAATTCAAACTTTTAATGCGATGAATTTTCCACAGCGGTGAATTGCTGATGGTGAATTTTCCTTGAGATGAATTTGTTATATGAGAATGAATTTTCTCGCGGTGAATTGTTCACAGTAAATTGCTGATGGTGAATTTTCCTAGAACCAGAGAGTAGCGCACCTGTGAGATGGTTGAAGCTAAGGCTCAAATCAACTAGAGACGTGCAATTTCCCAGAGAATTTGGAATGCTTCCGCTCAGACGATTGAAGGACAAGTGGACATAATCTAACTTCCCCAGATCACCAAACTCTGCAGGTATGCTCCCCGTCAAGTTATTCTCCGAAAGTCCAATCCACTGAAGCTGCGAGCAATGGGCAAGAGATTCGGGGATGGAACCCTCTAGTCCATTATATGTAAGGTCAAGATTTCTCAACGCTTTCAGCTGGCCAAGCTGAGGTGGAATCCTTCCGCTGAAAAAAATGTTGGAGAGATTTAAAGTGCGTAACAAGGAGATACCTCTTATAGATGGAGAAATAGTACCTTTCAATCCCAAATGAGGGAGAACTATGGCTACCACTCTGTTGGTATGTTTTCTGCACCAAACACCGGTCCAGAAGCACACGTGTTCTGAATTAATTGAAGTCCAATTGGAGAGTGATCGCATGGGGTCGGCTGTAATTCCATGTCTGAATGTTAGAAGAGCCTCAACATCCCTCTTCTCACGATCAACTTTCTCAAGCACCATAAGACCTCCTGTAATCGAAAACCTTCCTTCCGTGTGGGGATAAGGAGAGGAGGAAGTGTTAGCATTCTGTATGGCGGTGGTTAATGTAAACCCCGCAGCCAAGCTTAAGCACAACATTGCGATCATCATACCTCCCTCCATTTCTGAAACAAATCTTCTAACACGAATCATCGAGCCTGCCGCGACCGTAATATACAGATGACTCAATCTGTTCAACAGGGTGAAGCGTATAATATTTAATATTTAAAAATAAGGCAGAAATTTGAGGTAAACGGTCAATGTCGTACTGCCGTGTCGTATTATAATTTTTGCTTATTTTTTACTCCACCAAAGACCCAGACTTACATAGGGGGACAGGACTCAATATTTGAGCACGTTTCAATTGTTGTGATAGTATCTGTTTATATAATGTTCAATATTTTTATCAATATTGGATCAATTGTTGTGACTTTAAAGTTGTTAGTGTTGATGATGACTACCCATAATTAAACAAAATGTATTCCTTTGATCTAAAAAGCAATCAATCATGTGATGCCACATCAACGCTCAATAAAACATGTTGTGAATGCACAAGTATTGGTCTCACTTTTTTTGGGCCTTTTTGGACATCTTGACAAAAAGCATGTTGATGTGGCCTTGAAACCTTAGTTATAAGTAGGGGACTTGCCAAGTAAGTTGCTATAAAAAATTGGGAGTGATTTGAAATTTCCATGTAGGATAATTAGAAGTGCGAAGTTAGGGTGCCCAACTACTGGGTCATCTCCCCTATAAGAAGATGATGTGTGCTTTCACCTTGTGAGGGAACGTGAAACAAAAAATGTATGGGTCTCTCTTACTCAATATTTTTTTTTATTTTTATTTTATAATGATCAAAGCTATTTTATTTTTTATAATGATCAAAGCTATAGACTCGAGACTTGTTTTTATTGGCCAACGTTCCCAAAACGAGAGACAAAATTTACACACGTGGACTTCCTTTGTCATTTGGATGGTCTGAGACAAATGAAAGAAGGGGGTCCCAATATTTTAAAACCAAGCAAATTATATAACTATTCTAAGTATGGTTATTATAGCTAAGAGTATTAATGGCTACTCTTGCCTAAACTTGATGATTACCCTTGAAGCAATTCTTTTGGGACAATTATTTTTGTGAAGTTGCATTTCAAATATCAAATTGTATGTAGTGAAAATGTGCTTTCAAAGCGAATGATTTAACTATTAAAAACCAATCAAAACAACACTTGGATAAGGCATAGAAAACTCAAACCAACATAACGAGCTTCTCATTGAGTAGATTTTCCCACGATTGTCAATTTGATGTGTGCTCACTAGAAATTTTGGCAGCATAATGGGGCTCCAATGAGTGATATTTTTGATAAAATGGTTAAGGGTTGGATATATAGTATTTGGATGAAAAGGGATGAAGGGTTGATATTTCTTGATGGAGATCAAGGGTTGACATGAGGGGTGGTCTCTCAAGCCACAATATTGTGCCAAGTGAAACAATGAGAGAGCTTGAGAGGGAGATTGTACCCTTGAGAGAACAAGGCCCATGTGATTGATGTAATGGGAGGGTTGATCCAAATGCTTAGTGGGTAGATTAGTGGGGGAGTTGGAGGATGTGACATGTGAGAGGTATTAAATAAATAAATAAGATTTATGTAATTTATGAGATAGAAGGGATAAGATAGGATAGATGTAGATAAATAATTAACTTGAATCATTTATCTTAGGCTAGGCATTAGGAAAATAGAGGAAAGTAGAGAATATCAATTAAATAATAAAATATCATTTAATTAATGTAAATTATGGGGAAATAGATAAAATAAGGATAAATTGACCAAATGTAGTCAATTTTAGGTGTCTGCATTTTGTCTCTCTTTGAGATGGTCTTACATAGTAGCATCATTTCAAAGAAGATTAAAACAAATCACCAAGAATAAGATGGTTAGATTAGGGAAGACATTTCCTAGTCATTCAAAGGAGTGACTAGGAGGAAATATGGTGAGAGTGAAGAGGAGGATTAGGATTAAGGATGCCCCCTCAAGAGGACATGTGGGTTTGGGAAAACATGGGCGTGCTCTCGAAATGGATGAGATGATGTAGGATAAATGATGAATATGATGCTAGATGATGGATAGAAGGTAGGATGGGAAGAGGAAGAAATAATAGGAGGGTGTTGCAAGCGAGCAAGCACAAAAGGATTCAAAGACAAATATGATATTGCCCTGGTCATGCTGAAAAGACAAGATTTATTAATGATGGATGGAGCGTTGTTGATATGTGAATAGTATATCCCAAAACAACACAAGGATTGGGAATGATACATCTCGATGATGATGGGAGTGTTGTTGATGTGGGAATGATATATCCTGAAACAACACAAGGATTGAGAAGGATGCATCTTGATGATGGCTATGATGGGAGTGTCGTTGATGTGGGAACAATATATCCTGAAACAACACAAGGATTGAGAAGGATAGATGATGATGATTGGATTGGGATCAAGGCTTTGCAACAAGTCTAGGAACAAGATCAAGAATGTTATTGAATGATTTGTGCTAGATTTCATGAATGAGGATTTGTATGGGGGTGATCCCACAATAGTGGTTTACAATTTTTGGCCAAACTGGACACTGATTTTTTTTTTAAACTAAATCTTCACATTTGGGCACCTATGGCGGTTAAACCGTGAGGAACTTGAAGATGATGCAAACTAGAGTCTCATCACATTTTATCTATAGATTCTAAAAATATTTTTTTCAAAATTTTTAGAATCAGATTGCACTCTTTTTTCCATCTCCCACAAAAACTAGTTTTTTTCAAAAAACAACATTTTTAAAAAGTGTCGCACGCCGTATAACACAAATTCTTTTCCTTGAAGGATAAAATTATAATTCTTTTAAATTTAGATTTGAAACTCCAATATCTAGTGCTTCCACTTGGTTAGATAGTTTTTTATTGGATATTTTTTCTTTAATCAAGTTTGAAAGTCAAATCAATTACAATTCAAACATATAGCGACCGTATAACACATATTTTATTGTATGTATCGATTTTTTTTTGGGTTGGATCAAGGACTCCAATATCTAGTGCACTCATATTTTTTTAATTTTTTTTTTATAATAGATTCTATTTTTCCACATGGGTAGAACAGAGAGTTTCATTTTCGATGAAAAACCTATATTTAATAAAACTTAAAAAACAAATAGATAATA
Organism: Sequoia sempervirens; assembly: GCA_007258455.2. Lineage (NCBI taxonomy): Eukaryota > Viridiplantae > Streptophyta > Pinopsida > Cupressales > Cupressaceae > Sequoia > Sequoia sempervirens. Next base: position 116,875,140 of record VDFB02086081.1, read on the forward strand.
AAATAAAAACATATTAAAATTATATTCGTTGGATAGCTCGTTTTGAGGGAAACTTGATACCAGTTGGGTTTCTGAAATATCCTCTATTTTCATTCTCAAATCGAGCTTCGAAGTGCAAAATTCTAAGTAATTTTGGTTCCTAAGAGGGTGGAGGTGAAAATAAGGGGATTCAATCAAACTATTGTTTGGTCAAACAAAAATCAAATGTTTGGTCGAATTGGGGTTCGACCTAATGGATGTTCGACTGAACACATTTTACATATAATAAAAAAATAGATTTAAATAGGGTTCGGTCGAACATGGTAAACGTGTTCGGTCAAACCCCCTTTATTAAATATATGTTTCTTTGTTTTTCCTATTGTATTTTATAATATTTAATATTAATATAAATGTAAATTATTTTTTTTAAATTATAATATATAATATACTTAAGGGTAGGGGGTAGAGGAGAGAGAGGGAGAGTGAGTAGGAGGGAGATAATTTCAAGAGAGAGGGGGGAGTGGGAGAGAGATAAACAGTAGGGTTTAAGGGTTAAGGGTAGAGGGGAGAGAGGGAGAGGGGGGAGTGGGAGAGACGAGAGAGAGAAGAGAGGGAGGGAGAGAGATAAAGGCAGGGGGTGCACAAGGTTTAGGGTTTGCTGGATTAAGGGTAGAGGGAGAGATGGAGAGGTGGAGGAGAGACTTGAGAGAGAGAGAGGGGAGTGGGAGAGAGACAAAGGTAGGGTAGAGGGGAGAGAGGGAGAGGGGTGAGGGATAGACTTGAGAGAGAGAGGGGGTGGGAGAGAGATAACGGGTAGTGTGGGTACATGGTTTAGGGTTTAAAGGTTAAGGCTAGAGGATAGAAGGAGAGTGGGTAGGAGGGAGAGACTGGAGAGAGAGGGGGGAGTGGGAGAGAGATAGAGGGTAGTGGGTACAAGGGTTTAGGGTTTAAGGGTTAAGGGTAGAGGGGAGAGAGGCAGAGGGGGTACGAGGGAGAGACTTGAGAGAGAGAGGGGGGAGTGGGAGAGAGATAAAGCTTAGAGGGTGTACAAGGGTTTAGGGTTTAAGGGTTATGGGTAGAGGGGAGAGAGGGAGAAGGGGTACCTAAGGGAGAGACTTAAGAGAGAGAGGGGGGAGTGGGAGAGAGACAAAGGGTAGGGTTTAAGGGTTAACCATAGAGGGGAGAGAGGGAGAGGGGGTAGGAGGGAGAGAATTGAGAGAGAGAGGGGGGAGTGGTAGAGAGATAAAGGGTAGGGGGTGTACAAGGGTTTGGAGTTTAAGGGTTAAGGGTAGAGGAGAGAGAGGGAGAGTGGGTAGGAGGGAGAGACTTTCAAGAGAGAGAGGGGGGGAGTGGGAGAGAGATAGAGGGTATGGGGTATAAGGGTTTATGGTTTAAGGGTTAAGGGTAGAGGGGAGAGAGGGCGAGGGGGTAGGAGGGAGAGACTTGAGAGAGAGAGGGTGGTGCAGGAGCACCTTGACACAATTATGCCTCCTTGTGGAAATTTAGGAATTTGATTCAATTTTTGTGTTCTTACCTTGTATTAAGGTTATTTGAGTCATTTATCATTTATTTTAGGAGGTCATTTAAGAAAATTTTAAAATATGTCAATGTATCCAAAAGTTGTCAACACAAAAGTTCAAAATTGCAAAAAATGTAAAAAGTTGCATTAAGCAACAATTAGTTGTTAAGAGGTCATTAGAGACTAATCAATAATAGGAAGTTGAAAATAGTTGGAAATTGACTTTCCATGGTGTAAATTCCTTTAAAAAGGATTTTGAACTCCTTTTGTGGTCATTGGTGATTGATACCTTGAAGAAAATAATGGAAAAAACTCTGTTTTTATGCACATTTTTCAGAAAATTGACTGTTTCCAGCCTTTGTACAGATTTTTACGGCCTCAAATGATGGAATAAATATTTTTAAGTGTTAGAGGGAACAATAACCTTCCATTTCCAATTCGTTTGATGCAGATTGGTTCATTTTTAAAGAAGTTATGCTAATTTTTGTAAACACAGTCTAAATTCTGATCTAGGGTAATAGTTTGCAGTAAAATTCATGTTTCTCAAAATTTAACCGTTGGATTTTTCTAAAAAATGGAGAAAATGTCTGTACTGATGTCTTCTAAAGTCTCACTTGATTGATTGGATTAATTTGTTGATTTGTGAAAGTTATAATTGACTGTTTGCATGCATATCTGGTTATTTCGACCTAATTTGTAGCAAAGAAGTCCGGACAACAAGCCTGTGTTCCAAAACAAGTGTACCTAAAAATGATATATGTTTTTAATGGCCAAAATGGGTGCTCAAAAATATATTTATTTTTCTGAGATTAAATCTGGTTTGAAAGTTACACCTGATTTAGTGTTTTGATTCCCTTCAAACGAAATTTGGGTTTTTGGTGCAAGTAATTTGTAAATTTGATGAAACAGAGGAAGAAGACTATGTAATTGGTTTATTTATATCAAAATGATGATTTTGAAGATGTATGAGGGTCTGGTTTGAGTTTGATATAGGTTTAGAGTCATGTTTTGAAGAGTTGGGCTTTGTAGCCATGAAGAAATTCAAGGAAATTGAAGTGATTTTGGTAAAGGATTGAATTGTTTTAAGTATTGTTGTTTCTTCCTTTGCTCTGCATCAAATTGGTATCAGAGCCCGGGAAAGATATGGGCCGATAAGTTGGTTGTGGTTTGTGGTTTGTAGTTGTGGTTTGTTGGTTGTTTGCAGGAAAGTGAGTTGTGAAGCAAGGAGGAATCTTGCTTGAGAGGATGGAGAACTTGAGAAAGCATTTGCAAGCAGAGGAAGAGAGAAAGAAGAAGAAGAGACAAGCCAAGTTTGATAAAGAGATTGTTGGGATTAAACAAGAGATGCAAAGGATGGATAGAGAGTTCCTAGAATCCATAAAGAAGATAGAACAACAGATGAAACACTTAATGAGTTGGCACTTGAAAATACACAAGAAAGTTCCATGGCCTATTCACAAGATAATCAAAAAGAGGAGAAGGGAAATCAGAATGAAAGAGCAAGAAACCTTTGAAGATGCAAGGGAATACTTCATTGAAGAAGAAGTTGTAGATAATCCAAGTCATGAAGATGAAGAGAAGATCAAGCGCATATATCTAATTCCAGAGGTTGAGGACATTGAGTTGGTTAAGGGAATGATCATGGATGAATTATTCATAGAGGTTTGCAAGGAGTTGCAGCATGATGGAGGTATCATGATTGCCACCTTATATCATTTCATTGTGTTACTAATGCTTTGGAAAAAGGATTGTTTGCAGGTTAAAGGAAAAAGGGAGAAGCATGAGATGCACCAAAGAGTAAAGATTCTAATTTCAGTTGGTGAGCAAGGTATGAAGCTAATTTGCATGGACAAGATGAAGCCCAAGGTGAAAATGAAGGTGATTAAGAGCAAGGAAAATCAGTGGTAGAGCATAGAAAGGATGCAATTTTGTGGAGAACATCAATCCAAGTGGACTTGGATTCTTTTCTTGGTCGGGAGTATGGTGCAGGAGCACCTTGACACAATTATGCCTCCTTGTGGAAATTTAGGAATTTGATTCAATTTTTGTGTTCTTACCTTGTATTAAGGTTATTTGAGTCATTTATCATTTATTTTAGGAGGTCATTTAAGAAAATGTTAAAATATGTCAATGTATCCAAAAGTTGTCAACACAAAAGTTCAAAATTGCAAAAAATGTAAAAAGTTGCATTAAGCAACAATTAGTTGTTAAGAGGTCATTAGAGACTAATCAATAATAGGAAGTTGAAAACAGTTGGAAACTGATTTTCCATGGTGTAAATTCCTTTAAAAAGGATTTTGAACTCCTTTTGTGGTCGTTGGTGATTGATACCTTGAAGAAAATAATGAAAAAACTCTGTTTTTATGCACATTTTCCAGAAAATTGACTATTTCCAGCCTTTGTACAGATTTTTATGGACTCAAATGATGGAATAAATATTTTTAAGTGTTAGAGGGAACAATAAACTTCCATTTCCAATTTGTTTCATGCAGATTGGTTCATTTTTAAAGAAGTTATGCTAATTTTTGTAAACACAGTCTAAATTATGATCTAGGGTAATAGTTTGCAGTAAAATTCATGTTTCTAAAAATTTAACTGTTGGATTTTGCTAAAAATTGGAGAAAATTTCTGTACTGATGTCCTCTAAAGTCTCACTGGAGCGATTTGATTAATTTGTTGATTTTTGAAAGTTATAATTGACTGTTTGCATGCATATCTGGTTATTTCGACCTAATTTGTAGCAAAGAAGTTCGGACAACAAGCCTGTGTTCCAAAACAAATGTACCTAAAAATGAGATATGTTTTTAATGGAAGAAATGGGTGCTCAAAAATATATTTATTTTTTTGAGATTCAATCTGGTTTGAAAGTTACACCTGATTTAGTGTTTTGATTCCCTTCAAACGAAATTTGGGTTTTTGGTGCAAGTAATTTGTAAATTTGATGAAACAGAGGAATAAGGCTATGTAATTGGTTTATTTCTATCAAAATGATGATTTTGAAGATGTATAAAGGTTTAGATTCAAGTTTTGAAGAGTTGGGCTTTGTAGCCATGAAGAAATTCAAGGAAATTGAAGTGATTTTGGTAAAGTGACTGAAATTGTTTTGCGCATTGTTGTTTCTTCTTTGCTCTACATCACACATAAATCTGCATCATTCCACCAAGATGGCTTGATTCTTGGTTCCCAATTTCTTGCTTTAGGTAATGTGATAAGTCCATGTGTAAGAAGTTCTCTCATTGTTGATTCTAGTGTTTGTCCCAACGGTGTGAATCTTCT
>VDFB02086081.1:116880013-117118581 GCA_007258455.2 Sequoia sempervirens
TAAGTGTATATAAGATTCTTTAACTTAAGAATTCCATGAAACAAACATAAGTTGTATATAATTGTAATTTAGGAAAAATGATATTAGAAAACCTCACTACATTTCAAATAAGGATTGAAAGCATATATGTGGGTTTACATGTAGCCAAAAAAAGTGAGAGATGATGCTATCAAAGATTCTTGAACTTAAAAATTTTCCATGGAACAAATATGTACATATAATTGTAATTTACACAAAATGATTTACAACAATGTACAAGTTACTATAAGTTCTCATTTGAACATGTATGGGGTTACAAGTGAACTTGAAAACCATGGATATAATGTAAGTCAAAGATTCTAGTTTGATTAGCTCTTCAATAATTTAGGCAAAATGATTTTAAAAAACTTCACTAGATTTCAAATAAGGATTGAAAGCATATATATGGGTTTACATGCAACCAAAAAAAGTGAGAGATGATGCTATCAAAGATTCTTGAACTTAAGAATTTTCCATGGAACAAAGATGTAGATATAATTGTAATTTACACAAAATGATTTACAACTATGTACAAGTTACTATAAGTTCTCATTTGAACATGTATAGGGTTACAAGTGAACTTGAAAACCATGGATATAATCTAAGTCAAAGATTCTAGTTTAGTTCGCTCTTCAATAACATGTAGAATTTTTTGATGATCATCACTATCTAGTCTCCATGTTCTTTGTCCACATGCATGTGGAATTGCATGAAGATGTAGGGCAGTAGCAATTATTAAGTGACTATATTGATATACATTGTTATCAGGTTGATAGTCAACAGAATGAATTCCATGTTGAACAACTTTGACTTGTTTTAGATATGTCCCTTGCAGTACAATAGAACTTGCATGGTAAACATGAACTTAAGGTAATACATATGAATGTGTGCAAAATTTTCATGCTCAAGGTTTGTACAATATATATTTAATGTTTATAATGTAATGTGCACATGTGAATACAATGTATGTAAAATTTTAAATTCAAACTCACCTGTGGGAAATGACATTCCATCACTTGTTTCATGTTGTGTTAGCTTATTCCTCTCTTTTGTGAAACACAATAAATAATAGCTAACACCTTCGATGTTTCCAAGCTCTGCTATGACTGCAAAAACATCTCCTGTACACCAAATTTACACAAAAAAAATTCTAAAAAAATTAGAAATGTCTCTAAAGATCATTAACTAGATATATATAATATTTAAATTATTGAAAACTTACACATGTACCTTTTCTAACCAATCCTGAAATATGCTCATAATCAATTGAAATCAAAGGAATTTCTTCAAATCTTTCTTCCTCATTTTCATCATATGTTTTTGAAACAACTAGTGGCATCGTATCCCATTTACCAACATATCCAAGTTCTTGATTGTTGCATGTATAATCAGAGTTTCCCTCAACGCACTCAATGCAAAAACAAGAGTAATCCCTTGTGTCTAATGTCCATCCATGACGAATATCTGAACTCCTAACACAATGCAAAGATCTTGTTTTTCTACCCTCCTGCATCCATGCATCGATCTTCTATCCACACATAGATACATGTACAACAAAAAACTTATGTGAACAAATATGTATATATATATAAATTTTAAATTTAAATAAATTCAAATTTTTGATTTAATGTAATTTATATATACTTGATATCTCCCAAAACACTCTATGTGGAATGTGTCGGTTTGTTCTTGAAGATGTGCCAACCACATTTGATGCAAAGTGTTTCTTGCACCATTCAACAACATCATGTGCATTGTCTAGACGATCTTCTGGATAACTCATTTGATGCTTTCTTAAAGCTCGTTTGATGCAAGCTCTTGCTCCATCATGCTCACCCTTTCCATGCCCACTCTAAAAAAAACTCCAACATGTGGTATTTTGTAGATTTTATGATATCTACAAAGTGCATGGAATGGCCGGAAGATTTGAATTGTGTCGCATATCCATCCTAATTCATAAAAAAATGATTTTCAAAATTTACACCCCTACTTCTCAAATTCTCAAAAAATATTGTAAAGCAATGTTGGACAAAAAGTGTGTCATGCTCTTTATCATCACTAATATAAAAGTGATATTCTTTCTTAATGGCTTGTTCTTCATCTGTACTCTCAACACCATCCAATTCTGATTGTGCATGTCGATAACACACATGAACCATAATAGTGATCTTCTTTGAAAAGTAATACTCTGATTGAATCTCCTTTTGATGTACAAAGGAGTAATTTTCTGCAAAGTCAACTACTGATAGAACTATTCCACATGGGAAAGTATCTCTCAATGTTATGAATTGTTGTGCTTTCCACTTAGCAAAAAATGGTAAATGCCAAGGGGTTGTATCACTCTTTCAAAATCTTCCATAAATTTTCCAATGGGAATCTTCTCTTCTACATAGTTTAACCTTGTGGATTATTTCCCAAATTTTATTTGCAACTTTACATGCTTGTACCTATGTGAGTAAAATATGTGAATAAGTAATAAACCACACAATCAATGAAACATTACATTAAAGAGAATCCAAATAATAATCTAATCAAATTGAAACAAATAAACTCTCTAAAAACAGTACTTACCTCTTGCAATTTACTATCTTTGTTAGGTCAGTATCCTCAATTCTTGAAGGAAATTTAGCCAAATTTCCACATGTCTCACAAATTCCTTTTATGCAGTTTATTTGAGGTCCATTTTCATGATCACATAATATAGACTTTATGAACAAACTTGCCTATTTAGGAGGTTCATTTTGAAACCCACATCTTTCTTCTCTCATCTTTCGAAACACCTGATAGTAGAGATCAAATTCAATATGATAATGACAACAACAAGTTTCAAAAAACTTGTTTATCTTCACATAATATGGCTTTAACCTTTGAAACATTGTTTGCCCAATCTTTATATGAGGATATGCATTACAAAAGTTCATATACATCTCAAATTGTGTTATATCTAGCCAATGTTTGATATGATTTTCATAAATACTAGGTCCAATCCTGTATCTCATAACATCTCTAGTATTTGATGATGGACGAGTCTGATCATGCCAAAAACTTGAGACCAAGTTCCTAACAACATCTTCAATCCTGTCAGAAGGGGAGCTCTACACATAATTTCCCAATTTCCTTCTAAACTCTCATCCAAAAACTTTCTTTTTCTCATATTTTATTAATGTGGTTCTACTATAACCAATTTCTAGTTGAAAGTGAAAACATTTTTCTTTTTCTTGCTATATCTTGATGTACAATAGATGTCAACATCACCCTTCTTGTAGTGGCCTTATCCACTATCAAGATCCTTTCCCAATGGAATCTAAACCCTTTTTAACATTTTGAACAATATCCTTTTGTAATCCCATGTGTTTCTTCTTATTTGATGTCGAATGTACACCCAACAATTGTAATGACTCTTTGAGCTCATCATGAAGAAGTAAACGTGATAAAAATTGGGTTTTTTCAAGTGTATCGAGATGATTGAAATGATGATTGATTATTCCATTTATAGATTTAGTCATTGACCTCTTTCTCTTATTATAAGGTTGGTTGGCATAACATTTCAGTTTCTCCATATCCATTTCAAGTAAATGATTTAAATTTCTATGAGAAATTTGTTTCCTCACCTTTTCAACTAGTTTTATATGCTCATCCATACCAGTATGAGGAAGTGATCCCAACCCCTCTCTAACATGCATTGTTTGAACTTGTGCCTCCTCCCTATCTTCAAGGACCATGTGTTCTTGAGCAGATTCATTTGATCCAATGTCTAGATTTGCCTCGACTTGAGTATGAGAACTTCCTACTTGTTGAGCCTTTCCTACATGTCACAAAATATTTTGCAAAGAAAAGTGAGAGATGATGCTATATAAGTGAAGTTTATGTATGCAAGCAAACAAAGTGATAAGACATGATGCTATAAGTGAGAATTTTCTACTAGTTTTATATGCTCATCCATACCAGTAGAAGGAAGTGATCTTGACCCCTCTCTAACAAGCATTGTTTGAACTTGGGTCTCCTCCCTAACTTCAAGGTCCATGTGTTCTTCAGCAAATTCGTTTGATCTAATATCTAGATTTGGCTCAACTCCAGCTTGAGAAATTCCTACTTGTTGTTTGAATTTACATGCGAGCAAAGAAAGTGAGAGACTATGAGTTATCTAAGTGGAGTTGAAACAAATAAAATCAAAGATTCTTGAACTTAAGAATTCTATGGAACTAAAGCAATTGGAAATAGATGATAAAGAATTTAGGGAATGTCTATACAAGATCTGACTATTGGAAATATATTTATAAGATAAACAAATTGAGGTGTTAATAAAAGTCCTAAACACACACTTGAGAGAGAGAGAGAGAAGAAACAACATGTACCTTGTTTCTTTCTGTGATAATTTTCCAAGTTTTGTTCACGCCTCTTTTGTTTTTCTTCTTTTGACAATTTTCGTTGAGACACATTTTTTCTTTTTCTTTGTTGTCCCATTTTCTTCTTCAACTTAAAGATGACTCAAAACAAGTCATCTACCAACTTAGTTAAATTCTCCTCCAAAATTTTCCTTGATTGATAAAAATGAAAAGTTGTCTCTCCAATATTTTCCTCCTTGATAAATGTGCAAAAACCTCTTCTCCAAAATCTGCGCACCAAGTGATATAAATGAGAATTAATCTTGCAATTTGATATTTAGAATAATGAAAAATAAGCTTCTATTTATATGCATATGGGATGGGAAAAAAATTATTCTAGTATACATGAAGTAACTAGATCCTAGTTTAAATGAATCAAGCAGTAAACAAACAAGTTATTTCATTGTGGAGTTTGTTGTTATTTAATGCATAGGTATGCACAACATATCTAGTAATTTTAGAATTTTGTTAAAGTGTCAAAAATGTATAATAGAGGTATAATTTGAATTGAATTTTCTTAATTATATTTGAATTGAATTTCAAGTTACTTGTGAAAAATGTATAACAGAGGTATAATTTGAATTGAATTTTCTTAATTATATTTGAATTGAATTTCAAGTTACTTGTCAAAAAGATTATATTTTGTTCTCAACTCAATGGTTCATGTTGCTTAAGTCATTTTAAAAAAAATATTTATTGTGATCAACATGAATGAACTTAATTATAAAGTGGCATTGATTTCATAAAATTCTACTAGAGATCAAATGTACATTGAATATAAGGAAATGTAAGTTGTAAGAGATCATCAAATAAACAAACATGTATACATATATTGAATATTTAAAGAAAATGCATACATATATCATGTGTAAACATGTAACCATAAGCAAAAACATGCACATACATGTAAAGAGATTCAATGTATAAACATAACATATGTTAAAAGCAAAGAGGAAAATGTATGTATATATCATATAAGAAAATGTATGTACATATCATATAAGCAAATTAATGTAAATTAGAGGTCATCAAATTTCAAATACTAAAGATCAACAAATAAGAAAATGTATGTATATATCATATAAGCAAATGTAAGTTAGAGATCATCAAATCTCGAATACTAAGATCATCATATAAGCAAATACATGTAGTAAAGATCAAGGCCTAATACGAATGTCGACTCCTAGTCGAATGACCATCTGAATGAGAACGGTCCTACTCTGATAGATGTGTTGAGCCCTGCAAATAAAATTGTGTATAGAATGTGTTAAATACATATAATTTATATTAAATAAATTTTATGAAAGTTATTTTTAAATGAAATTTTATTTTTAAATATCTATCTAGATCTATGCATACATAAATATTGCATTAAGATATACACGTGTATATATAAAAAATTTAAACTCACATGTCCACTGGCAGCAAATTCATCCACAGAGTCACGTCGATCATGTACATGATCTGGACCAAGGCTAGGAGTGACATGAGGTATGTCCACCTGTAGCAATATATATACATATATATCAACTTACATGAATATCTAGTTAAAACAAAAATTTAAAAATAATTAAAAAAGAATTGAAACATGCACATGCACACATACATGCACATCATTTGATATCGGATGACCTAAGTTCTCTAAAATGGTTACCTCCACCATATCCACCAAACGTTCAAGCGATGAATCAACATCTACATCCATCTGATCTATCCCATGTTGTGCCAGAAATGATGAATGCAGAGGACTATGAAGGTGAGATGGCATCAGCGATGATGAACCAGAACCAATCAACATATCAGTAAAACCCATAGTCTGTGCAACTACCGAATGAACTGTAGGTGGATCCTGATGCGCACTAGTGCTTGGATGAGAGTGATGGGATCCTGGAGCTTAATGGAATCCATGTGCCAAACAATCTTTGACATGCTCTATACCGATCCCATTTTCTGATACAATGTGGGCATATGCCTCCAACAGGTCCTCAACCAAAAAATACAGAGTCCTACGTGCCATATCTTCTGTAAGTGCATCAAGTTGTGTAGGAGTAGGGATGTCAGCCATTGTAAAAGGATCCATGGTGGTCCATTGTGCTGAAGATGGCATGGATCAAGAATGTCTGGACATCAAATACTGACCTACACGATCATCAGATATCCTAGTGGTGGTAGCCGCAATGTCACCTATAGTGTCAATTGCTTCCTTTTGGGAAGCAATGACAACCTCATCTGCTATGGGGGCTAGAGTTGGGGTGAGATCAAGAGACCTCTTGCCAACCAATGCCCTAAACATTGGGGTTGGTCTATCTGCTCGATGATAGGTGGTCCTATTGGCAATCTTGCCACGCCTCTGACCAGCATATGGTGGAATGTCCAGGTAGTTAACTTTGAGGACCAAATGGACCTCAGCATACAAATGTTGAACAAAATATAATGGAATTTGGTCATTGTTTGGGTATTGACCATGTGCTGTGAGAAATCGTGGGTAGATCAATTCATCCATAACATGATCAACACATCTAGTGACCTGGTATCCCCTAACCTTACGTACATTTTGATAAAAAGGAAAACAAGTGTTTTTTATCATTTCTTTGGTCACACTATCCTATATTTTTTTAAGGGGAACATCACCATGTACTTCTTCCCGCATGTCAAAAAGAATAGCAGCTACTTTATTTGGGGAAAATGCACTAGTCCTCTCAAGTTCATCTCTTAGTTTTTCTAAACTATGTAATACTAACATGCATGGTTCAAAATATATCCTTGGGTTTGCACCCTGTGCTAATGAGTCTCTCAATTTTTTAATCTCATTAGTGGTATTTGCAAACAAAGAATCTGGAGGTGGAACATGATCTGCATTTTCCATGTTATATATATGTATGTACACCTAAAAGAGCAATGAGACCTTGGTAAATGATATAGCTAGATAAAGGGAATATAAATCTAAAACAGTTGTAATAATTCATCTACTCATCAATAATATTTTCATACCATTAACAAGAAATCATTCAACATCTATCATAGTTATTAATAATTTCAAAACATTCAAATTACTATATTGCACACAAAACATAATCTAAAAAAATTCTAAAATTTAAATTTAATACATAATCTAAAATAGTTCTAAAATTTAAATTACTAGATTGCACACAAAGCATCATTACTTAACATTGGTGGTCATGTAAAATCAATCCAGTCATTATTGAAGGCACAAATAAGAGAAGAAAATGAGACAGATGAAGATGTCCCTTATAAGGTTCAATGTAATGATGGAAAATAAAGATGAAAAGTATTGAGGACCTATATTTTATTTTAATGGCATAATAAGATAGTTCCCTCTACTAGCAAATGAAAAATTGTATGTGCTTTGAATTGTGTAATTATTGAAATTGACACCCTATGATTTGATAGAAATTAGGATATATTGATTAATCTAAATGCAACTATATCAACTAATTGTAAATCTATTATAAGTGACATAAAGCCTCAATGTCTCATTTGTATTAAAATATGGGGATGATGTGGCTATTTTAAGGCCCAAATTTTCATGTGTTAATAGCATAAACATATAACATTAATTTTTTTGGGAGTTTGTACCAAATACCTTTTTACAAACACAAATTTTGTTTAAAATACTTCAAGACCTATGAATGAAATTAAAAAATTCCTAACTTCAAGACCATCAAGGAAGGTCTTAATGCCATATGTGGCTTCCTTTGCCTATTAAATAAAATTCAACTAAAATAGCTTTTAAGAAATAGTTCCACAAAATTAGAGGGTTTCAACCATGTTTTCAATTAATTTAAAACTATTATTTTAAGATTTTTTAATTTTTAAATAAATATATAAATTTCTTACATTATTTTGAATTAAAATGATAATAGTGGACATAAATTACACAAAATTGAATGTTATTAAAATTTTGGTTAAAAAGTAAGAAGGTTAACCTTTAAAGCCATTGAGGAAGGTATTGAGCTACTACAAGTGGTTTATCCATGAAGGGCTTGAAGTCTCATAAAGAAAGTAAATACAAGAGGAAGGAAAATATAGATGATTTCCTCACAAGTATATAAATGTTTCTACTTGATTATTTATTTCATCCTAGAAAGAAACTATAAATGTTGTTTATCCTATAACTTTTATCTATTAATAATCTTAGATGCATGTGACTTGTTAGCTTCCCTTTTCATTTACTCATGTAATTTAAGAAATCTATTATTAGAGTTGCACATGAGAAAAAAATGAGCTCCCCTCCACTAAGGGCTTATTTTTTTCTTATACCAATTAGAGAATTTTATTATTTCAATTCTTAATCCTAATCAAAATGTGGTGAAGGGGAAATAATACCCATCCAATAAGTGCTCCCCAATCCCTTGAAAAGGAAAACTTGTGTATTATCCAACTTGGCTATCATTGTTAGGATTCTAGCTTCTAGTTCTACTATTTTTAGAATACTACTAGAGCCTAGATTGATGGCTCACTTCTCTCTCCTATGGATGAGGATCCCTCTAAGATTGGTTGTTCCACCTCTTCTAATGAGATTAGTAACAAGGTTTATGAGTGTGTTAAATAGGGGAAGAGGTTGGGTATATAATGTACTTTAGACATGGTTGTTGAATGTAAAATTATTTAGACCATGAGAGGGTTGAACAATTTAAAAAGAATTGGAAGACAACTATAATCTATAACATAGCATCCTTAAATGGTTCAAATTTTAAATGAAACAATGAAAGAAAGAATAAGAAAACAAAGATTATTGTAAAATTATTTGAAAATAATTGGGTCCATAAAAATATCTAATTTAATAGTTGTTAACATAAATTAACTTCAAAATAGGATTATGTAAGTGAAAAAAAATTCTATTGCCTTCATTGAACCTAAATTTATCTAGTTAAGATATGTCTAAAATTAAGAATTCACACTAGAATATCAATATTCCATAAGAATCTCATAAAGAGGATGAATTTAATGGAAGATAATATAAAATCCTCCATGTATGAGGATGAATTTTATCATTACATTATGAGTGAATCATCTCAATTATATAGCCAAGAACATCAAAAAATTATAGATTGGAAAGCAAAATAATCACACATTTATCATATTTTTATATGTATAAAGTTTAGATACCATCAAACTATTTAAACTTATAGATTGCATAAAGCTATAAATTGAATTGTTAAAACTAATTTATTAAGAATCAAATCTAATAAAGTTTGACTTCATATTGCATACTTGTTATACATATCTCACTAATCCAACCATATATTTTATATATGTTAAAAAATATATAATAACAATTTATACAACTTCTAATTATGATAATAAATCTAGAATCAAACATGACCCAAACGTAGGATAAAGACAAGAATCTTAATATATACCATTATTTTGTGTTTGGTTTAATAGAAATTGTATAAATTTATAATCATGAAAAAAACAATGAATAAACTAAGGATCATTTTAACAATGGTGAATTAGTGCCTAAAGATTGGCCTAAAAAATTATAATATTCAACTTTCTCATCACAAATGATATATGAAAACTAAGGATCATTTGGTTATATATTTTCATAGATTTAAAATTTGAATATTTATTACTATAACATGTTCATTACAATTAGAATCTTAAATAATATTGTAATAATTTATTATGTCTTTGAAATTTGTTTTGTGGATTTTAATGTTGTTTTTTAAATTTAAGTTCTAGAGTAAGTAGAATCTAATGAGAGACCTTAAAAAGATTCAAGTAATTTATGTTTTCCTTAAAATTACGATTATTGTTCGATTAAATAGATTATTGATTGTATTTAGATTTCAAAATTGGAAATACTTTAAAATTATAGAACCATATTATCCTTTGATACAAAAAGCTATGTCAAGGATTATTTGTATCTTCCTCATAATTATGTTTCACATATTGAATATTTCAAGGAGGATTGTGTGGATGATTTGGAAGTTGAAGCAAAGATTGGTTGGGGTCAACAAAGGATATTTTGTTAAACTCCAAAATCCTAAGAATAGAGAAGATGGTGAGTCATATTTTAATAGACCTTATCTTCACTCCTATTCAAATGCAACCTCTCCAACCAATATATTGGATTGCAAAATAAGTAATATATATATATATGAACTTACTCCTAATCCCCCTCCATTTACCCCACCATTAGATATGCATATTGGTATTCACCTACTCAAGTCTTATGAGACCCTAGGTGGCTTTGTGAATACATAAAAAATATTATTCATGATGTCTAAGAATTTAATTGTGATGGATTGATATATTCCAAGAATTTATAAATGAGGTATATATTCATATATATGTATTTGTTTGAGTGTTTAAAATTAGTTATAGAAGTTTATAGAAGGCCATAGATGGCCCACTTTTGGAATTAAATTTAGTTATGAATTTGTATTTTTTGGATGTGCATTTAGATTTAAATTTACATGCCATAGTCACAATGTCCTACTCTTGATTAAATTCCTACAAAAAATTAAGGAACTTGGGATCTACCCACCTCCCAATGGTCTTGGAATGGATGCATTTAGATGGAGAAGGATTTCAAAAGGCTCATGGTACTTGTGGACCCCTCAAAGGCATGATATATAGCACATGAACTTTATTTATGAAATTTGGTCTTTAGTTGTTGGCTTCTAGTATGAATGTTATCTATAAGGTGGAATTCTTAGTTGAGACTCTCAATCTTCCATTGTTGGTTTCTAGTGTGATTATAAAAATGAGCCAAGTATTACTTTCTAATGTTAATTATTGAGAGAACGTATATAAATTATTCTCATCTTAATTCTCATACAAAGTTGTCTTAGTCAATTTTTCAATGTATGAGTTCCATATATTTGTAAATTTTCTTAATATAAAAACATATTTTATTTCATTAATTAACCTATCTATTCCATGTTAAAAAGGATGCTTTTATTTTAAATTATAAGTATATAATTCAAAATTAATTAGTAATTCAAGATAGAGTACACACAATTTCTTTAGTTAAAATAAAATAATATTTTTATTTCCATGAGAGTTATGTGCAATGGTAGCTTGATGTCTCAGAAATATTTCTTTGATACATACTAAATTTTTATCATTATATTATGTGTGAATCATCTCAATTATATAGCCAAGCACATAAAAAATTTATAGATTGGAAAGAAAAATAATAACACATTTATCATATTTTTATATGTATAACGTTTCTACCATCAAACTATTTATACTTATAGATTAAATTATTTTTGAATTTGGTTATTTGGGTTCAAAATGCCATGCTATAGAATTTTCTTGTGTTTTCATTGGATTGTCATGTGTCTAGCTATGTATTTTATAGGTGTAGGAATTTTAGAGGAAGGCAAGGTTGAACAAAATGCATAAGGATGAGATGGATCCTTGTTTGCGTTAGGATTTGGTTGAAGCTCCCTTTGGGCATAATCAATGGGTGGTTGGTCTTCTTGTAGACATGACTAATTTGGAATGTCTTTTCAAGAGAAATTTAGAGGAGATTGGTAGAGACAAGAATAATGTGTTAGAGATGGATTAGTAGGAGTTCTTTGCCTCTACCATTCTCTTGAATTGAAACATTCACCTATTCGTATTCCTTCTAATAATTTAAAAATATGAATATAAGGTTCAAGTTCATAAGATTATAGGAACCCTTTATTCCCTTTGGTCTCAAGTTTGGAAACTCCATTAGAAAGGAACTAGGTTCATTCATGGGAAAGGATAAGGTTGACAATAAGATATAGTTCCTTCAAGAATTTTGGATTCAAGTTGTTTTGAAATGATAGATCTACTAATTTTTTTGGGAAAATGACCCTCTTTATTAGATACATTGCCACTATTGGTGGAGTATTTCTAATTGGATGTTATTTTATTAACTTACAACTATATTTTTCTTCTTGTTGTTTCATGCCAATATGATTGATCCTTTTTTGTCTCTTTATTGTCTCTTTATTGGTCTTTGTAAAAGGGTGGGGCCCTTTCAAAATATCTATTTCTAATTCATAAATTCAACCAGAAGTAACCCTAAAATTAGAATATAAATTTAAACTTTAAAATACTCTTTTTTGATATTATATAATTTAGCCTTGACATGTATTTAATTTATAAATCCTATTATTCTTTATGTTTAATTTCTAAATTTTAATGCTCTCAAGTATAGGTTACAAGTGCATTATTTACATTTTTTCTCTTTCTTTTGTACTATTTTGTATGGGTGTCTTATATGCATTGCCTCATACATATAATTTTGATTTCAATTTAGCTTTCTTGCAAGATTTAAACTTAAGCTTGTACTTAAAAAATATCATGTTATCCTTGTAAATGGGTTTGTTGAAAAGGATTTAGAAAATTTCAAGCAAATACAATTGGCAGTTGTAAAGCCAAATTCCACAACCTTCCCTCTACTTGTGCCAAAATGGGAGCTTTGGATAGGGTATGGACATCTATCAAATCATCAATGGGGAATTTTACCAGATGTTGTAGTTGCAATTGCAAGTTCCCTAGTAGACATGTATGCAAAATGTGGAAGGCACGTGAACTGTTTGATATAATGCCTCAAAAAAATCTGTTAACAAGTAAGGCTTTAGAAACATTCAAGCAAATGCAATTGGCAAGTGCCTGGTAGAAATGTATGCAAAATGTGGAAGCATATACAAAGCACATTAATTGTTTGAAATTTTTTAAAAATGGGTATGCAAAATCTTTCAAGCAAATGGAATTACCAACTACAAAGCCAAATTCAACACTCCCTGCCTGTGCCAAAATTGGAACTTTGAAACATGGTATGAACATTCATCAAAGAATAATAGAAATTAAGTTCATTGAAAAGGTTTTAGAAACTTTCAAGAAAATGCAATTTCAATTTCAACAAACTTAATTTCAAATCTACTGTAAATTTCAACCATTTCACATTTCAAATTTTTCATTTAGGGTTTAAATTTTTTTCAAAATAAATTCAATTTGAAACACAATTTCAAGTTCACCAACCTAGTACTCATTGTGGAGGTCAAGGTTGATGAATTTGGCTTTCAAGCTGGTGCACGTTTTTCCCCTGGGTTCGTTGTCCTTCACTATTCACGTTTGCCCGTCGTTCACCACCGCAACAGAAAAAGTTCATGTGAGCAGTGTGTGCGACAGTGACAAATTTTTTATTTTATATGCCCTAATTCAGTGGGTTCGACCGAACCCCCATTCGATCAAACCCAATAAAATATGATTTTTCCCTATGGTTGTTGATGGGTTCAGTTGAACAGGGGGTTCAACTAAACTAATATGTTCGCTCTAACATCTAAGAGGGTTCGACCAAAACTCTAAGTTCGATCGAACCCCTTGATATAGTGAAAACCAAAAAAAAAGAGAATTCCTTCCTCCTTATAATTGTAAACCACTATTATGCTTTAACCCATGGAGCAACAAGATTGATGAAATAGATGGAGATGATGGAGGTAAAGATTCTTAGATTGAAAAATCTATATTAGCCTAAAATGATTGAAGGGATGATGAAAATATTAGGATGGGTGAAAAGTTGCTTAGAATAATAAATCTATATTATCCTAAAAATATTGAATGGATGATGACATGATTAGGATGGGTGAGATGCACATGGTTATTGCAAGAGAAAGATGATAGGATAAATGAAAAGGAAGATGAGGATTCATGTGCATACAAATCTAAGATTAAGTGGAGTGATGAGAATAGATAGGATGAGTAGATGGGGGATAGAGATGAAGGATGAATGAATTAGAAAGATGTAGGATAAATGGATGGAGGATATTTGGAGCACTGCATTAAAATTGCCATGTAGTGAGCACTTCATTTGATATAGCATGGGATACTATGCACTAGGGTATGAGGAACCAAGGTGATGTTGTATCCTATGCATGGGACTGACACAAAAAATAAAAGGTTAGTCGAACATCACACAAAGTGACAAAGGGCTTTGGTGGATACGATGTTGGAAAACCACAAGCACAAAGAATGCCCCAACGTAATACAAGACCCTAATGGATCTTGGTGGATACTATGCAAGGCATACCAAAAAGACACAAAAAATACAAGACTTGCTCCTATTTTCACCCTTCAAAGCACACCATGATATGATGCATTGTGATGACCTCGAGTAGGTAAAGTAGGAAGCTCAAAATAAAGATAAACACAGATTCAAAAGCACCAAAGAAATAACAAACATCTCAAGTACCTTTTTCCACAAGGATGATGGATGGCATTGATGCAGTTTGATGTGAGGATCGATATATCTTGTGAAGACTAAAGATGAATGGATTGGAGCTAAGATCCTCATGAAAACAAATGATCAAGTTACTTGAAACCCAAGGGGGCTAATCGATTTTGTTGAATTTCTAGCTTGAATGGGGATTTTCGTGACACAACAGACATAAGGATGGAACCTAGTGATAAGCATGTACAATGATGGGCCTAGATGATGGCACAAGACTGAACTTATGTATAGGACTATAGATGTATACAAGATGTACAATATTTACAAGAGGATGGTGATTGTATGAAGCTAAGAAATGGGATAGTTATCCAAATCATCAAAAGATGAATTGGGAGGAAAATGGGATCCTATAGCTAGATACCAATGGCAAGGGATTATGGGATGGAAGGAGGATATGGATGAATGGATGGAGAGATAAAGATGGGGAGATGGAAAGATGATAGGATGGATGGATAGATAGATAAGGATTTGGAGATGGAAGGGATTATCAGAGGGATGGATGGGAAGATAAGGATTTGGAGATGGAAGGATGATAGGATGAAGGTATATGGAGATAAGGATGGGGAGATGGAAGGATGATATGATGGATGGATGAACATCTTTGAGGTATTAATGGAAGGAGGATAGGGAGATAAAGATAGTGAGATGGAATGGATGATATGATGGATGGATGGTATGGAATGATATATATAAGTACCATATCGCAAAGGAAGAAAGATTCCGCACTCTAGATATATCATGTGTGATGAGGCAAGAGGAATGGAAGATAGGATGATGGGTGGATAAGGAAGGGATATGGATGATAGTATGATGAGGATAAGGAAGTTATATGGATGATATCATGATGGGGAGGATAAGGAATATGATAGCATGTGGATAGAGGGAATGTATTCCAAGAGATGTCAAAAATAATGTATAGATATTTTTCCTTGTCTTTATCAAGATCACCAAGAGGACGGAAGGATTGAGATAAATGGGAAATGATAATTAGGATGGGTATGATAGGTGGGATGAAGAAGATGGAGGAAGAGGATGCTTAGAATGAAGTTTCCCCAAAGTGTGGAGAGAAAATAGATGGGGGATTTACACATGACACTTTTTTTCCATGTTTTCATCATGGTACCTGGCCAAGGCACTTGTTTGCCAAGTTTTCACCATAGAATGAATTTTTCTCTTTACTATATTTTTATTTTATTTTGTTTTTGGACTTTTTGATTTTTTTGATTTTTTGATATGTGTGGGGATGGATATGAATGAGGATAAGGATTTTTATAAGTGGATTTGGAAGATAGGGGATAAGGATATGGAAGGAATCAAGCATCAAGTTCCATACCGAGGTAATGAGAGCCCATGTTTGAAGTGACTGTGGGATGTTAGTACAACCTTATTAGGATGGATGGATTATGAAAGGGAATGGATTAAAGGGATTTGATGGGGGAGATATGTGGGATGATGGATGTGATGTTGGAAAGTGTATGGATGGAATGATTGAAGGGGAGTGTGATGGGGGAATGTTTATAGGACCAACATTGGTACATGTTGTGCTAGATGTGGAATGATGGAAGGAGAAATGGATGGAGAATGTGGGGATGATGGAGGAGTTGGGATAGTGAATTTTGGGACATGGAGACCCAAAATATATTTTGGAGATGGAATAGAGATGCTTATCTTTTGTATTAGTAACATTGGATGTCATTATGGATTTTTAATCGAATGCATTGCATATTTTTTCTTTATGATCCACATGGTTTTGATTTTTCTTTGATGGGACTTTGTGGCATTTGGGACTAAGTACACTTTTAAACTGGATTTTTCTTTTGTCATCATGTATTTTTTAGGGGACATGGTAATCTCTAGATCCATGTGGATGATGGGTTGTATGCATTATTATTTTTGTTAGAATTGGCTATGGATGCCAAGATCTATGGACCAAATGGAAAGCACAAAAAAGAGAGAGATGAATATGACAAGAATAAACTGTATTCAATGTCAATGATATGATTTTTGTATACAATGAGAGAGACCCCTTGGTTATATAGCCAAGGTGAGAACATACAAGGGCATTAGATTATGAGAAGTGTCGTAATATTACGACATGAGACAACTATGAAAAGCTATCACTACACCTAAGGTGGAAAAGTGATAATGTGATAATCACCCACAAAAGGTGGATGTGATAAAGTAATAACATGATAAGTCCACCAAAAGTGGAAATTTTCCAACTACCTCCTATGTGGTCCCTAAGTAAACTTAACTGAGGTGTAATTATGACCTAGGACAAGGTACAACACTTTTAATTACACCAACAATTTTGGTATCCAAATTGCTTCCAATTGCAATAGTATGGGTGCTAGGAAATGGATGATGTGGAGGGAATATGACTGGAGTGATAGAGATATGATGTTGGAGATGGCAAATAGATGGAGGATGTTGGATGAATTTCATGGAGGTGTTCCTTTGTTGATCTTTATTGGGGATTATGGGAGTGGGAGATTTGTGATGGGTGATAGGGATAGATGATTGGTGGATGAGGGGATGAATAGGATGATATGGAGGATGGGATTTTGGGATATAAGGGCCCAAAATGGATTTATTAGATGGAGGATGTGTGATTGTGGCTTGTGGGACATAAGGATACAAAATGAATTTAGTATATGGAGGATGTGTGATGGTGGATTTTGGAATGTAAGGACCCAAATTGGATTTAAAATATGAAGGAGATGAAACATAGAAAAAGTGAAACCCTAGGATTTGACCTTAGGGTTTAGGCATTTTTCCAAATATTTCATTAGAGATTTGAGGTAGCAAGGGTTTAATGTATTTGGACAAGATATAAGAATGACTTACAACTTGAAAGGTGAGTCAACCTGCCCTTGACCAAATTTGGAATGGACCTAAGGATGAAATGCATTAGTTCAATTGACCTAATGATGCAAATTATTGTTTTGATACAAATATAATAGATCTGAGAAGTCACTAATAGAAATAAACTACAAAAATAGACTAACCAGGACACTATGCACCTATGATATATATTTCAAGCTAAAAATATTGGACATAGGTTCCCCAAGCACCATTGTCATTATGGGGATAATTCAAATCTGATTTCACAGTCCTTTGATGCTAGATCAAGGCTTTTGTTCTCCTCTTGTCACACTATTGGATCACTATCAGATATCTTTGTAATTGAGTTTCCGTGAGTTGAAAAGAAGTAGGGTTTTATTAAAATAGTGGACAATTGATCTTCAAACTTCCTTCAATCCTCTTCATACCTAAAACTTGCACATTCAAAGAGAGAGGAAGGGTTGTGCCATTTAGGGATTTGCCTTAGTCAAACCCCATGTTAGTGTTTCTACTTCCACAATGGCATGTCAATGATAAATGGATAAATGATAAAAGGGAATGATGAATCAATAATGGCTTCCTTGAAGGACTGGAGTCATACAAATCTCCTCAAGTCTTGAATGTCGCTTGCTTGATTTGCTTGAAGACCTATAAGGGTTAGATATTGTAAACAATATGAATCATAAACATGAATGAACTCACATACACTTTGACATGATGCTTGGATCTTGAATTGTTGCAATAAATCTGCTAATGGCTACTCTTGATTTGCTTGATGATGCTCTTAATAATACTTGATCATAATTTTTTCCAATAATTTCTAGATGTCTTTCAAATGATGCAATAACTAAGTATTTATATACAATTATTCTAATTTCCCAAAAATTAAATCCCAACAACCAACTTTTAGATATTTAAATTTCAAATAATAAAATTATGACATTGACATATTTGAATTTAGAGCCAAAATAGGGAGACATAGGTTCCCTAGGAACTAGTATCCTAGATCTATTTTCTAAGAATTAAGGAGTTGGGGACAAAGTATTAAATGAATGCATTTGTTTTGTGCTTGTAATTTGTCGGTAAATGTTTAAAATGGGCCAAAAAATTCATAATTTAGGAAATTAAATGTTCAATTAGGTCCAATTACTTAAAGAGGAGAAAAACATAGTGTGAAATTGTCAAGGGTGATAATTTACGATGCTACATTTAGCCCCCACTTTAGTGAGAGTATACACTTAAACTCACACTAAAGTAGAAAATATGTCAAGAGGGGACCAATTGTCTAAATGTGGAAGAGGTAGAATGGCAATGAATCTAGAGGGAGTGCACAAGCCCCTAGGATCCATGATCCCATGAAAAAAAACATAATCACAAAGGAACACACATGTACATAATGCAGTAAGACAACATACACAAACATACATGATGTAAACATGAAGCATACATTATGAAAACACATGAGATAACATAACACATAAATGAAAACAAAATGAACACAAACATGATGCAAACACAATGAAAATATGAAGAAGACATACAAATGACACACAACATAATACAAGGTTAGTACTAAATAATTGTAAGGAAAAGAGACCGCAATCTTAAATATGTCTCAAATACCAAATGCCATCCATCAAATGAATGTTAGTCAAAGGAATAGTCCCATGAGGACTAGCAAGTTGTATTATGTCATATCACTCATAATCCACATGGATCCATTGGCTACCAAGCTATGTTATGCTAGGATTTCATGCAATATGATGGGTTCCACAAGGCTAGCAAGTTGTGTTATGCTAGATACTCATGAAACACATATATCTCTATTGTCAAGCAAGTTGTGTTATGATTGGCGACCATGTTAAATGGAGGATCTACAAGGCTAGCAAGTTGCATTATGCTAGACACTCATGAAACATGCATAGTTCTATTGTCAAGAAAGTTGTGTTATGCTTAGAAGCCATGTTAAAAGGGGTACTCAAGTTCATGACCCAAGAAGCTCTGTTATGCTAAATCCATGAACTATCTTGCCAAAATGTCACTTAAGAAGGTGCATAAACTCGCCTATGAAGGCGCATAAATGACAAAATCACCTACAAAGGTGCATAAATGACAAACTCACCTACGAAGGTGCATAAATGAAAAACTCACCTAATAAGGTGCATGAACTCACCTATGAAGGTGCATAAACTCACCCACGAAGGCACATAAGACAAGGTCAAACCTCAAGGGGTGGTATACACAACACTACCATAAAAGGTGATTTACAAATTAACAAAGGGCCATTTCTCAACATATGAAGAGTCACACCTTAGGGAATATCACACATGACATCACCACTAAGAGAGGACAAGTTAGGGAATAAAATATCACACCTTAGGGAATACTAGCCATAACATTACCATAAAGGGGAACATCATTTGCCAAGAAAAGTCACACACTTAGAGGATATCAAGCCCAATATCACCATGAAGGAGACACAACATAGATTGAGAAGGCCAAACTTCCATTGATAAGGTCACACTTTCTAGGAGATGTGGACACAAAAATTGTACTTCTTTGGAGATAGTACAATCTATGGTCTAATTTAGTCCTATTTTAGACACATTTCCATCAATCACCCCTTAAAAATTGCATTTATAGGCCCCTGAGACTCATTATTTTGGAATTTAAGGCCTATTCCACTCACAAATCATGTAAATCCTGACAAAAAACATTCAAATCATGCAAATTCTAGAAAAACCACCTTAAAAACCCCTGGTGGGTCTAAGTCGCCCTAGGTAGTGACTTAGTCCCTTTTGAGGGATTTTTCACTTTTGAGCGGGAAAACAACTGACTTAATTCAAATTCTTGATGGATGTCAGCATGTGAAGTTAAAATAATGACTAATTAGGTATTGATGCCTATAAATATATGTTTTTAGGTCATTTTTCACAATATTGTCATTTTTAACAAGCAAATTCAAGAGTCAAGTGTCAAATATCTTTCACAAGAAGATTCATTAGTCTATCTACATCAAAGTTGAAGCTTTAGGGCAAAAAGATAGGGTTTTTGTAGATCTTCAAGCTCACTTTTGTTGAAGATCTCACATTGCAAAGGGTTGATCATGTTGGGAATAAGATTCCATTTAATTGTAATCCTAAACATATTTCATGTATCTCCTAAGTCCTTAGAAAGTGTTCCCCAACACTAGGATTAGAAAGAGATTAAATTCAAATGAAATGAACATGTAAATTGACATTTGTAATTAATTCTAAATGATAGGAACATGTGGGGATGCCCAAGAAAATCTCATACAAAATAGAAGCACATGGGGCACCCACATGGAAGGTGAAACTCACCTTGAGTTCAATTAACTGTTTGGAGAAAAGAGAACACTTCAGTAATGCATGTAAAGATCCTAGAAGTTAGGAATTGATGTTTACATGCATGGATTTTAGTTTGGTTTAGTTTAGTTCATTTTAGTTCAGTGTCAGTTTAGTTTAGTTTAGTTCAGTTTAGTATTAGTTCAGTTCAGTTCAATTATGGTTTAGTTATCTTCAGTTGCATGTAGTTAGTTTGAGTTTCATGTTAGTTGACTTCAGTTGACTTGAATTGCATGCTAATAACTTGAGTTGCACAATAGATAACAAGTGACTACTTTTAGTTAAAAGGGGATGATCAATCATGCATGATATTTGCATGAATGGTGGAGAGATATATTTCAGTTAACAAATATTTACTTGGACCCACCTTGGGCACCCAAGTTGGCATCTTGGAGTTAACACTTTTGCATGATAAGATATTTTATAAGTCTAAGTTAAGTGGGCCCATTCTTGGGTGCCAGCTTTGAGGAGAATCCTACAAGATATCTTTATAATCAACGTTGAGTTAGGATTTCAATTTTGGATTCCCAAATTGATGAAGGGCTTGGTTTGACATTGTTTTTCATGGAAGAACTCTAATTGCAAAGAATAGGTGTAGGTTTTGTGAGATAATTTTTGTGCTTTGTAATTTTAAACTCTTTGGAGTTTACAAGGCTCATTATTGTCTATAAATTGCAGCAAGTTGAGAGTTTTATCAGATTTTATTGCAGGTTGTGAAGAAGAATTGTTGAAGGAAAAAGAAGCATCTCAAGCAAGGATTGATAAAGAATTATTGTAATCTTGTTCCAACGTTAAATAATACAAGCACTATTGATTTTGGTGGTGGATTTTTTTCCTGAAAGGGTTTCTCCATGATATATGTTGTGTCACTTCTATCTTCTGGCCTTATTCTTCTACAATCTTCTGTCCACTTCTACAAATGGTAAAAAGAATCTAAACAGATAATCATCCACAAAGAAAACTTAATTAGATCTAAAATATAATAGTTTTACAAAGTATTAGGCTACATAATTACCTCCATTTTTCAACAGATCATGGATGCCTATGGAGAATCATGGAGAAATCTAGGTTGAGGAGATGCAACTAGCCATCAAATCAATCCTAAGGACTTGTTTTCAAAGTGATTCAATCTTCCATTTTCTCTCTATCTTCAGCCTAAGGAAGGTTTTCATGTTCTTAAAATTCATTTCTAATGTGATTTAGGATCTCTTGGAAGGAGTCTTGCATCTCCCTAGTTTCGTTTATGCATCTTATTATTGCACGTTATAATAGGGTTGCATCTTATTTTCATACTTCCTAGTCTTAGAGACACTGAGGGCTAGGGTTTTATGCATATTTTATCTCTTTCAAGGTTTAAATACCACCTAGTTGTTTGACCAAGGCAAAACCCCCATTAGAAATCAAATTATACTCTATTTTGTAGATATTTTCACAGGTTTAGATCCGGGTTTCCATCAAAAAATAGAGTGTAGACTGTGGGCTTCTGTTTCCACTTTTAGATTTGTAGGAAATCCAAAGTGGAATAAGTTTCCAATAGTGATGACTTAGTTCCATTACACTTCTTTGTCAGAATTTTTTGTAGATTTGGATACCCATTTGGCAAAAATAGGTTCTTGAGTAATTTCCCTGATCTAGAACTAAGTTGCCTATTTTGGTGTAAGTGTCCCAGTTGGCTAGAAAATCATATTTTCTAGAATTTTAGAGGCATCTACAATATTCATTTCAGCCTTCATTAGTTTCTAGGTGCACAATTTATGTTTAACATCTTTATCTTGTTCTTTATTGCATTTAATCTATCTTTCTGCATATCATAATGTGTTTTCAAACAACTTATATTTCTTAGGTTTTGCATAATAAGTCATTCCTTTTATTAGTTTATTTCATTTAGACATTGCATTTAGGAATACTTCATTCACATTTACATTAGTTTTAAGTGTAGAAATTGCCCATTTTGGCCCATTTCTCTCCTTTTAGGTGAAAAACCCTAGAAGTGTAAGAGAACCTTGGTTGCCAAAATCTTTGTCCACATTTTGGTGAACCTGAATTTAGAATATTTTTGCTTATGATCTTAAGTGCATTTATATCCTAGGAATAGCTTGCATCAACATTGCATTAGAGTTTACATTGTTTTGCATTCTAGGGTTTTCAACTTTGCATTAGTGAAAAGCTCATTTAAGCTTGTATTATTGCATATCATTTCCTTGCACAATAGTGAAATTCTATATCTACACTTTAGATTTGCATGGTATTGTACAAAACACATCAATATCCATCAGAAAATTCAAAAAAACTTCAAAAATTCCCCTACTAGGACTAATTTGCCACCCTAGGTGACTTATTCCCAGTACACATTTTGCATCACTATTTTTAGAATTATGTTTCCAGTTCCTTAAATTACTATTGGTTTTAGTTCCTTTTCTATTTCAGGTCAGTTATTTTTTGTTACATTCAAATCATTAGCATTAGCATCATTTACTTTCATGGAAATTATGGATAGCATTAGATTTTTACAATGTTCATTTTCAATATTTGTTCCTAGTTCATTTAGATCAAATTCATCAGAAAATGCAAAAAAAAACCTCAAAACATCAAATGAAACAATAAAAACTATGATTCAATTTTTAAAAACTATATCATCCAAACCTTTTAGTAGTGATTACTTGGATAAGTTAGATGAAGCTCTACAGAGCTTCCTCTCACTGAGTTCATCCACTAAGGCTTGTGATGAAAAACCCAAACCAACCAATGATAACTTATCTTCCACCTTTTAGTAGCATCATGACTTTGACATGTTAGATGAAGCTCTTGAGGACTTCATCTCATAAAATCCATCCACTAAGGTTTGTTGTGAGAAACCTAAAACAAAATTTCAATGTAATTCAACCTCAACTTGTCCTTTACCCACCTTCACATAAACCTCAACATCCACCTAAACTCGAGTTTACCCTTTACCCACCTAAGCATGATGTTGTTGCTTACACACATTACACTAGAAATAACCCACAACCACCGCAACCAACCCCAACCTCCTTACCTTTGTCCAATTCTATACTACCTAGTGCTCCTTAATTAAGGGAGTATGATATTGTTGAGCAAATTAAGAGAACTCCCACAAAGATATCCCTTTGGGACCTTCTTCAAAATTCACCAAATTATCACTCTATGCTCCAAACAACATTGCAACAAATAGTGGTTCCACCTGGTAAAAACAAAAATGATGTGGCAACTCTTATACAAGGAATGAATGTAGTTAATGTAGACAATACCTTTCATCAACATGAGCTCCCTCTGTTAGAATTAAGGAAGGAAAATGAGGCATTTATGATAATTTCTCAATTCAATATAATAGGCATCAAAAGAACCCTTGTTGAAAATTTCTATACCCTTAATGTGTGCAGTGTAAAGCTCCTAGATTGATTACATGTGGATAAATCGCAAATCAAACCTAATTCCTTATCTATTATAGGATTTGACAATATCACAAAGCAACTTCTTGGTGTAATTAATTTACCTATTACAGTCAGAATGGCTACATTGCAATTTCCTATTCATGTCATGCCCTATGATCTTTTGAACAATCTTCTTTTTGGAAGACCATGGATTCATGAGATGCATGTGGTGCCTTCAACCCTTCATCGAATAATGAGACATGTCTATAACAACAAAGTTTATCAATTTGAAATAGACCCTGAGCCTAAAAGTTGCTTACAACTTGAAAAAGGAACAACTAGTCCTCTAAACACATTAATTCCAACATCTCATAGAGAACCCCTTGAGACTAGCAAACAAGAAGAAGAACCTATGTCTAAATTGCTAGGTGATGATTGGGGTACAATAGAATTCACACCTTCATTGGGTGAATACATAATAACATGAAAAGAGGATGAAAAACAAGAACAACCCATGGTTATGTCAACTCAAAATTTGGAAGAGCCTTCGCAAACATCTACCTCATCTACTTTGGACGAAACTACAACATACACAACAAATTTTGATGAGATAGATTATCAACAACCACCCAACCCGAAGGAAATGGAAAGCCTTTATGGACAAGGTTATGAGCTTATGAAACAATTGGGATACAATGGTAAAGGATATGGAAAACATGAAAAAGGCATATGTGTTCCTATAGAACTTAATGCACAAGAGACAAAGTCTGGTTTGGTATATTTTTTTTTAACAAAAGCAACTTAATGACCATCACTAAATATCAACACCATCACATGTAAACCAAGAATCAATCTCATACTAAAACATCTTGAATTCCTTGATATGGATTTACCACCTTGATGGGAGCATGTTGGAAGTGATGAAGATTTGAAACAACTATTAGGAGTTTATGATATGACATCCTCTACTCCTCCCATGAAACGGGTTACTTGTGCTACAATTAACACCAAGAAAAATGACATCAGTGATAAGCCGCATACAAGCATGGAACCATATAATCCCAAATTTCCTAAGTCAAATGCACTCCCCTTAGGGGATACAATTGATATACCAATGGAAATAGATGATAAAGAAAAGGCCATTAAGATTGGGAAGTTCCTTGATGATGAAGAACAAGAGGATACTACAACTTTGCTTCATGATTTTCCTAATTTTTTTGCTTGGAAATATTTAGATATGCTAGGAATAGATTCGAAGATAGTAGCACATAACATTGTTCTTGCTAAAAATTCTAACCTTGTTCACCAAAAGATATGAAAAATGAACCCTAAGATAGCCTTGCATGTTAAAGGAGAACTTGAAAAACTCCTTGACACAGGTTTCATTTGACCTATTGAGTATTCTCCTTCGATCTCAAACATTGTCATAGTTGCTAAACCTGATAATCATATTAGGATATGTACGGATTTTCATGACTTGAATAAAGCCTCTTTAAAAGATGATTTTCCACTTCCTAATATTGACATGATAATGAATTCAACTGTGGGACATGCTTTTTTGTCATTCATAGATGAATTTTCTGGTTATAATCAAATCTTCATCAACCCACAAGATCAATATAAGACAACATTCACATCCGTTTGGGGAACATTTTGTTGGGTTATGATGCCTTTTTGGATTAAAGAATTTAGGCGCAACTTATTAAAGAGCAATGAAATTGATATTTCATGATTACATACACAAAATCTTGGAAGATTATGTTGATGACATCCTTTCCAAATCCTTAACAAGACAAGACAATGTGAATGTCCTTCGACAAATCTTTGAGCAAATACATAAATACAACATGCAACTAAATCTAAAAAAGTGTCTTTGGAGTAGATAGTGGAAATTTTTTAGGGTTTATCATATCTTATAGAGGAATTGAGGTGGACACAAAGAAAATTGATGCTATAATAAACATGCCACCTCCTAAGAACATTTCTCAATTGCGTGCGTTACAAGGAAGAATTCAAGCCATCTGTCATTTTGTTGCACATTACCTTTCACACATCTCCTCAAAAAGGATGTGCATTTTGATTGGAATTTAGATTGTAAATAGGCCTTTGAGAGTTTGAAATAATACCTTGCAACTTCACCCATTTTACAACCCACTATGCCAAACAAACTGTTCATCCTTTACATAGCCACATCTTCCCATGCTCTTGCAACATTGTTGGCTCAACAAGATGACAATGGAAAAGAACATCCTATTTATTACATTAGTCAAACTTTAATCGATTATGAAATGTGCTACACACCAACCAAAAAAAAATGTTTAGCTCTTGTATTCACTACTAGTAAGTTGTGACATTATTTACTAAATGTCGAAATACAAGTCATGACAAAATTTGATCCTCTCAAACATCTTTTTAATAAAATAGACTTATCAAGACGTCTAGCTAAATGGGTAATGTTGTTGACCAAGTTTGACCTTAAGTTTGTTTCACAAAAAGCAATCAAATGCCAAGCCTTGACCGATCACTTAGTCGATGCTCCTTCTCCTCTAGCATTACCTAGCAATGACTCTTTTCCCGATGATAGTGTGTTGACAATATATGTTCCTACATGGGAGTTATACTTTGATGGATCCAAGTGTAGAATAGGCTCTAGTGCTAGAGTTATCTTAATTCCACCCATAGGAAAGCCTATTCCCTTGTCGTATCTCTTGAATTTCCTATGTATGAATAACATAGCTAAGTATGAGGCATTAATTGTTGGGTTGTGTGCTGCTTTAATCATGGGTGTCAAAGATATTAAGATCTTTGGTGACTCACAATTAGTAATTAAATAAATAAATGGAATATATCAAGCCAAGCATGACAAATCATCCAAATACAAGGATCTTATCATGCATTTGTTACTGAAGTTTCGTACATTTACTATTGATAACATCCCATGAAAAGATAATCGACTTGCGAATGCAATGGCAAGTGTTGCCTCTCTTATATCCCCTCAAGATCCTTCCAAAAATTTCACATTCACTATTCACCCTATCATGAAACCTTTGATCAATGAAAGAAAGGAAGAATCTTTAATGAAAAACGAGGAAAACTCGAGTGAATGGTATGATACCATATTCAACTATTTGAAAAGTGCTACCTTTCCTGAGCCAACAACCAAAAACCTTTGTGCTCATTTACAAAAGCTTGGATATAAATATATAATTCTCGTTGGTGTGTTGTATCGAAGGTCATTCAATGGTCTCTTGCTTAGATGCTTAAAAAAATTTGAGATACCTATAGCACTTCACCAAGCCCATGAAGGTGCTTGAGATGGACATTTTGGAGGGAAAACATTGGTTCAAAAAATTATCCATATTGGGTATTACTAGCACAACATGGAACGTGATTGCTTTGATTATGTTTGAAAGTGTCATAAATGTCAAGAACATAGAAATTTGCATCATGCTCCTGCTAGTGAAATTCAAACTCAACTTTTGATATGGCCCTTTATGGTTTGGGGATTAGAAATTATAGGAAAAATTTCACCCCTTCTTCCACTAGACATACCTATATCATCATTGCAACTGATTATTTCAAAAAATGGGTAGAGGTCATTCCTCTTTGATCTAGAAAAACTGAGGTAATATGTTGTTTCATCCTGAAACACATTATTGCTCGCTTTGGACTCCCTTTCGCATTAGTCTCTGATAATGGTACACCATTTAAGAATAATGATGTGAAGAAATTCTTGGAGACCTTTAATATCCAACATCATTTTTTGAATCTAATGGTCAAGTTGAATCAACTAATAAAGTCCTTGAGAAAATCCTAAAGAAAACTATTAATAAAAATCATAGGGATTGGCACACACAATTACACTATACGCTTTGGGATTATTGGACAAGTGTTCGATATTCCACAAGGATCACACCTTATAATTTGGTCTATGGTAATGAAGCAATCATGCCTTTGGAGTTAGAGATTCCCACACTAAGAATTTCTCTTCAAGGACTTGTTGGAAATACAAACTATCGAAAACAAAGATTACACCAGTTTGAGATGCTAGATGAACAGTGCATTAATGCTCTTGAACATCTTCAAGCTTATTGCAAAAGGAAACATCACCATTACAATTTTAATTTTATCCCTCACTCATTCCACAAGGGTGACTTAGTTCTATCTACTAATCATCACAACATCAATACTGACCCAAATGAAAGAGATAAATTCAATTCTAATTGGTTAGGACCATACATCTTTGATAAAACTTTTGGGTCTGGTGCATACATATTAATAGAACTAGATGTCACACCCCTTAAGGAACCTATCAATTTTGTGCATTTGTGTTGGTATTATGTCTAACCCCTTTGAATAGTATGAATGATAAAGCAGTGTTGTTAAAGCTATTGGGTCATATCCTATATGCTTTTGCATTGCTTCGTTCTTGAAAAATCAATCATGCATATGTCTTGAGAACTAAAATGATTATTTAATTTATTTTTATAATTACTTTAGGTTTCATACTATTCAAATTCATCTTGTGTGTTATGATAAGTTATATCATTAATACATTTAATTTATCATAACATAATCATCATGTCATATCTAAAAGAAACTGCAATAAGCTTTAATTATATCACATAAGTCTTGTTAAATCATGAAGATATTAAGTAAATAATCTTACAAAGGTTATTTGATTAATCACATTGCTATTTAACATTCAAACACATTAAGATAAGTAATAAAACATCAAATGCTCATAAATATATATATATATATCCAAATTTTTATGTACATATCATCACAAATTATAATATCACTGAGGTCTATGGGTACTTGACCTCTTGAGATCTGGTACTCATGATCCAGTGGCAAGACATCAGGAGATGGTCATATGTGATCATGATCATGATCCACTGAATCTGAGTGCAAACTCTAATCCATGTATCTGTCCAAGGGCCACCTGATGCTCTCTTGCTATCTGCCCCCTCTCCACCTGTAGTTGTGCTACCTCTGCCTATAGTCTCTCAACCTCTGCTAGAGTCTGGGATGACTGTGTTGCAGTCTCAGCTTGGTGGAATCATCTCCTTAGTATCTCATATGCTTCCTATAACCTTGCGAAGGGTCTGAGCGACTCTGGATCCTGCTCCACAATAGGTGGGGGCACATAATTTGAGTCCATCTACTCATTGATGGATGCTGACACTATCTCTGTAGCAACTTGATGGTAGAGCTCCCACCAATCTCTCGTAAGATAGAAACAATACATAATTAGTACACATCATCATGATATATGCATAAAATAAAATATCATCACCTATATCTCTAGTAGGTTGAGCAATATCAACATCATCTTGTGTAGGGAGCATGGAAGATGTGTTAGCCTATCCATGACTGTGGGTATTGATGCATGTTGCATTTGTTTCTCATGATCTCATCATACGAATGGGAGAGGGCTCTCCCCACTCATGTGGATCCTCAGGTGTTGCCTCATAACTCTCTCTTAGGGGTGGATCCTCCTCATCCTCCTCTCCCTCCTAGCCATCATAGTCTGGATCTACATCCTCATCGTACTCATCATCAATGACATCAGTAAATATTTCTACAACTTTGTATCGTGTCTCCTCGGTCCTATCCTCTTTGTCATCTCCCTCATTTGGTAATGGACTTGCATATCCTATAGGCTCATCCATCAGATATATAGGAGTTGGTTGTGATACTTTCCACCACTCCTCATAATCCCATGTGGCACCGACATCATCTGTGTCAGAGACTAGAGGTTGATCGTGATCTGAGAAATTGGAATCACTCTCAACAACATGGTCCAGAGTGAGCCGCATTGTATCACCTAGTCTCTGGGCACTCCGTACTGACCATCTGAAAAAGGATTGTGCCTTGGGTGGTCTCTGAATCTATCTGAATTGTCACATGAATCGATCATAGTAGAAGGGATGTACTACTTGATAATGTCGATCAACCAGATATTTATCTAATTATAGTCTCCTCAGCTTTCTTGTGTGATATGGCCACTGTAGTGTTAGCTGATAAGTTCTCCATAAGATTTCATCCTCCTCCAGCTAGTCAAATATCACTCTTCAAAAATGTAAATACCCATACTACCATAACCGTTGTAGAGGATAGTCGAAGGCTCGAGGATACCCCATTGTTGTAGCACATGGGAAGTTGACTGGTCGGGTACATGTGATATGCTCTAGGCACCAGACTTGTAGAAATGTGCAATGCACCATACTATCTACCTCCCAGAGAAAAAATTGACGAATATCATAATATAAATGTGCCAAGATACAATGCCCCCAGACATATACCATATGATGCTCTGCCATCCTATGTATCAAATGAACAATCCATCAAATGAATCCTAAGGACTTGTTTTCAAAGTGATTCCATCTTCCATTTTCTTTCTATCTTCAGTCTAAGGAAGGTTTGCATGTTCTTAAAATTCATTTCTAATGTGATTTAGGATCTCTTGGAATGATTCTTGCATCTCCTTAGTTTCATATTTGTATCTTATTCTTGCATGTTATAATATGTTGCATCTTATTTTTAGACTTCCTAGTCTTAGACACACTGGGGGCTATGGTTTTATGCAGATTTTATCTCTTTCAAGGTTTAAATACCAACTAGGGGTTTGACCAAGGAAAACCTCCCATTATAAATCAAATTATACTATGTTTTGTAAGTATTTTCATAGGTTCATATCTGGGTTTCCATCAGAAAATAGAGTGCAAATTGTGGGCTTTTGTTTCCACTTTCAGATTTGCAGAAAATCTAAGGTGGACTAAGTCGCCAACAGTGGCGACTTAGTCCCATTGCACTTGTTTGTCAATTTTTTTTGTCTATTTGGATACCCATTTGGAAGAAACAAGTTCGTGAGCAATTTCCTTGATCTGGGACCCAACTTGGTGTAAGTGTCCCAGTTGGCTAGAAAATCAAATTTTCTAGAATTTCAGAGGCATCTACAATCTCTATTTCATCCTTCATCAATTTCTAGGTGCACAATTTATGTTTAGCATCTTTAGCTTGTTCTTTATTGCATTTAATATATCTTTCTACATATCACAATGTGTTTTCAAACAACTTATATTTCTTAGGTTTTGCATTAATAATTCATTCCTTTTATCAGTTTATTGCATTTAGGAATACTTCATTCACATTTGTAGAGGATAGCCAAAGGCCTAAGGATACCCCATTGTTGTAGCACACAAGAAGCTGACTGGTTGGGTACATGTGATATGCTCCAAGCACCAGACCTGTAGAAGTGTGTAATGCACCATATTGTCTACCTCCCAGAAACAAATCAACCAAGATCATAATATAAATGTGCCAAGATACAATGCCCCCAGACATATACTATATGATGCTCTACCATCCTGTGTATCAAATGAACTAGTCCTCCCTCAAGGTACGTTGCCTGCCCATCGAGGATGAGAACTGGTGCCACTATATGCATCATGATCCATCTAACCACTGGCACTCATGAATACAATAATATCGCTAGTTCTATCTGCCCTCTCACTCACTCATCATGCACTGGACCACCTAGACAATACTACATATATGCCTTCTACTCGTAGAAGGTGTGGCCTCTCTCGAAATGTAATCACTCTCCCTAAATAGGAACACAGAGAATGTAGAGTGTGTCCTTTAGGGTAATCATCATCTCACTTGTTGACAAGTGTAATGTGCATTTTTTTGCATCCTAACGCTCATAGAGTGCCATCAACATAGCATTGTGGTACCTCATGAGGGGCATTAGGTACGCCCAGTAGATACCCATAACCTCCAAGTGCTCTATCTCCTCTACAAAAATAGATGGGGCTAAATCTCTCAAAAATATCAACTACCTACCCCTTAGATGTTGTTGTGAATGGGTGGGTACCTATCAAAACCACAAAAATATGCTCTAAACACCATCTAATATCTTTAATTTTTACTTTATTCATCATGAAAGTGTACTAAAGTTTATCTAGTGTGCTTTCCTAAAGGCCCTAGACACTTTAGAACCCTTTTGGGACACTTCGCGAAGAAATGAGACACTTTGCCAAAAAGTGGGACACTTTGTGAACAAAAGGGACACTTTACGAACAAATGGGACACTTCACAAAGAAAGGGGAAACTTCGCGAATTTTTTTTCCAAGTTCCTAAATTAACCTAGAAATGCATAAAGATCATTAAATAATTGCATAAACACATATTACAAATAGTAAAATCGACTCACCTCATGATGATGCTCGCTCTGTGCTACCTGGTCTCATAGAACATCCAATCTCGCAGGCCTGTAGTCTCGTCTGCTCAGTATCTTTCCATCTTCACTCATCACTCTCATGTTATAAGAAGGTCAAATGAAATAGTAAGTGACAAATTGCTTCACTTTTACCTCTTTTAACTCTTTTCATTTGTTTTTACTCTTATGTATAAAACTAGGGTTTTTCCTATCTTAAGAGTTAATAAAGTACTTTCTATTCAAAACACCATAACAGGTGCTAGGGAACTTCATTTTAAACATTGTTTGATATGTTGGAATCATGATTCTACATTTGACATCATCAATTGTTTATCATTATGAGGCATGGTACTTGGATATGTCCTATAATATGATGTTCCTTATTCGATGTGGCTAGTTTGCTACCTTGATTCCACCTTTATAAAGCAAGTGGAATCAAGGGGGGGCATATATCTACCCTCAAATTTGATTTCTAGAAGTGGCATAAAAGGATTTTGGACAACTAACAAATTTTTGTTGTAGGATGTGATTCCTAATGTTGTGGTTTTGCAAATAACTACACTAGGGGCTTCACTCTCCCATCTTTTGTAATGAGTATCCTTTTATGAAGTAAAGTGCATTTTTTAGTCCTTTAGCTTACATATGCACATAGAGTTATATGGGCACTAAAGTGGGGGCTAACTATGCACACAAAAATTTTACTCCTTTGGAGATAGTACAATTTGCACAGTCTAATTTAGTCCTATTTTAGAAACCTTTGCATCAATCACCCCTTAAAAACTGCATTTATAGGTCCCTAAGACTCATTATTTTGGAATTTAAGGCCTATTCCACTTACAAATCATGTAAATCCAAAAAAACAACATTCAAATCATGCAAATTCTAAAAAACCCACCTCAAAAACCGCTGGTGGGACTAAGTCGCCCAGGGTGGTGACTTAGTCCCTTTTGACGGATTTTTCACTTTTGAGTGGGAAAACAACCGAATTAATTCAAATTCTTGATGGATGTCAACCTGTGAAGTTAAAATAATGAATAATTAGGTATTGATGCCTATAAATATATGTTTTTAGGTCATTTTTCACAACATTAAGTTATTTTCAACAAGCAAATTCAAGAGTCAAGTGTCAAATATCTTTCACAAGAAGATTCATTAGTCTATCTACAACAAATTTGAAGCTTTAGGGAAAAAAGTTAGGGTTTTTGTAGATATTCAAGCTCACTTTTTGTCCAAGATATCACATTCCAAAGGGTTGATCATGGATGCCTATGGAGAATCATGGAGAAATCTAGGTTGAGGAGATGCAACTAGCCATCAAATCAATCCTAAGGACATGTTTTCAAAGTGATTACATCTTCCATCTTCTCTCTATCTTCAGCCTAAGGAAGGTTTGCATGTTCTTAAAATTCATTTCTAATTTGATTTAGGATCTCTTGGAATGAGTCTTGCATATCCCTAGTTTCATTTATGCATCTTATTCTTGCATGTTAGAATAGGGTTGCATCTTATTTTCAGACTTCCTAGTCTTAGACACACTGAGGGCTAGGGTTTTATGAAAATTTTATCTCTTTCAAGGTTTAAATACCAACTAGGGGTTTGACCAAGGAAAACCCCCCATTAGAAATCAAATTATACTCTATTTTGCAAGTATTTTCATAGGTTTAGATCTGGTTTTCCATTAGAAAACAAAGTGCAAACTGTGGGCTTTCGTTTCCACTTTTGGATTTGTAAAAAATCCAAGGTGGACTAAGTCACCAACATTGGCGACTTAGTCCCACTAAACTTGTTTGTTGGAAGTTTTTGTAGATCTAGATACCCATTTGGCAGAAATAGGTTCTTGAGCAATTTACCTAATCTGGGACTAAGTCGCCCATCTTGGTGTAAGTGTCCCAGTTGGCTAGAAAATAAAATTTTCAAAAATTTCAGAGGCATTTGCAATCTTCATTTCATCCTTCATTAGTTTCCAGGTGCACAATTTCTATTTAGCATCTTTATCTTGTTCTTTATTGCATTTAATATATCTTTCTACATATCACAATGTGTTTTCAAACACCATATATTTTTTATATTTTACATTAATAATTCATTCCTTTTATCAGTTTATTGCATTTAGGCATACTTCATTCACATTTACATTAGTTTTGAGTGTATACATTGCCCATTTTGGCCCATTTCTCTCGTTTTAGGTGAAAAAACCTAGAAGTGTAAGAGAATCTTGGGTGCCAAAATCTTTGTCTACATGAGATATATCCTATCATCACTAAAAGGGGCTATTTCTTATGCAAACAATGAGCGAGGGACCATATGCCCCCCTTAAAATGTTAGTGTACTTGCTACACTAATATTTTAAGGATATACAAATGGATCCCTTTCTATAAGGAATGCACCTACCACAAGGCTACCTAACCTCTGCCTCCCAAGTGTAGGGACAAAGATGAGCCCAAAATGGATGATGATGTGTTGCTCCTTGTGAGATAGAATATGATTGCATAAAACTTAATTTATACCCACATGCATGGTAGTGAGTATTGTGTGATACTCTTGTTGTCATGAGGATAGCACCCTTAGCTAAGTGTAGACTCATATATTATGTGAAACATGGGATCATATTCAAGTTGTGGGTTAGCTATGGTGAAGATGAACCTCCAGAGTAGGCTAGTTTCCTTGATGGACCTCCTAAAAGCTTATTGATTTCATAGAAAAAAGGATAGGAAAATTGAAACTGAGATAAAGGAACTAGGAGGTGATTCACCAATGATGAAAAGACTTCGTGCTTATTGTTCTAACTCACAATTCCTCTCAAAAACTATTATATTCTATGCACAACTTTGTTAGTGTAATTAATATTTAATTACACTTGCATAACCTTAGGTAATATTTTAATTCCTAGGTTAATTATTCTCATCCTTACCTTGTTGAGCTATCTTGTTGCTCAAGAAAAGATTAGGGTTATGCATACTTTGCTTTTATAAAGCAAATCATCTCATGTAATTATGAATTCTTGAATAATAATATTTTGCACATCTTGCAAAATTTTACTTTTACTGATTTTCTCTTTTGTGGAAGATTTTTTGGTTTGCATGTTTGATCTTGGTTTCTAAAATGGTATCAAAGCCTCAATTTGTAGCCCCTTCTCATCTTTTTTGGAGAAATACATTGCAGATCACGTTCAGGGTTCCTCGAGGGTTTCATTCCTTGAGCATATTCATGCAACATCTTGGATTAGATCGAGGTTTCCCATTGGATTCAGAGTGCTAGAAAAAGTCAGGATTGGCTTTTATTATATGCATATTTTGGTCATCATTTGCCAGATCCATGAGGGTTTCAAGCTCGGTGATTTTTTTGAGAGATCTAGGGGTTGCCTAATTTTTTGGGCACTTTGGGCCAAAATAGACCTTGTCGTTGGAGGCTCAAATATCGAAAAAAAAATTAAAATTAAAAAAATCAAAAATTTTGTTTAAAGTTTGCCGCTTCCAGTTTAAATGGCTTCTGCCACCCGACAGCCACTAGGTGGCCACCAGGCAGCCACTGCCAGAC
Organism: Sequoia sempervirens; assembly: GCA_007258455.2. Classification (NCBI taxonomy): domain Eukaryota; kingdom Viridiplantae; phylum Streptophyta; class Pinopsida; order Cupressales; family Cupressaceae; genus Sequoia; species Sequoia sempervirens. The sequence goes on from VDFB02086081.1 coordinate 116,916,028, forward strand.
CACCGCCACTAGCGAAACTGCCAGTTCGCTACTCCATGCACTTATCCCCTGCGGCCTCTAGCAGAGATCACATGGAGAACCAGGGGCCTGAGCACCTTCCCCTAGCCATTCGCAAAACTCAACCCGGTCACATGGGTGACCAGGGGCTCTACGCCCAAGAGCCTATCACTAGCCCCCCGGTCCACCCAGGCGACTAGGGGCTTTATTTTTTAGCCCTTGAGGGTTGTAGAAGGGCTTATTGGGCATCTATGAAGCACTTTCACATAAATGGGCGTAACTTTTGCATACAATGTCATTTTTTTTGCCAATGAGATATCGTTAGAAAGCTGGTTCGAAGCTCTTCGTAATGGTGTAGGTGTGATTTTTTGGTTTTTCTTTTTTGATGTCTTTTTCAGCCTCGGAAGTCGCATGTTGTTGTTTTCACCCCAGGAGACATATCTTTTGACTTGCTTATCCATTTTTCGCCATTCTTGCGGTGTTGGAAAGATGGTTTAGTCCTCTACATAGATTTGAGGTCTATTTTTATTTTCTATTTATGCATATTTTCATTCTATCATTTTACAATCATTGGGTTATCATAATAAATGAACTGAGATAAAGTTCCATCAGGGGGGTTTCTTGCATAATAATCTTATTAGAGTGTACTTTTCACTTTGATCTTCATCCTATTTTGATGATAGCTCGCATGGGTTATATCTGGTTTCTTAGTTTCTTTTGGCCATATCTTGCTCTTGCTTGACACATATCAGATTCACATCGGTTCACAATTCAAATTGAGATTCTATGGTTATTGATCTGCATTGGTTCAAATCCTTCTCAGTTTGAGGGCCCTTTTTTTATGGTTAATGTTCCAGAGTCTTTACGGTACTTGTTCCCATGGAATATTTTTAGTCTCAGTTTGGCATTGGCATCGAGATACACAGTTTCCAGATTCTGTCATCATTCTATCTACTATTGCTTCACAGTTTCCAGGGTTGTTCCAGTTTGTGAGTTTTTCAATATTCCATAGCATCAGGTCTATTTTTGCATTATTATGATTCTACTTTGGTTTCTTGTAGACAAAAGTATCTTTCCTTGCTTATCATATTTTGGTTCCAGTGCTTCTTTGCAACAGTCATCTCATTGTAGGGGGTTTTTGTCCCACTAGGTTTTCCTTCTCTACCTCATTATTGCATTTGTACATGGGTACCTGATCAGGCCTTGTTGCCAGGACCCATTCATTCTTTCTTTCATTCATCTTAGTTTTAGGTGCATGCTTTTTTAGTCTCCCTAAGTTGCACTTATGGAGGGGTGTTAGTGTAATTAATATTTAATTACACTTGCATAACTTTACTTAGGTAATATTTTAATTCCTAGGTTAATTATTCTCATCCTTGTCTTGTTGAGCTATCTTGTTGCTCAAGATAAGATTAGGGTTATGCATACTTTTCTTTTATAAAGAAAATCATCTCATGTAATTATGAATTCCTGAATAATAATATTTTACACATCTTTTTACAAAGCTTTGTTTTTTCTGATTTTCTCTTATGTGGAAGGTTTTTTGGTTTGCATGTTTGATCTTGGTTTCTAACAAACTTAATTTTTGACAAAATCATACAAAAATGTTTCAAAGGGATGTTATGTTTTAGGTTTTGTTGAAGAAAGACTACTTTTTCACAACTAAAAAACTCTAAAAACATCTAACACATCCTATGAATTGCATAATTTTTCATATTCTTGTATTAAAATGATTTTAAATGAGACCTAACTCAAGGATCGAATACTAAAATCATAAAAAATAAATAAAATCATTCATAATAACATTCAATACAAGAATTTTGAGAAGGAAAAAAGCTACTTTTTATTGATAAAAAAGAGTTTTTCTTTTACAAATCTTTGAAAAATATTGAAAATACATAAAATTTGATGCTCTATAAATCTCAAAATAAGTTGCAATCATCCTCTTTTGCATAAGAAAGAAATTGGAATGAAAGAACTAACTCTAAAATATTTGAATGATTTGTCTTATAGAGGACCTCCTTAGCTAACTGAAGCTTAAATTCGTGGAAGATGTTGAGATTGCATGAATGTGGAACTGGATGTGAACTAGAAGCAAAATCATGAAAACTTTAGTGATGAGAGTTGACTTGCACTGTTGACTTTTTGACCTTTACATGCTCCTTAAAGTGTGCTCCAACCGAACTTGAACTAATCTTCTAAAAAAATCATGAAATTGATTGGAATTGATGTAATCAATCAATTTACATGAAGTATTCAACTTGTTTGGCGTACAAGGAAAAAAACCTCTATTTTATAACTCCAAGTTGCCTCAAAATGCATTAGTTTAGCTTCAAACTCCTCTCAAATCCAGTTGTAACCATTAGGGCCTCCAAAATAGGCCTAAATTTCCTCTAAGTGCACCAAAACTGAGCATGAATAGGTCACTTATAATCATCTTGTGAAACTCCTTGCATGATCATAGGTATGTAGGCTACTTATAGATAACTTAGGCCTTCAATTGATGCATGACATATTCCAACTCAAACCTTTTGTTCATTGAATGATGCATGTTTCTATTATTCCATTAAAGGTGACTGTGACATTGGTGAAACTCTTGAAACTCTGCAATTTGCATTGTTGATTGTCATAGATTATAGTGAATGTCTTTCCTTGGTTTGAATTATTGCTCCTCTACTCTATATGAGTACTATCACAATTTTCACTATCCATGAATATCATAGTCATGCAAGCACTATACCCTCCTTTGATTTCCAACAAGGACTTAATCCTAATGTTATTGACTGTTAACTAGAAGGTCATTGTACATTACATTGATTGTCCTCATATTGGTGTTCAAGACTGCCCTTTATTGATTGACTACCTCTATATCTTTATGACTGTCACCTTTGTATTTTATCTTTGTGGTTTTCCTTTATGATGCAATAAGACTGTCATTTATTATCTTCTTAGTAATTCACAATCCCACTATCATTCTTTTGATAGTCATAAGGATTGTACCTTGCACATAATTTTTTGTCCTTTGATGTTTTGTGCCTTGACCACTGCCCTTAGTTGAAACCTTGTTCTTACAATAGTTGTACTATCTTCTATGATAAATTAATTTCCATGTTGATCTTGTGGGACAACTTACTGTCATCTTTAATGGACTCTTGAAACTATTATGTGGAGCATTTACCCACTGTCAAGTCTTCTTAACTATTATGCATATTTGATCTCATAGTCCATTCTATTATGCCTCTTTATGACATAAATTTCCTCATTTATGATTATACTCTCATCCATTTATGAGACTATCTTTTCAACCATTCATGAGGCTATCTTTTCTCCATTTTTGAGATTGTCTTTCCCATTTATCCAACTCTTCTCAATCGACTTAACTTGTGCATTATAGCTTCACTGGAATCTTTGGTATGGTGACTATCATGATAGGAAAATTCCCTCTAAGTTTCAAGGAGACTGCCACAACCTAATTTTTATAATCCAAAAGCTTCTTTAATCACTTGGATTGTCCCATTGTTCATTTGCAAAGGTTTTAAACCCTTCATAGGATTGTACTTTGGTATTTGATAGCCATTGTCCCCTCTCCACCCTACTCATGCTAAATATAGTCATGATTGTCCCTTTTTTTTTTGAACTCTTTTGCTTGACCTAGAGACTACCCTTTTGTCTTTATTAAGGATGGTCCTCCATAAAAATCTAAAGGTTTTGAAATTCTATCCTTCTTAAATTTGGATTGTGACTGTTAGGTTTGTCTCTTGTCCCTTCATTTGAATCATTTCTTGCTTATTACATGGTATTAACTACCCTTTGAAATTTTTTTTATGATTGTGACCTTTTTTTTCATTGCATCATCAGTCCTTTTGATTTTGTTGATTGAGTAGTCAAACCTCTAACAATAGGCGGCAATCCTTCAATATCCATGAGATCTGCCCTCTTTCATTTGGACATCTATTGTCCGTATGTCTTCAATAGACATACCATGCCCATATTCACCATGAAATTTTACCCTTGGTTATCTTGAACATTCCACTTGATAACTCATTAACCTCTATGAAATCTGTGAAGACTAACTTTTAATGTGACTGTGATTCATTTTTTCATTATTATCCTTCATTGCTATGCTCTTTCACTACTTCACTATCAATGCTAATGGGACTGCCATTCATAATTGCACAAAGATATTTTAAGGCTTCACTTATAAGGACTATCCTAGGTCTGACTGTGCATTCAAATTTGAAATGTGTGATGTTATCTTGTAATGAGTTCACTATTCTTGCATAGGCTATCACAGCTTGGACTACCTTATTTGAGTCAAGGTGAGTGCCTATATATCCTCTCAAGGAGATTGAAAATTTGTCATTATTTATACTTGATATTCATCCTTAAACCCTTGGTGACTTTCGTCCTATGATTTTTATACCTTATTTTCTTACTTTTATTGACTATGATCTCTTCACTTATGACTGTGATGCATTCATTTATGACTGTGACCATGTATTTATGACTATGATCATGTCCTATATTTGTAAAACTCTTCATCCATTATCCTTCTAGAAAACCTTGCTCTGTAATTTGAGATCTCTTCCTTTGCATCTACTCAGTATTTGTGTCTTAATGTATTCAACAAAGAGCACCTATACTACAAACCTAAGAGGCAAGAATTCATTTTGAGCAGCATGTATACAAGCCTCAATTGATAGCTTTTTGATAACTATGCTTATCTTCTCTCTCACTACTCATAGAATTTTCACCTTCATATCAGTCATGAGTACCTTTTTTTCATCCTTCCAAGGAATGTGACATGTATTATGACTTTATTTCTTGTTACACTATGAACTACCTTTTGCATTTTGACTATGTAGGATTTTTTTAAATATTTCAACTTAAAATATTTTGCTCTGGAATCTCATTGATTGTATCAACTTTCAAGTTTCAACATCAGGACAATGGTATCATTAATTTTTAAATGGACTATCATATGGATCTTTTCTACACTATGGTGTTCACTACCATTGTATTGTACTCAAGTACCCATTATGGAATGATTTCCTTTCATGTGTTGCTCACCGTATGATCTTATAATTTTAAAGGTCTGTTGTTGTCTTCTTATCAAACCTATTGTCCTTTTCTTTCTATATTCATTCCTTTACCATTATTATCACACTTAATTAGTATTGTTACCTAGGGTTTGGTGCCTACTTCACACTAAGGGTTTAAATATCATGAAAACCTTAAGGGTCTACCCTTGGTGACTATCATTTCTTGCCTTTAAACCCTAGATGAGCTACAAGAAAGCAATATGTTGTATGTTGGGCTCAACCCTTGAGGGAGCCACATTTTCCTCCACACACAACAAGTTTTGAGCAAGGTTTTAGAATTTTCTATGATTTTCAAACAAACTATGGGTGTATGCTAGGGTTTTGATATATTTGTTTGACTTCCCTATGCCTATTATCTCTTGATTTCAACCTTCCTTTCTTTTTCTCATGAAAACTAAATAAAGATAACTACACAAACCTATTGTTTTTGAATTAAAGAGTGCTAAATGAGAGTTAATAAAAAATAAATCAAGGCTTATTTAGCGTACCTATCAAAATGAGCCCCATATCTTCAAGTTTGCATGGTTGGGAATGATTAAAGAGCTCATGATCTAGCTACAACTTATTGTCTTCTACTCTTCATGGTGAAATATATGTAACTCCTCCTCAAATATCTATGTAAACCTCTTGAAACTTCAGCTCTAGTAGCAAAGAAATCCCTAAACCTCTCCTCTACATGAAGCTTTTTTCTATTTTATCTTTTGTTCTATTCTTGGCACCCAAACATCAAGTTAAATCTTAATACTATTTCTTCCAATGCGATGTCTTTCATGCAATTATAATATTTTTCCTTAATTTGGCATGAAAAAATTTACCTTTTTTAGCTTTTGGCATGGGCTTACCTTTGAGGAATAATGTTTTAAAACAAAATTTTAACAAGATTTTAAAATGAAAACAATAATACTTGTTTATTTGGATTTAACAAAAAATTATTTAAATAATGGCAAGGACTTAAAATAAAAAAAGGACTACAACTATAACTACCACATGGCAAGGAGTAACAACTAATGCTATTTTCTTGGAAGAATCTTGCATGATTAAGTGAAGTTCTTTGTGATGTTTTTATTTTTGAAGGACAATAGCCAAAACATTTTTGTTATTTATTATGTGTTGAGCTCTATGAGGATGTGTATACCTTGTTCTTTTACACCACAACCTTTTCCATTATAGCCAAATTGTTTGAAAAATTGATAACCTCTTCCATAAATGGCTTCCATTTATTTCGAGGAAGGTGGTTTCTCATAATCAATTTCATCAGAAGTGGTTGTGTAATTTGTGTTTTCCTCCATGCGAGAAGTTGTGGAATTAGATGTTTTTGATGATTTGGTGATAGGTTGTGTTGATACCATTGTGGCTTCTTTCTCTTTTCTTAATTTTGATTATGTAATCTTTTATTCCCCCATGAATGTATGTCTAATAATTAAAGGATTTTTAGGAGTTCCTACAATTAGAGGAGTTTTAGGAGGTCCAGTAACTAGAGGAGACCTAATAGTCAATTGTGTGATCATAACCTCAACAAAGTTAACTACTACATGAATGATCTTGTATTGAGGGGGGATATAATGTCACCTTAGAATCTTCATCTATGCAATCCATCTTATTGTATTTTGAAAAATTGTGTCAATTATTTCCTCCTCTTTTCCAACAATATTTTCCCAAGTAGGATATGTACGGGGGAGAAACAAACAAGATTCTCATGATGCTCAATGATTGGATCTTCTAACACTAAGATATCTTCTTCCCAAGTAGGAGAGCTATCAGGAGAAGAATAAACATGATTTCCATGATTACCAATGACTGAATTATTTTGCACCAAGTGCTAACCTCATACATAAGAGAGATAGTGGGAGAGGGATCAATGAAAAATAACAAAAAAGGAGAAAGAAACTCATTTTTACATACTTGTAACAAAATGCTTTGAAATGCTCAACACGATCTAAAAATAGAATATCAATTATAACAACACAATATTTTTGCAATGAGAACATGATGTTATGTCCTACGGATCAAGCTAACAATTTTTTTAACAAAATAGATAGTTATAGGACCGATATTCAAAAACTAATATCAAATCTGGGTAGAGACTAGAGACAAGGTTTTGCACATTAAATTTGAGCTCAATTTAGTAGGACTAGGTTGCCTAGGGTGACTATGTCCTATATAAATTCTTGCAAAATTCAAAATTTGAGTGTGTGTTATACTTTTTAAGGATCTCAAGTCTATGTGCAAACAGGTCTGACAATGAATATTTTTCCAAAATGTGCTTAATTTATGATTATGTAACTCAAAATACAAGTGTGCGACAATTTGAAAAAAAATAAAGCAATAAAAGACAATTGTAAATGCAATTTATAGATCTAAGATGTGACAATTGACTGATTCTAAGATTCCAAACTTTGAAAATGGTGATGTTGATGCAATTTTGAATAAAACAATGCACTTTTTTTTTTAACTTTTGAGCTATATGAAAGATGCCTAAATGAATGCAATGATCAATTTTAGATTTAAATGACCTAATGCAGATTTGAAATGCAATTGGAATGTAGATCTAACCTAAGATGATTGAAACTAATCCTATTGCAACCTATGATGCAATATGATATGCAAATTTTTAAATTTTTATGCTTTTTTGATACAAAAATGAATAATTCAAAACAATGCAATGCAAAACCTAGATCTAGGATGAATTGCTTTAGATTTTAGAATGTATGTAATGTTAACATGCCAGGTTCACCAAAATGAAACACAAGAAAAGTAAAACACTAGGATTTGGTTTAGGAATTTTTCCAAATGTTTCATTAGAGATTTGAGATAGTGAGGTTTTGAAGGATTTGGACAAGATATACAATTGACTTACAACCTAAAAGGTGAGTCAACCCGCCCTTGAAAAAAATTGGAATGGACCTAAGGATGAAATGCAATATTTCAATTGACCTAATGATGCAAATTACTGTTATGATGTAAATATAGCATATTTGAGAAGTCACGGATAGAAACAAACTATAGAAATGGACTAAGCAAGACACTATGCTCCTGTGATATAAATTTGGAGCTGAAAATTTTGGACATAGGTGCCCCAGGCACCATTTTCCTTGTAGGGATAATTCAGATCTGATTTTGTAGTCCTCTAGTGCTAGATCAGGGCTTCTATTCTTTGCTTGTTGCACTATTAGATCATTGTCAAATATAGTTGTAATCAAGTTTTCATGAGTTGACAAGATGCAGGATTTGATTGAAACAGTGAATAATTGATCTTCAAACTTCCTCCAATCCTCATCAAACCTAAAACCTACACATTCAAAGAGAGAGGAAGAGTTGTGTCATTTAGGGGCTTGCCTTGGTCAATCCTCATGTTAGTGTTTCCATTTCCACAAAGGCTATGTCAATGATAAATGGATAAATGATAAAAGGGAATGATGAATCAACAAAGTGCTACAACTTACCACCCTTCAATGGCTTTCTTGAAGGATTGAAGTCATACAAATCTCCTCAAGGCTTGAATTTAGCTTTCTTGATTTTCTTGAAGACCTACAAGGGTTAGATCTCACAAAAAATATGAAATATAAACACAAATGAAATCACATACACTTTGACATGATACTTGGATCTCAAATTGTTGCAATAAATCTTCTAATGGCTACTCTTGACTTGCTTGATAATGCTCTTGAGAATACTTTATTATAAATTTTGTAAATAATTTTTAGATGTCTTTCAAATGATGTACTGACTAGGTATTTATATGTAATTATTAAATTTCCCAAAAATTAAATCCTAACAGTCGACTTTAGATATTTGAATTTAAAATAATAAAATTTTGACACCAACATATTTGAATTTGGAGCCAAAAAAGGGGATATAGGTTCCTATTATCATTTCATGTCACCCTTTTATGAACCATCATTGATGATCGATCTAAGAGATCCTTCATGGGACATCCTGCATGAATTCTCCTTGAGGGGTCCTAAAATTGGCTAAGTCTTGGTGTTTTAGGTTTTTACTTCCCTACTTACTTGCATGCCTTTTACATCACTCCTGCTCCTCTTCTTCACCCTTTTGCCTTCCTTTCCTTCTAAGTGTTTCAAGTTTCGATCATCGGTGTTACCCTTTAACCCTTACCACTCTTTTTTGGTAGGTCGTAAGCATCCATCCTAATCATTGAAATCCAATTTGGATCCTCAAAAATATAACTAAGAGATGAGCTTTCAGACTTTGGGGGTCGGGTCTCCCCTTTATCTCCTCCCATCTTTTCAGCTTAGGCATTAAACCTCCCTCCTAAATCCCAACCCCTAAAATCCCTCTAAGGATTTTCGAACTTCGAGCATCAACTTTCCCTCTTTCCTCTTACTTTCTATGGTAAGAGGTAGAGCTTCATCCTGAGCCTTGATCCCCAAAACCTATTTTGACCTTCAGGGATTTAGCCTTCTCCTTCCATATTTCCTTTCTCAGACTCCTTCCTTTAAAAATTTGGCTAGGTGTTCAGTTTTCAAGTTTTGGGAGTAGAGCTTCTCCTTTACCTCTTACCCTTCTTTAGTAAGAGGTAGCTAATCCCTTCAACCTCAAATGACTCCCTTTGGACATCAAGCTTCAACTCTCCTCTTTACTCTTTTCACATCTGCAAAAAGAGGTAAATGTTCTTCCCGACCTCTAATGCTTGACAAGGGTGACCCTTTTGAACATTGCAGTTCACCCTTTCTGCTTTCTTCCTTCTTCCTTCTTCTAGCATGTGTTATGGCAAACACCCGAAGCCCATTCCTTGATGGCCTGATGCCAATGAAGCATAGGTATGAAGTAGACCTAACACTTGATCTTTGACAAGGTTTTTTTTCAACACCCTAGACCATATAATGCATAGAAAAGGTTTCCTTTCAGGCCTGAAGCCTTGATTTTTAGTGGATTTGTTGTGTTTTTTTGGGTGATGAACATTAATCTAGCCTTCTCTGGAGATTTTACCTCATACGTGCAAGGTCCCACACTTTCAGGTCATTTCATTGTGTCATTAGAATGTTGAACCCAATTTTCAATAGGGTTTAATTTCATGTGACAACAGTTTTTGGCACACCCGATGGGACTACTTTGTCTCTGTTGAAGAATTTGGTGTTGTCTTTATAGTGCCTTTTTCCTTTTGAGGTAGATCTTCAAACACCATGGTGACTCCACTCAAATATATTGGTCAAGAAATATTGGTTTTGCTTCATTTTGTTGAGGGGTTAGTGTGTTCTTTAACATTTTTTCCTTTGGAGGCATTCTTCAAGCACCTGGTGACTCTGCAAAATAATTTGGGTGACTCTGTTGGTATGTACCCAAAATATCTAGTTGGGCAGTCCTCTACTTTCCTTTTAATTTTTCAAAGGGTTTCCTACTCTTCCATGCTTAAAAATGTCAAACTATTATGGAAATCACATGTACACTCCCCCATATCATGAAAATTCCAACTTTTCACCTTCCAATCAGCAATATCAAGTTGGTTATGCCTCCCCTTTTATTACACAGAACCCTGTTGTTGTGGGTTTTTAATCTTCTCTAAATCCTTACCACCCACCCCCTACCCAATCTTCCTGGAAACAAACACACTCATATCAACAACTCTAGGAGGCTCCTTATTCTTCTTTTCAGCCCCAAAATGTGAGTGAACTCATGTCCATGTTGAGGGATCTCCATAAATAGATGGTTGAGTTTAAGGAGAAACAAGAGTTTGAAAAACAATATGAGGAGTGGGCTAATCAATCCCACCAAGGACAACAAGATTATTTCCAAAAGAGGATGAGCTTTCCCATCAAGCTCCCTATCCTCAACAGAAAAATATAGAAGCTCAGTGGAGGTATAAGAAATAGTTGGAGGCACAAAGAAGGAAACAAAAAGAGTGTACAACAAGACAATTTGTTGCTAGGAAAGAGAAACTCAGACTTTCCCTTGCTCTAGCACAAATTCCCAAGACTCAGGCAGCCTCTTATGTGCCTAGTTTCAGAAAAACACCTCCACCATTTCTAGAACAACTTGCTATGGGGGAGGTATGTAAGCACACATTTTTTAGTTTCAAGAATCCTAATGAGCCCCTTGAAACTCCTATTGAACCTCCTATTCCATCAAGTAGATCTCCTATGCTGAATTTCCCAAGTTTTAAGAGCTTCCATTCCTCATAGTAACCCATCCTTGAGGAGGCTTAGCCTTTTGATTTGATTCAGCAACCCCTTCCCAAGCTTCCACAAGAGTTTCAATTCCCTTTTAACCATTTTTCTCCCCCTATTGCTATTTCATTCTTTATAGGTGGACCTATTGTATAGAATCCTATTTGATAAAAAGAAAAAAAGAGGGAGAGGTTCTAGGCTAGGAGTGAGGAAGTGGTTGTTGAAGAGCCTTCATGTGCTCTAAACAATGAGTGTCTTGTTCTATTGCAAGAAACAGTTGAAGATAATCAGTTGGAACAACAAGACATTAAAAAGGTAGAGAAAACTGATATAGTAGAGGAATCAGTCCTCTCATTTGAAGTCCTCCCTTTTTTGTTGAAGACGACGATAGATTTCCCATGCCTACATCAGCAAAATCCTTTAAGCCGCTTGGTTTTGGCTTAATGGATGAAGATGACTCCAATGTTTTGGAGCGACAACAACATACATGTTTACCCTCTGCCATAGTGAAGGAAATTTCCCTATTTATTAAGGTCTACAATTTTGAGGTGGAGGACCTCTTCTAGGATGACTTAGAATCTTTTATGTTCAAGCTTGGATGAAAAACCTTAATCCCTAGAAGAGGAGCTTTGTGGGCAGCAATTTAAGAGTGAAGAGACAACAAAGGATGCAACAACCATTTCATGCCAAGGGTTTGATGTTGTTGTAGCTGGTTGCTAAGAAGAAATCAAAATAGAGGCAATTTCAAGAATTCAATTCTTCAACTGAAGTGTCTCACAAATCTGAGGTATGTGTTGATGAAGTGTGCATCAATACAAGAAGTTATGATGTATGTTAGTTTTTTTCTATCCCTAAATGTAACACTATTGAATATGAGGTCTTCATTCAATATGAAGATGTGACTTTTGACATTATGGATAATGTGATTGAGTTAGAATGTTTCACAATGTACCAACATGCTGAAAAATCCACCATTGAGCAGCCACACATTTTTTTGGAGAGTGATTCTCATGTTGCCCAATTTGATAGTATGTCTGATCTTCAAAGCTTTTCATTTGAGGTGAATGAAGAAGAGGCTCTTTTTGCAAATCAACATATGGACTCAACATATTTTGTATCATCATGTGAGCTAAAAACTTTCCCTTTTTTTAGTTCATGCAATGAAGAGGTTAGTGGTCATGACATTGGCCTATCCTTTTCTGAGGATATTTCTCTTCCCTCTATAGAAGGTTTTCTTTTGAATGCTGACCTGTCTTCAAAAAAAATTCTCCCTAATGTTGTATGTTCACCTGAGGCACTAGTGTTAGATGAATCTGACACTTGCATCATATGGTTCCTCTACAATGGTAAAGTTTATAGTGAAGTGTTCCTTCACCTTGCAGGCATTTTGTGCAGTTCCATGCATGTTGGTAGTAGTTTTCAATGGTTGTAATTGGGTGAGGTCTACAACTATGGTCTGAGGGAGATCAACTACTTCAAAAGGTTCATCTTTGAGATAGGAAAATTTCTATTTTTTCTTCCTGTTAGTTTAATGTGCATATTGTAAATATCTTACTTTTCATGAAGTACCTTTGCACACCCTACATTCTCCTTAAGGGAATGTATGTTCTAGTTTTCATGCTTTCCTCCAAGTTTTGGCTTCCACATGTTTTGTTTTTCCATGTGGAGGCCCAATTTTGTAAGCCCGCCTTGTGACTCTATGCCCAATAGACTGATAAGGCCCTTGGATTCCATGATTAGTAGGAAATCATCCCATAGAAGTTGTCATAAATGTTGTCATTTCATGACACCCTTTGATGACCTATAATTGATGACCTATCTAAGAGATCCTTGATGGGCCATCCTACATGAATTCTTTTTGAGGAGTCCTAAAATTGGCTAAGTCCTGGTGTTTCGAGCTTTCAATATTTTTCTTCCCTTCTTGCATGTATTTTCCATCGCTCTCACTCCTTCTCTTCTTCACCCTTTTACCTTCATTTCCTTCTAATTGTTTCAGGTGTCAGACATCAACCTTACCTTTTAACCCCTACTGCTCTCTTTTGTTAGGCCATAAGATTCCCTCCCAATCACCAAAGTCTGATTTGGACCATTAAAAATTTAACCAAGTAATTAGTTTTTGGACTTCAGGGGTTGGGCCTCCCCTTTATCTCCTTCCATATTTTAAGCTCAGGTGTTAAACCTTCCTCTTGACTCTTGACCCCCGAAATGCCTCTAAGGATTTTCAGAATTTGGGAATTGTCCTTCCCTCTTCCCTTTTACTTTCAAAGGTAAGAGGTAGAGATTCATCTCAAGCCACAATCCTCGAAACCTCTTTTGGCCTTTGGTGATCAGGCCTTCTCCTTCCATATTTCCTTTCCCTGACTCCTTCCTTCAAAAAATTGGCTAAGTGTTGAGTTTTTGGGTTTTGGGAGTCAGGATTCTCCTTTACGTCATACCTTTCTTTGGTAAGAGGTAGCTCATACCTCCAACCTCTGATGGCTCCCTTTGGACATCCAACTTCAATCTTCCCATTTACTCTTTTTGCATTTTCAAAAAGAGGTAATCCTTCTTCCCAACCTTCAATGTCCAATAAGGGCAACCCTTTTGGATTTCATAGTTCACCCTTTCTACTTTCTTCCTTCTTCCTTCTTCTAGTATGCAGTATGGCGAACGCCCGAAGCCCAATCCCTAATGACCTGATGCCAATGAAGTATAAGGTATGAAGTAGGCCCGATGCTTAATCTCTAAAAATGTTGGTTTTCATCCCACTAAACCATTTAATACATAGCAAAGGTTTCCTTTCGGGCCCAAAGCCCTGATTTTAAGTGAATCTAATGAGTTTTTTTGGGTGAGAAAAATTAATGCTTGAGCTACCTTTCTAAGTGGCCTATTTCAAATTCTAGACTTTAGGGATAACATTTATTACTTCCTTTTACTTCTGCAAGTGGATTTTATGGGCACCCATGCTCATTTATTGTTGGTGTTAATCTTCTAACCAATCCATGCCCTTATCACGATTTTCACAGGATGGCTCCATTCTTTCACACACAAACTTCATTGTTAATCCTAGTTAGGGTTAGGGTTTAGTTTTTGGTTCTAAGTTATTCCTGATCTATAAAGGAAAGAATTGTATTCATTCTAAGGATTCTTCCTCTAGCTCCTTCGGTGTTTTTATTTGGTAGGCTTGCATTTTTGCATATCTACAATTGTAAAGATTTACTTTATGCCTTTACATTAATGAAGTCAATCATTGTTGTTGGTTCTCTCCTATTTTGTGTATGAGTAAACTTTATTTACCTTCATATCTAAGTGCTTGTTATAATTTTCATGCATATATGTTGAGTTATTTTTTTTATAGTTGTTGTTTTGAGAATCTTTCTTTCCTTCCAACACCTTGTCAAACCCTAACCTCCATGTTTGTGTTTGGGAATCAATTAAATGGATAACTATGTGAGTCCTTTGGTCCCCTTATTCTATGTACTAAGGAATATTGGCTAGGAAGAAATGACTTTTCCATATTGGTGTACCACCTCCCATTTCCCTTTCATGCATTATTTCTCCCCTTTTCTCCTATGAGCTCTTAGAGTAGGGTAGTGGTAGGATTTATGTGTTGGGTTGGACCAACACATTGCACTTGGATCAAAAGAGGAAGTCGATATTCTCTAGAGATTCAACCTCATACACGCAAGGTCCCACAACTTGAGGTCATTTCCATTGTGTCAGTGGAATGTTGAACCCTATGTTCAGTAGGGTGCAATTTCATGTGACAATAGTTCCCTAGGGTCTAGTGTCCCAGACCTAATTTTTTGGGAATTACGGAGTCGAGGAGAAAGTATTAAATGAATGAATTTTTTTTGTGCTTGAAATTTGTTAGTAGTTGTTTAAAATAGAAAAAAAATACATAATTTAGGAAATCAAATGTTCAATTAGGTCCAATTACTTAAACGGGAGAAAAACATAGTGTGAAATTGTCAAGGGTGACAATTTATGATGCTACATGAGGGATATGGATAATTATTTTAGGAGTGTATGATGGAGGAGGGGGGATGGAAACAAATGGTTTGGTGGAATGATGGGAAGCACATATTGTTCATTTGGAAGAGGATTTCTTAGGTTGTGTAAAGGTTGTACCAACATATTTGGATTTTAATCCTTGAGATATGTAGCCAAGGCCTTGTTCTCGTGTATTTTCTTTGATATGAATGGGCTCCAATAATTAACATTTCTCATGAAGGCCTAAGCCTTTAACTTAATAGTTCATGGTCTTGAGAATTCAATTTAGAGTAGGATTCTTTTTATTTTGGAAGCATGATGCAAGTCCGTTATGAGGTGGAGGAGGAGGGGTGTTGAATATTCTTTGATCTTCTGGTGCAAGAGAACCACCATGGGTGAATGTAAGAGGACCAAGGGGATATGGAGGTGGTATTGGGATAGTTTATATAGGAGGTGATAAAGGATAATGAGGTGGAGTAGATGGGATGATAATATCTTGATTTGGATGAGGGGATGTTAAGGGATTGTGAGAGGTATTAGGTGTGATTTTAGGATCTTGACTAATAAGGGGATCATGGGATGAAGTGGAGGAGATAATATAATCTTGATATGGAGTAGATGGGATGGTAGGATCTTTTTTTAGATGAGGGGATGTATATGTATGCTTTGGAATAATTTCTTGGAATTTTTTAACTTGTGTGGGGGGTGTGATGGTGGAGGAGTATTGGATGGACTCATCAAATGGGGTAGATGGAAGGATAAAAAATTCATGAAGTTCAGGGGAGTGGGTTTGGTTAATTTTTGGAGTAGGAGAAGGGGATTGGATTTGGGTGGCTTCAATGGGTTGGACGGTTTCAATGGTTTGGATGGTGTTAGGAGTGGAAAGAGGAATGATAGGTGTAGGATGGAGAAGGGCCTCATCACTAATGACCATACATGGTGGAGTGAGGTGAAATCACTCCACAACTTTGGGATTTGGATTTGGTGATGAAATATTTACTAGGAGTCCTTGGATGACATCAAGAATAAGATACTTGTATATTTTGGGCTTAGGTGGAGGATTATGAATAGATGGAAGAGGGGGAGTAGTGGGATGATTGGGATTATGGATTGGAGAATTAGGATTAGATATGGAGTTGGGAATGAATGGAGGACTAAGAGTAAGAGGATGATTAGGATTAGTGGGGGGATCAAGATTAGATGGAGGATGGAAGTATGATGGATTGGAATGAGGATGAGGATATGATGGAGTGAAAGGTGGAGTGAGATAGGAGGGTATGTATGGTGGATTGAGGTAGGAGGAAGTAGATGAAAGGTTAGGCTTATGATTGAGAGATGGTTTGGGGGATAATGAGATGGTGGGTTTGTACTAGAGATGAAAGTGATATTTTTGTTGTGCAAAGATGGAGGTTGAAATATGGCTATGGAAGAAGATGGAGGTATGGATATTGGATGAGAGGGATATGAATGTGATGGATAAGAGGGAGATGTGGATGAGGGATAATATGGAGATGACGATCAAGAAGATAATGGATTTCCCTTGTCAAAGAAAGCATAAGGATTGCTAATGGGTGTGGATGGAGGCATGATGGGATAACTTGGATGAGTGATTGGATTTTGGAAGATTCTTGGGGAAAGCTTGCTAGAAATAATGTCTTAAAATGGATCTATTTCATACTTGTCTTGATGAAAAATACTTTCATCATCATCCTTAATGTAATTGGGATCTTCCTTGATTATGATTTGTGGTCTTGTAGAGGGAGGATAAGGATTCATGATATTAAATTGGATGGATATGGATGAAACAATTGGAAGATAAATGGGATGGATTAGAAGAATGTGGAAGAAGGGATCTTAAGATTTGTTTCGATATCAGAAGATCTTGGATGTGGATATACTAAAGCTCGGGTTGGGATTTAGATTAAGATCAGATTAGGATAATTTAGAAGATATGATGAGAGGGTCTCCCAATGTTCAAGGATGTAATTAAATAGATGGGGTGATCATTGGATGGATGGATGATAGTATCCTTTCAAATGTGATCAAGATCCTATGTCAACGTTCAATTAGATGGATTTCCTACTTGAGATAGGATAATTTCTCAAGAAAGAAGAGATATCGATACAAACTATACCTATGGCTTGAGGTGAAATAGTTTAAACAAGGGATTGCTAACTTGGGATAGGCTAAGCTCCCAAGAAAGTGTTATGATGGATGATTGATTTAGGATTTAGGATCTCAATTAAGTATTTGAGGTTGGATTTTGGATTGTGGATGATTTGGATGTCGATGTGATGTTTTCAATTGATTCCTTGCTAAAATGGGATGATGTTTTGGATAGGTTGATGGTGTTCGATCAGATTGAATTGATCCTTTTGGGCTAGATATGGAGTGGAAAAATGATTGGATTACGATTTTGGACTCAGGAGGACACTAGCTAATTGTTATAGGAAGAATTTTCTCTCTAGATTTTGTATGGGGAATGGATTCACCCAGGAACAGTGTAGATCCACCTATTTGGAAGTGTACCCACCCAAGAATGCAATAACCTATCCATAGAGCACAACCACCCAACAATGGAATCACCTAACTACAAGACCACCTAAGAACAAGATGTATCCACCCAAGTAGAAGCAAAATTTCTTGAGGAATGATGAGAAGGGATGATGACCTAGGAAAATCCACACAAGAATAGAGTGGATCCACCCAAGTAGAGGTAGAATCACCCAAGAAGAAATGATGAGATTGGATGACGACCTAGGTAGATCCACCAAAGAACAAAGCAGATTCACCCAAGAGAGAAATCGCCTAAGAGGGAATGATGGGTTAGACTGGAGATTCCCTAAGGAAATCCACCCAAGAATAGAGTAGATTCACCCAAAAAAGAGTGGATCCACTGAAGTTTTAGGTGGATTCATCCAAGGATGATTGGACATAAGATGAATAGCTAGGAAAATCCACCCAAGAATAGAGCGGATTCACCATAGAGAAGTGGATCCACCCAAGTAGGGGTGAAATCACCAAAGGATGACTAGAAAATATGATAAGAGGAACAAAGACTACAATCACAAAGACACAAGATGGATGATGATGAGATGGATTGAAGATATGCACTGGTAAGAATGAGAAGAAACGATAGAAAGCACAAGCCTAGATTAATCAAGTAGGAGTGATAACTTAGTGTAGACCCAATAGCCCAAAGGCTAATATCTAGAAATTGGTACGAGGCGCCTCTCAACAAGAGTCAATAGATAGGGATCTAGTGGCACAAGGGCTCACTTTTCCATTTCCTTGGAGGTCTTAAGAATTTTCCCAAGGAGCTCCTATCTCTACTTAGGGATATACATGGTGAGTAGCTTTTCGCATGATATTGTACCTTGTACCACACTAAGCAACAACTGAAAGGTCTTAAGCTAGACTGATACAAGGTGATCTAGTGAGTCATCTAAATACTAGGAGGGTACATGAGATACATCCATGAACACTAGCCCATCACAAGCATGTTGGAACAATGTCATTGATGTTTTTTTTGGAAACATCAGAATGATGGATAATCAGAAATGTATATTACTATGTGTTGCAGTGTTGTCATTGATTTCAACATTGCATCTTGGTGTGAAGATTTTGGTGTAGATATTTTTTATTATTTCTAACAAGTTTTTGACTTGTTATGGGAGATATTTTTTGCAAGTTGCGTTTGATCCAGAGAAGTAAGTTGTGTTGGAAATTGACTAAGTGTCAATTCTACTATTTCAATGTAATAGAGCACTTGGGTTTGCACTAGTCCACTAATGAATTTTTCACTCTACACTTCTAACATTATTTTGCTGGTTATTAGAAGTATTTGATTCCAAAATTTCATCATGTTTTGGCTTTTGGTTGAGAGATCTAAGTAACAAAATTTTGGCCTAGAAGATTACAGTTATTTCCTATATAGTGCATTTGAGTAGGAGAGTCTGCACTTCTCCATGGATAAGTTTTTGGCTTTACACTTTGGAGGATATGTTGAGAGATGGAAATAGTGTATGAATTCCAATTGGTGTTGAGGTTTGAGGTCCACGTGTTTGAGTGTAGACACATAGTTGAAGAATTTTGGCATTAGGTCTTCAACGATGCCGACCTACTAAGTTTGAAGGCATGTGAAGGTTAAATAAGTGTTGAGGTCTTATTTGGGATCTATTATAGGTCCAATCTGACCTTTTTCAAGTTATTTTGAGATTTGAATTTTGGTGTGAGGTGTGTATGGAAAGAGATGAAGCTGACAAGTTATATTTTGAATGTTACATCTAATTATGCCAACCTAATTGATGTTATGCTTGAAGCGGATATATACGTTAGATCTTTTTTGATGTTTTGGAGAAAGTGAGATGTTGTGAATGTTCTACATGTATGTGATGTGAATATTATCAGAGTAATGTAAATATAAGTTATGAATGTTGAGTAGAATATTAGAGTGGTATGAATGTAGAGGAAAATAGTGTTAAATCTCAATTAGATGAAGTGTATAAAATCAATTTATTAAGCTTCATTGGAACTGTATTTCATGCATATGATAGATGCAATTGTAATAGTTCAAACTAGGTTGTGAGCCACTCTCTTCTATCTTTTTCTCTGTGGGAAATGAGTCCATTTGTAGTGAGCACTTCTGTAAATTTATTATAACCAGTTATAATATATTGTGAGCTAATCCTCACCATGGTTTTTCCCATTTTGGGTTTTCCACATAAAAATCATGGTGTTCATGTGTTATGTGATGTTGTTGATGTTTCATGCTTTCTTTATTTAGTGAAGTTGAATATGTTAAGTGGATTGGATGTTTAAATGTTTGAATGGTTTAAAAGAATATTGATTCACCCCTTCTCAGCATTCTAGTTGTTCAACAAAGTGTGGGTCAAAAATGTCAACAAAGCATTTTATACCAACCCTGCATTCCTAGTTTGGTATCACCCAAATGTCGAAGTGTGTTAAACATGATATGAATAGATTAGTGTACAAATTTTGTTCTCCCCCCTTTATATGCCCCGCTGGTGCACGTGGTTGAGGTCGTCCCTTGGGGTGATGAAATCCCAAGCAGGCCTCCTAAAGGGAAGAATATGCTAAACATTTTTGATCTCTAGGCTCACACGAAGCACATGGAAAGAGCATATGTGCAAGTTAGCACTCCTAGGATACACAACACTTTTTTATTTATGATCCCTAGATTCACCGAATAGTGCAAGGGGAGAGCATATGCCAAAAAATGATACCAAATAAAGTACACAGGGTTAATTAACCCTTTAGAAATTGAAGAGTTCCTATATTAGTGATAAAAAATAGATCTTTGACCACAAACCTATAGAATATATGTTAGTAGTTTATGATTTTGGTCTTTGACAAGTGATATCAAGCTACACAAAAAGATGATTAGATAGAAAAGGTACTCAAAAGAAAATAGTTGCTAGCCCAAAGGGGTTTGGGAAACCTACCCCAATGATACATATATTATAAAGTAAGTATATATTTATATGTTAATTATAATGGTATAAAAAAATTATAGTATATTTAAAGTCTTTCTTTTTTATATGGTTAGATTTTTATATTTCAATTTTATTTTAAATAAAAAAATATAGTTATACAATCATTAAATTTAGGTTTTGAATTGCATACTATCTCAATATAATATTTATAATGATAAAGTACATGCCTTGACACCATCAAATTCATGAATTAAAACAATGCCATCAAATTTGTGAAGTGTAGAGTGTTGGTCACTAAATGAAAAATGCATGAACAAAATGAATTTTATTTGAAGATGGATCATGTAATATGATTTGACATGTAGGCTTTAAGTAAAGTATGTTTGAGATGTTTTTATTTTCTAAGCTATGGTGTAATTAATGTCTTGAGGAGACGTGATTACATGAAAATGTGTGATTTATATTTATTTCTATTTATAAATTGTATATTTTATATATGCTTCTTGTCATGTTTTTTAATATGTATCATATAATTAGGGTACTTGTGATCATTTCATTTTCTTATGCCCTTTCTTCTCACTTATTTTCTTCCAATGCTTCAAATTAAGATAACAATTAGCTTGAAGCAACACAATCTCCTAACTCTTATGTCTATCTCAATTAACCTAAAAAATATTGGTCCCATCATGGAGTGATAGGTAATTGCACCTAAACATGCAATAGGCACATCGATAAGCATAATGCACACATAGTTGATTGATTGCATGAGAATTCTATGAGTGAGTTGACTATTTGCATGAAAGATTTAAATAATTAATGAGTTGACTAATTTGATTAGATAGTTAACTATTTTGGTTGGATAGTTAATTCATGAGGTATGTTTTATTTATTTAAATTATTTATTGGATGGATATAGTGAGAATATAAGGTGTAACTTTAGGATTTTAATTCAAATATTTATGAATAATGATTCACCTTATTTATTTAAATAAATATGGGAAATTAGTTCACTTTAATTAAATATTAAAAATATTTAATTAAATGATAGAATGGTAGTGGAAGAAAAATCAAGATACTAGAGGACCAGGTGTGCAAAATGTGTAGTTCTACTTGACAATATGTTTATGCAATTGTATGAGTGGGTATGCAACTCTTTCTAGGGTACCATTTCCCCCTAACAGTTCTTCATCGTATGCCACCCACTCAAATGGAAGAAGGATGAAACCTAAAGAAGCAACTACTTGCAAACACCTAAACTGGTGTTTGACATGAGGTTTAAATTGAGAAGGTTTATTGTTTACCTAAAACAAATCTTTAATTTTTTTATTCTAAAGGTTATTAATTTTGTGTATTGAGTGTCAAGTACCCAATACCTAAGAATTTTACTTAAAACCATTTGTCATAAGGGGGGAATAAAGAAATAGGAAAATACAAGAATGAATCAAACTAACTTAATTCAAACAAGATTAGATTCCAACCATACTCATGAAATGTGAAATGAAAGCCATGAATTCAACCAAATAAGCAATTAAGAAAACTAGAATGAATTCAAAACAAACAATTCTTACCATACCATGTCAGAGTTGTGTTTGTATTGACGTTTGAATATCAAATTGCTCGATTCAATACAAAGCCTCCATTGTTGTTACAAAAGCTTCAATGTGTGTAAAATGGTGAACTAGAATGTGATAATATCTCTTAATGTGCTCAAGGGATAATTTATCAGGGCTTCACTATGAAGATTCTAGATGATTTGTGAGAAGGTAGGGGGTTATTTTATATATTTCCTGTTTCAAGATGAATGATCAAGATTTTGTAGTAAAAGATCCTGATCAGTGATTCAAAACCGTTGAGAGGAAATAAATTGGAAGAATTAGTGGCTTTAAATTGCATAATATGTGTGACTAGGAAATTAGGTTGAGTGGTTAGTGGGATTGAAGGAATAGATTGAGAGGTTAGTGGGATTAAAGAATAGATGATTTAGTCAACTATTTAGACTGAGAAATCAGTGGTTGTGATTTTCTCAATCATAGAAGGAGAGTGAGAATAAATATAATTATGGAAAAATTGTCACTAAATAATCTATTTGGTGTTAGGAATAGTGAACTTAAATACCAAGTTGAAAACTCAAATTTAAATTTTTCAGATCCCTATCCTAGGACCCATTCACCCTTGGGAAAACCTGTCCTGGTACAAGTGTTTTTTTCTGAATTTTTGTACACTATTTTGTATTTGTAGTATCAGTTTGCTCTAGCCTATAAATCGCTATTTCAATTTCAGAAATTGCATATTTTTGTAGTTTTTGTATCTAGTTCAATTGGTGAAAAATAGTGCATTGTTTGAAATTAAAATTGACATTCAAAAGTAATCATTTTTAGGTTTTTGCATTTAAAAGCAGTCAATTATCATATTTTAGATATGAAAATTGCAATATCTTGTTTCATACTTGCATTGTGTTTTCTATTTCTAGGTGGTTACTATCATTAGCTAGTACCTTTTTTCCATTTTGGGTGCACTTTAGATTTGGTGAAACTTGTTTGAGTTTCACAACCTAGTGTCCTATTACCAATACTTCAGTGAGACATAGTTTGAGATTCATGGCATCTTGCGATAGTACATTCACCATGGATCTTGGGTTTTCCAACTCTTTCACTCATAGTGTTGACACTAGTCAACCCTTTTTAGACCATATCCTTGATGTCACATGTCCCATGACCACCTTACTATCAACCACTTACACTAATGTTGAAACCTTAGTTGCTCATGTCCCTCAAGAGAAACTCAAACAAATGGATAAAAAATTAGAAAAACTTCAAGATTTTGTGAGTACAAAGTATATTTCTGGTACTACCATTCCTATCATAGATAACATGAGGAGAATTCTTGATAATGACCAAGGATTAGAGATTCTATGCAGCCTAGCTCATATTGTTGATAATCATATTCCTACAATAGCTAGTTATGCTCAAACTTTGGGATATACTCAAATCCAAGGAGGAAACCAAATTCCCCCCCCCCCCTTCAACCATAGCCTCTATTCCTACATATACCAATTCAAGTGTCACTAAAACAATGCAACCAACTAGCAATATCGTTCCAACTTTAGGTATTTCCACTAGAAATCCTCTTAGCTTTGTGAAATCAAATATCATATCTCCTAACCCCCCACCTCTAACAAACTTGCAATTCACTTTTCCTCCACCATATTCACCTCCATCTCAAAACACAACCAATGATTCCATCATAAACTAACTTTTGCAAAATGTCACATCCCTCCAACAACAAATAGCAACATTGAACTAAAACCAAAATGAACAACCTTCACAATGTGTAAAGATAAAACCATTGTCATTGGAGATATTGAGAGAATAAATGCCAAAAGTGTTGGTATGTGGTGATTGATCATGCTATACTGTATAGCCCATGGTATACTATACACCCCGGCCCCTATACTGATCACCCAAAAAGGGAAAAATCAATGAAAAAGGAAAAATCTGATTTTGTAGAACCCAAAAATCTGGAAGCTTCTAAGCTTGATAAAAGGGGTTCGGATGGGTATTTCAGTATGATAAAAAACACGATTATTCACAAGATTGTAATAGGTTTTACACTGGATAATAAAAGTATTGGATGGCTGTGGTTTGGTGGATGTAGCCTGGATTGGGTGAACCATGTTAAATTATTTGTGTTATGATTTATTATGTGTGTGTTTTAGTTTCTTTGTTTATTATATAGATCTGCATTTAATTGTTAGATATCTGCCATTTCTAACCCTAACAAGTGGTATCAGAGCGGGTTGTGTTTCGATTATCGTATGTAGGAAATATTTCACTATTGAGTGGGAGTCTCACAGTTGAGTGGGAGCAATGGCAGACGAGGGTAAGAAGGTTGAGAAGTTTAATGGGCAGAACTATCAGTTATGGAAGATGCAGATGGAGGACTATCTCTATCAGAAGGATTTATGGCGGCCATTGGAAGGGAAAACCAAGAAACCTGCAGCAATGTCAGATGAGGACTAGGGAGATCTTGGATAGAAAGGGCTCTTGGCAGTATTGGTTTATGCCTGCACAAGCGGTGGATAATATATTAAAAGCAAAGACAACTCAAGAGTTGATGGAAACCTGGGAAAGTTATATGAAAAGCCTTCCTTGCGAATAAGGTATTTCTTATGAAGCGTTTATTTAATATGAAAATGGTAGAAGGTGATTAGGAGTTACTAATCATTTAAATGAGTTTAACATGGTCACCCGATCCAATTAACCGGTAAAAGTAAACTTTGATGAAGAAGTTAGGGCTCTTTGATTCTGTTCTTTGCTTGAAAGCTAGAATAGCTTGGTAATGGCTATTAGCAATTCTGTTTGGTTTACATTGAAGTTTGATGATGTTGTTGGTGTTATTTTGAGTGAGAAATTTGTAGGAAAAGCTTTGGAACATCCACATCGAGGCGGTGTTTTGAATCACGAGCGAGAGCGGAGAACAAAGGAGAGGAAACAATTCTAGAAATCGTGGGAAGTCACAAAGGAAAATCAAAGGATAGTCCCAATCTAGAGACAAGAAGGATTGTTGGTACTGTAGTAAGCGAGGTCATTTGAAGAAAGATTGCTGGTCTCAAAAAATAAAGGGAGACAAAAAGGAAAGAGAAGTAAAGAGGCAAATGTGGTAAGTAATAAATTTGATGAGGATGCTTTGATTCTTTCCCTTGATAATGCTGATGATTCTTGGGTGTTAGATTCAGGGGCTTCATTTCATGCTACCCCCCATAGAAGTTATTTTCTTGATTATGTCCAAGGGGATTTTGGGCTGGTTTATTTAGGAGATAACGAACCCTGTCAGATTGTTGGAAAGGGAAGAATCAAGATTAAGTTGCAGAATGGGAATCATTGGCTACTATGTGAGGTAAGGCATATTCCAAAGTTAAGCAGAAATTTAATTTCAGCAGGGCAACTAGATGATGAAGGTTGTGTTGTTACATTTAGTGATAAAAATTGGAAGGTCACAAAGGGTGCCTTAGTGGTAGAAAAGGTGTGAAAGTAGGCACCTTATATCTTTGTACAGGTCATACTGTTCCTTCTACTTTAATTGTTACAAAAAGGTCAATGTTTAGGAATAGTTGCTGCAGTTCAGCAGGTAGAAGATCATATAGTTGTTGTGGACTCTGAATCAGCACTATGGCATAATAGACTTGGGCATATGAGTGCAAAAGGTATGAAAGTACTTCATTCAAAAATGTTTTACCAGTATAAAATGTGTTAATATGGATTTCTATGAAAGTTGTGTGTATGGAAAACAAAAGAGAGTTTTCACAAGGATGGGAAGCAAAAGAAAGATGAGAAATTGGAGCTTGTGCAGACGGATGTATGGGGACCAGCTTAGGTATCTTCTCTCAGTGGCTCTCTGTATTATGTTACATTCATTAATGATGCAACTAGGAAGGTATGGATTTATTTCCTTAGGCAGGAATCTGATGTATTTGAAACTTTTAAAAAATGGAGAAGCTTGGTTGAGAATGAGATGGGAAAAAGGTTAAAATGTCTCAGATTGATAATGGTGGTGAGTATTGCAGTAAAGATTGTGAAGATTATTGTTCCTCTAATGGTATTCGTAGGTAGAAAATGGTTCCAAGGACTTCCACAGGAAAATGGAGTGGTTGGCATGAATAGAACAATAATGGAGCGTGCACGGACTATGAGATTGCATGTTGGGTTGCCTTTAAAAATGTGGGCAGATACTGTAAACACTATTGTTTATTTAATTAATAGAGGTCCCTCTAATCCTTTGGGCTATGGTATTCTAGAGGAAGCATGGAAAAGTAAGAAGGTGAGTTATTCTTTTCTCAAAACCTTGGTTGTGAAGCATTTGCATGTAGATTCTAAAAATAGAACCAAGCTTGATGCAAAATCAAAGAAATGTGTATTTGTTGGATGACATTGATGAATTTGGTTATAGGCTTTGGGATTTTGAAAATCAGAAAATTGTGAGAAGCAGGGATGTCATATTCAATGAGAAAGTGTTGTACAAAGATCTTGTTGCTGCAGCATGAGAAAAAGAAAATGATTATGCAGTGTTGGATGATATTCCAAACAATGGTGTTTCAGTGGTTCCTCATGCTGGGCAACAACAGCAACAACAAATACCACAAACTCCTGTTAGATGATCTTCAAGGTTAAGTAGACCTCCAGAAATATTCTCTCCCTCTTTGTACACTATTTTGTTAACTGATGTTGGTGAACCAGAATATTATGATGAAGCTATGTAGGTGGATACCAAGGTTTAGTGGGAGCATGGAATGGAAGAAGATATGGACTCCTTGCTGAAAAACCAGACTTGGGAATTATGCAAGTTGCCTGCAGGTAAAAAGGCTTTACCAAACAAATGGTTTTATAGGCTGAAAGAGGAGGATGGAGGTAAGAAAAGATTTAAATCCAGATTAGTTGTAAAGGGATTTGCACAGAAAAAGGGTATTGATTTTGATGAGATTTTTTCTCCTGTTGTTAAAATGACTTCTATTCGTATTGTTTTAAGTATTGTGGCTACTGAAGATTTGCATTTAGAACAGCTTGATGTTAAAACAACCTTTCTCCATGGTGATTTGGAAGAGGAAATATATATGGAATAGCCACAAGGATTTGAGGTCAAAGGTAAGGAGAAACTAGTATGCAGATTGAATAAAATTTTATATGGCTTGAAGCAAGCACCTCGGCAATGGTACTTGAAATTTGATAGTTTTATGGTTGAGCAAGGCTACAACAGGTGTAATTCTAATGATTGTGTTTATTTTAAGAGGTTGGATAATAACAGCTACATTATTTTGTGTTTATATGTTGATGACATGCTTGTAGTTGGGTCTAACATGGATCACATAAGTGAGTTAAAACAACAGTTAGCAAATTCTTTTTCTATGAAGGATTTGGGGGCAGCAAAACAAATCCTTGGTATGAAAATTTGTAGAGATAGGAAAAACAAAAAATTGTTTTTTATCTCAGGCTAATTATGTTGAAAAGGTGTTGCAAAGATTTCATATCGAGAATGCAAAAGTTGTCAGCACACCTTTGCCTAGTCATGTTAAATTGACCAAGGATATGTGTCCAAATACACAAGAGGAGGAAGAAAAAATGTCCAAGGTACCATATGCTTCAGTTGTAGGCAGTTTGATGTATGCCATGGTATGCATGAGACCGGATATTGCACATGTTGTAGGAGTTGTTAGCAGGTATTTGAGTCATCCCAGAGTTGAGCATTGGAATGCGGTAAAATGGATTCTCAGATACTTGAGAGGTACATCTAATAATTGTCTATGTTTTGGGGGCTCTAATACTGATTTAAAAGGCTATGTTGACTCAGATTTGGTAGGGGATATAGATACCAGGCGAAGTACCACAAGTTATGTATTTACAGTTGGTGGGATAGCAATGAGTTGGATTTCACGATTGCAGAAGGTGGTTGCCTTATCCACCACAGAGGCAGAGTATGTTGCTGCAATAGAAGTGGCAAAGGAGATGATATGGCTGCAACTTTTCATGGATGAGTTGGGAAAACAAAAGGATGGAAATTACTTGTTTACAGACAGTTAGAGTGTTATACATCTTGCAAAGAATTCTGCTTTGCATTCTAAAACAAAACACATACAGTTGAGTTATCATTTCATTCGGTCAGTGTTGGAGGATGGATAGGTCAAGCTAGACAAGATACATACAGATGTCAATCCAGTAGATATGTTTACAAAGGTAGTGACAAGGGAGAAGCTGAGCTCCTCTTTAGCTTTGGTTGTTCTTCAAGGTTGAATTCAAGTATAATAGAGCAGCAGGGTCCAAGGTACTTATTTTCAGTGGGAGTTGTAATTGCAGCAGTGTCATCCAAGATCAGTCTCTAAGTGGGAGATTGTGTTGGTATGGAGCCTGATCAGTCTCCAAGTGGGAGATTGTTGGTATGTGGTGACTGATCATGCTATACTATATATCCCATGGTATACTGTACACCCCAGCCCCTATCCTTGCCAGGATTTGGGGCCGAGCCGAGCCCCGGGCAGGGGTTCGAGGGTGGCAGCCCCCGAAAAAAAATTCTTCCTACTTTTTCGTGTGTTCATCGAAAAAGGGAAAAATCAATGAAAAAGGAAAAATCCAATTTTGTAGAACCCAAAAATTTGGAAGCTTCTAAGCTTGATAAAAGGGGTTCGGATGGGTATTTCAGTATGATGAAAAACGCGATTATTCGCAAGATTGTAATAGGTTTTACACTAGATAATAAAAGTATTGGATGGTTGCAGTTTGGTGGATGTAGCCAGGATTGGGTGAACCACATTAAATTATCTGTGTTATGATTTATTTTGTGTGTGTTTTAGTTTCTCTGTTTATTATATAGATTTGCATTTAATTGTTAGATATCTACCATTTCTAACCCTAACAAAAAGGCATAGAGATTACTAGATTTTAGAAATATGGTGGTAAAGGAGATCCTAGCAACCATGTGTTAGCGTATATAGCCTTATGTAGTGACTTCATTTTTGAAAAAAAACTCTTGGCTAAACTTTTTCCTAGGTCTTTAAAAGATATATATATATATATATATATATATATATATATATATATATAACCTTGGAATGGTTTTGTTCCTTACCAAATAACTCAACCATCTCATTCAATGATCTTTTTTATGCCTTTATAAACCATTTCAAAGTGCACATTGGTCCTAAGATGACCATTCTAGATGTGATGCAATGTAAACAACAACCAGATGAAAAGGTCACTGATTTTATAGCTCATTATCAATTGCTTTACTCACAAATCAACATTAAGCTTCTTGATGTCGATCTTCAAAGGATGTTCATTGATAACTTACAAAAAAATATTCAATACAAGCTTGGGATGATGAAATTTTCCTATTTTAAACAATTATGCACAGCTCTTCATGATTATCATAACTCACTGGTGCAGGAGCACCTGCCAAAGTGCCAAAGTGCAAGCATATTTTGAAGTCTTGTTTTTAAATCAATTTTTTTATTTTGTTGTGTAAGGTATTTGACACCATCTTGTTTGTGGTTGTGGACCTTTTGGTTCTTAGGTTAAAAGTATTGAAGTTGAATAAGGTTGGAAGCTTAAGTTTGGGTTGTTTTCCTAAAAATAGACCTAGGTTGAAAAACACATTGTGTTTTCCAACACTCAATGTTTGGCCATTCCTAGGCTCGAAAGAGGAAACCTAACTGTTTCCAAGTTGTTAAAAAGGTAACTCTCGACCTGCTTCAAGGTTGGAAGAATGAGGAACATTGAAGTTATATGAGTACAATAAGGAAAAAACAGGGATTTTGGCGTGGAAATTTTGTTTTCTGTTCTTGTTTCCTATAACAATTGTTGAATGAATTAACTAAGGCATTTTATGGATTATTTTAGCATGTGTTGAAGCCTCTAGAAGTTTTTTTTTGCACCATTAGATAGTTGTTACATCATTTTCATTCTTTCTTGTAAATATTATGTTTTACTTGTTTTGACTGGTAATTGAATAAAGATGGAGCTTTAGCCCGCACCCCCACCGTACCAAGAAGTATGGGGACATTGGGAATGTGTCTAAGCTCCTTTATTGTGTATATGTTAGTAGTAGGAGTTAGTAGAAGTTCATATAGCATGCCAAAAGTCTATTCCTAGGCGAGCAGACTATGCCCGATTAGGAAAGACTGTGCAAAATTGCTTCCAATGTTGCAGGGGTGTCTATCCATTGGAACCCAGGGTGTGTAAAGATTTTAGGGGACCTGACAAAGGTCTGAAAAGAGGTAGGAATCATCACCAATTTATCTGGTGGCTGAAGGAAGAGAGCAGTCCTCTGGGTGTCCAAGAAAAGGCTTAAAAAGCCCTAAATTTCTCAAAATCAGTGTTAGCCCTGTGTACGGCCTGAGAATGTCTGAAACCACAAAAAGATTCAAGTGCTCCAAAATTGAGCTAGGGTTCTTTCTTTGACGTTATGGTGTTCATTGAGCAGGGAGGAGTAATAACCTGAAACACCAGGCTAAGAGACCTAATGGGGGCTCATGGGCTACTAGCCCTCCTAAAACCCTAACCTAGGGTATGGTGGCAGCAATAGAAGAAAGGAGACTTGTGCTTGGAAAAGAACCTTTCTTAGACTATTTTGAAGCTATGAAAGCCTATGCACACCCCTGCAAACAAGTTAGGGAGAAAATGGAGGTAAATTAGTCTTTAGAAGGATTAAAGGATAGGAAGAATACGAGAGGGAAAGCACTAAGAACTGCTTGGTAGTAGCAAATTGGAATTGATAGCAGGGTTGGCAAGGGACCAGGGGTGCCTAATAACTTTTAGGACCTATAGGTTGATTGGTGGAGAGAAACACCAAGGGGTTATCTATTGGAGACCCAGAGCATTGAGCCAGTGATTGGCTCAATCCAACCTTGTCCCTATCAGATTGGTATCAGAGCTTAGCTAAAGATTTGGGAAAGTAGCTTATATGTCAGAAGTTGAGTCAAGTGAGACTCCCAACATGGTGAAAAATGCACAATTATCCAAGAGGGTTGATGATCAGGAAGAGGACAACAAGTCCTGAAAAGAAAGAATAGAGCAACTGGAGAAGGAATTGAACAATGCAAGGTTGGAAGGAACGGTGCCAAAGGAAGAAGAGGTTGCAGAGGAGGACAAAGTCCTTGAACCTGACCCTATTTTGGAAGAGGAGCCTTCTTGAAGGCATTGAAATCCTTGAGTGGAAAAGGACTAGAGGGCATACCACTATTCAGTGGAAAGATGGATCCTAATTTGGTCATGGATTGGATAGATGGAATGGAGAACCACTTTGAATGTGATGGAGTCACAAAAGCACAAAAAGTGAAGGTTGCAAAATCAAGGTTGAGAGGATCAGCGTTGACATGGTGGAAGTTTGTTCAGACTGAAAGGGAGAAAGAAGGAAAGCATCCCATATCAACTTGGAAAGGAATGGTTGCTAACGTGAAGGAAGCCTATATGCTAGATGATTATGAGATCCAACTACATAAGAAGAGGCAGAGTCTAAGGCAGAAAGACCTAGATGTCAACACCTATACTGAAGAGTTTCAGAAGCTTTGCTTGAGATCAAATGTGGCAGAAGATGAGAGTCTAAAAGTGGCTAGGTACCTTAATGGCTTGAAGTGGAAAATTTAGGAAGAGATGGCTTTACTCAATCCCAAGACAGTCCACCAATGTTATCAGTTGGCCATAAAGATTGAGGAGAGGAATAAAAGAAAGCATGATCAGTCCTCTAAGGGCAGAGGCAAAGGCAAAGATCAAAGAGGACAACGTGGAGGTTACCAAGGTAGAGGTAATGATCAAAGAAACCAAGGAGAATCTAAGATCACTGAACATGGAGGTGAAACATCTTCAAGATGAGGATTTAACAGAGGAAGAGGACATCAAGGAGGTTCAAACAGAGGAAGAGGAGTAGGCAGAAGTAACTCTTACTTTGCCACCATGAAATGTTATCACTGCAATCAGCTAGGTCACCCTGCTTATAGATGCCCGGAGAAAGCTTCTTCTTCAAGCAATGAAAAGAGAGTAACCTATGCACAAGAGGACACCATGAGTGTCAAATCACTTGAGATCAATCATATAGAATTAGAACTAGGATAAAATCTGATGTTTAATAGGGTTTTGATCAGACAACCGGTCAAAGAAGAACCCAAGCAAAGGAGAGCTTTGTTTAGAGCAAGGTGCAAGATATTTGGAAAGGTATGCAAGGTCATTGTAGATTCTAGTTCTACAGATAATATAATCTTAGAGGAGGTAGTAACTAAGTTAAAATTGTAGAAGGTACCTCATAGCAATCCCTACAAGGTCACATGGCTGAATAAAGGGCAGAGTGTTCTAGTGAATGAGCAGGTTACAGTGGAATTCTCAATTGGAGGCTACAAAGACAAGCTGATTTGTGATGTACTACCCATGGATGCATGCCATATTCTTCTTGGTAGGCCATGGAAATATGATAGAGGTGCTATATATCATGGGAATGATAACACCATTGAATTCAAGAAGGATGGAAGAATTTTCAAGTTGCAGTCATTATTAGAAGAAGATGAGGGGCAGTCAAAGGTTCCTAATATCATGTTGAGCAATGGCAAGGAGTTCATTAAGGACCTACATCAAGGGAATGAAGGATATGTGGTCCTAATGTAGTCAAAAGATGAAGAAAAGGCTGAGAAGACAGTCATACCTGAAACAGTTCAAAGGTTGCTAGAAAAGTACAAGAAAATTGTTAGTGATGGTACACCTGCAACCCTACCTCCAAAGAGAGCAATAAGTCATCAAATTGATTTCATACCTGGAGCCTCATTGCCTAACAAAGCAGCATACAAGCTTACACCTGAGTAGAACCAAGAGGTGGCTAGGCAAGTGGAAGAATTGTTGGGTCAAGGTCTGATTCAGAAGAGTATCAGCCCATGTGCAGTCCCAGTGGTTTTGGCAACAAAAAAAGGTGGTAAGTGGAGATTATGCACTGATTCTAGAGCAATTAATAGAATCACAATTAGGTATAGATTTCCTATTCCTAGAATTGAAGACTTGATGTATTGTCTTGGAGGTGCTCAATACTTCACCAAGTTGGATCTTAAGAGCAGGTATCATCAAATCAGAATCAAGGAGGGTGATGAATGGAAGACAACTTTTAAAACAAATGATGGTTTGTATGAGTGGAAAGTGATGCCATTTGGCCTCTCAAATGCCCCTAGCACGTTCATGAGACTAATGAATGAGGTGCTCAAGTATTTCACATGGATTTTTGTAGTAGTCTACCTTGATGACATGCTGATTTTCAGTAAGATAGCAGAAAAACATTTGAAGCATGTGGAGATGGTTCTTAAAAGGCTGCAAGAACAATTGGCAATCAACCTTGAGAAGTGTGAGTTCTTCAAACAAGAACTTGTGTATCTAGGCTTTGTAGTATCCCAAGGAACGTTGAAGATGGATCCAAGTAAGGTGGAAACCATCCTAAACTAGCCTACACCAACCACAGCAACAGAGGTAAGAAATTTTCATGGTTTAGCTCAGTTTTATAGGAAATTCATCAAGAATTTTAGTGGTATATGTGCACTAGTTCTGGATACTATTAAAGGTGGTCTAAAAATAAAGTTTAAATGGACTCAAGAGGCTGAAAGAGGGTTTGAAAAATTGAAACAAGAAGTGGCAACTCAACCAATTTTGTCATTGCCTAGTTTTGATAAGTTGTTCACAGTTGAGTGTGATGCAAGTGGAGTAGCAGTAGGAGGAGTACTCAGTCAAGAAGGTAGGCCTGTAGCCTTCTTTAGTGAAAATCTCAATGAAGCTAAGCAAAAATACTCCACCTATGATCTAGAATTATATGCTTTAGTGCAGCGCCTTAGAAAATGGAGGCATTATTTATTGCCCAAAGTGTTTGTGGTCTTCACAGATAACCAGGAACTCAGTTATATCAACACCCAAGAGAAGTTGAGTAATAGGCATTTGAAATGGATGGAATACATCCAAGCTTTCACTTTTACCATCAAGCATAAGAAGGGACAAATGAATAAGGTGGCAGATGCATTAAGCAGGAGAATGTTGACAGTGCAGGAAATACAGCTGAAGAGCATTGGATTAGAGAGTTTCAAAGACCTCTATGGTGATGAATAAGGATGGAAGCTTAAGTTTGGGTTGTTTTCCTAAAAATAGACCTAGGTTGAAAAACACATTATGTTTTCCAACACTCAATGTTTGGTCATTCCTAGGCTCGAAAGAGGAAACCTAACTATTTCCAAGTTGTTAAAAAGGTAACTCTCGACCTATTTCAAGGTTGGAAGAATGAGGAACATTGAAGTTATATGAGTACAATAAGGAAAAAATAGGGATTTTGGCGTGGAAATTCTATTTTCTATTCTTGTTTTCTATAACAGTTGTTGAATGAATTAACTGAGGCATTTTGTGGATTATTTTAGCATGTGTTGAAGCCTCTAGAAGTTTTTTTTTGCACCATTAGATAGTTGTTACATCATTTTCATTCTTTCTTGTAAATACTGTGTTTTACTTTACTCGATGTTTTGACTGGTAATTGAATAAAGATGGAGCTTTAGCCCGCACCCCCACCGTACCAAGAAGTATGGGTACATTGGGAATGTGGCTAACCTCCTTTATTGTGTATATGTTAGTAGTAGGAGTCAGTAGAAGTTCATATAGCATGCCAAAAGTATATTCCTAGGCGAGCAGACTATGCCTAATTAGGAAAGACTGTGAAAAATTGCTTCCAATGTTGCAGGGGTGTCTATCCATTGGAACCCAGGGTGTGTAAAGATTTTAGGGGACTTGACAAAGGTCTGACAAGAGGTAGGAATCATCACCAATTTATCTGGTGGTTGAAGGAAGAGAGCAGTCCTCTGGGTGTCCAAGAAAAGGCTTAAAAAGCCCTAAATTTCTCAAAATCAGTGTTAGCCCTGTGTACGGCCTGAGAATGTCTGAAACCAAAAAAATCTTGAAGTGCTCCAAAATTGAGCTAGGGTTCTTTCTTTGAGGTTATGGTGCTCATTGAGCAAGGAGGAGTAATAACCTAAAACATCGAGCTAAGAGACCTAATGGGGGTTCATGGGCTACTAGCCCTCCTAATACCCTCACCTAGGGTATGGTGGCAGTGATAGAAGAAAGGAGACATGTGCTTGGACAAGAACCTTTCTTAGACTATTTTGAAGCTATGAAAGCCTATGCACACCCCTGCAAACAAGTTAGGGAGAAAATGGAGGTAAATTAGTCTTTAGAAGGATTAAAGGCTAGGAAGAATAAGAGAGGGAAAGCACTAAGAACTGCTTGGTAGCAGCAAACTGGAATTGATAGTAGGGTTGACAAGGGACCAGGGGTGCCTAATAACTTTTAGGACCTATAGGTTGAGTGGTGGAGAGAAACACCAAGGGGTTATCTATTGGATACCCAGAGCATTGAGCCAGTGATTGGCTCAATCCAACCCTGTCCCTATCACTCACTTAACCAACATGTAGACAAAACCCCTTCAACCCATCCAAAAAAATTTGAAACTATGTATTATAACAATGTTTAATTGTTCAACTGCCTATCATGGGTTGAAGGTTGCCTAGTTTAAAGGTTTTAGTAAGGTTTAGTTAGAGTTGGATTCATTAAATATTATTAATAACTTGAAGAATTCTACTCCCCCCTCATGGACTGTTGAATCCCTAATTTTGGATGTGGTTGATATATTGAAAATTCCTTTGATGAATTCTATATATCACATATTTTCAGAGAGGGAAATGGTTTAGTGGATGTTTTTTTCTAACATTGAGGTTAGTGCACATAGGGTTTGGGATGAGGATGATCCACTTCCTATAGAGGCCTTTATTTGTCT
The DNA here is from genome assembly GCA_007258455.2 of Sequoia sempervirens. NCBI lineage: Eukaryota > Viridiplantae > Streptophyta > Pinopsida > Cupressales > Cupressaceae > Sequoia > Sequoia sempervirens. Next base: position 116,951,998 of record VDFB02086081.1, read on the forward strand.
TAATAATGATCTCCAAAAATGTTAAGGAGGGCATCGATTTCATCATGATCTTTTTCCACATGAGGTTGCTCACGTGGCAGGTTACCCTTTGGTGTGATTCTGAATTGGATCTTGCTTGGTTTTTTATTGATTTTAAAATCATATGTATGGGTTAGCCTTTAAGAATAATAATTACCTTTTTCCACCTTGCCATTTTCACATGGATTGTTGGTTATTCTTTACCTTCGTTCTCAAGGCTTCTTATCATTTTTTGTAAATTTCTCAAGCTACTGGGTTTCACTGTATCTGTGATCATGGGCAGAGAAAGGAATAGTATTGAGCCATTCTCTTGTGATACTCTGAAATCCAAGTCTAAAGTGTGGGAACGACTATAGTTGGGTGGGATTACACTGTATATTGAGAGACTCCACAGGAATGATCTGAATATGATAGAGATATTTTTTAAGGGCTGGCATAATAGGGTACTTAAGCTAGGTGGAACTAAATTTGACATAAATGAAGACCTTATTTCTGGTATCACAGGCCTTTAATTGAGGGTAGGAAAGTGTATAAAGACAAGAAGGATTCAAATGTCACGCTAGATATTTTCTTTGAGGATGAAAGGAAGAAGTTGGAGAGAGCTAAATGTGGTGGCTATTACTGTAGTTCTATCAAGGCTCTTGGGAGAGATGTCGCAAAAGAAATCATGAGGTATATAACTCTAGAAGGTCATTTCTCAGTCCTTTTTGGTTATCATTTTTTTCTTCTGAACCACTTTAGGCACAAGAAGAAATTTTATTTTCCTTTCTATTTGTTGGCATCCTTGGAATGTGGGATTAAGGTTCACAAGCATAATCCTAAAAATATTATGCTTCATGTTGGCTTAATCCTCCTCATTTTAGATTATTCAAATCCTATGTGGTTCCTAAGCACCTTGAGAAGGTTCCTAAAGGTAAGAAAAATAAATTGGATTTGGAGTATGAGACCGGGTCGGAAGTGGAGGATGATTATGAACCTAAATTGGAGGCTGCAATGGAAGTCTATTGGGTGCCTCTTGCTCCTATTAAGGGTGGTAAGAAAGGTAAATCTACCCATGTTTCCATGGAGTATGAAACTTGTAGTGTTGAGGTGGTTGGTGAAAAACCCTACAAAATTGGGAAGGGTGAATCCACTGCCCTGATAAAAGGGAAGAAAGTTGCTATTGGGGAAAAGATCAAGATGCCCCCTATGTATCGGTCTAAGAGAAAAAAGGGCTCGAAGGGAAGGAGTATCAAGAAGATGGCTAAGTGGTTTGGTAGTCTTGTTTAGGAGGAGTCAATTGGTGTTGAGTCACCTCTAAATATTGTTGGTGGGTAGGATAACATGGATATGCCTGAATAGGGGTTGAAGATGTAGAATAGAGGGAAAACTGTTGTTGATAAAATTGTGAGCTCTCTCTGCAAAATATAGATGTCGATTGCTGGGGAAAAATGAAAAGAGGTGATTGATAGTCAAAATATGAGCAGTGACTCCCAAGAGGTTGAAGTGGATGCAAAGGATGTGTTAAATTTTAACTAGGAGGATTTACCTAATGTTTTGGGCTTGGTGAAGGAGGGTACTATCTCTTTGTTTAGGCTATTTAAATAGGCTTTCACTAAACTAAATAAGACTAATGTGAAGGTTTGTGGGGTTGTGAGTAAAGTTGGGGAATCTTCAGAGTCCTCTCTACAAGCTCAAATTAACTAGCTTTTTGATGCTTTAAAGATTGTTGTCGATGAAATGTTAATGTTGAAGCAAATTTTTGAAAAGAGGATTGTGGCCTTGGAAGAGAAAATGGAACGGGCTAATCTAAAATTGGACAAGGTTGTGGATGTGACCAAATCTGCTATGAGAATGAAGTGAAGGGTTTGACTACCCTTGATGAGAAGGTGAGGCAATGGATGGAGGAAGCTTCGAGCGGTAAGGACACTGTTGGGAATAGACAGTGGATGGAGGAAGCTTCAGTTGGCAAGGTTGTTGCTAGGAATGTTGTTGGTTTTCCTAGTATTTTGATTAAAGAGGTAAGTGAAATGGGGCCTTGTGCTTGAACCCGCAATAATAATAAGTTGAAAGTTGGGAGTACCTACCAAAGAAATTTTTGAAGTAATAGAAGTGCATCAAAAAATAATTGAAAGTGATATGGAGATTGCTAATATTCTTAAGAATCTGTAATTGTTATTTTGTTCCTCTTTTTTTGGCAATTATTTTGTTTATGGTTTATTCCTTGTTGGTTGTTTGTTGATCTATGCACTTATCTTTTGAAGCAACTCTCTTTTTTGAAAAGGGTATTTGGGTCACCTCAAAACATATTTTACCTCTAATAAAAAAAAAAAACTATTCAAGAAACCAAACAAATGCTTTATATAGATAAATCAACCAAAAGCAACCCATCATGTTGAACCTCAAATGGTCATAAAACCAACAAATGCATACCAGTTGAGGGATAAGAGTAAGCAATTCACCTTGTTACCTAATACCCTCCATTCGGATATATTGCAACTCTTGAGTAAGAAACTAATTACCTTACCTCTCATTATACCTCTTGATACAACCAAGCCTGCACCTCCAAACCATAATCCAAATGTCTCTTTCCATTATCATCAAAAAATTAGACATGGTATAGAAAGATGCATGCGTCTTAAACATATAGTGCAAGACCTCATTGATTCCAATCACATCTAGTTGGGTGATGTTAATGATCAAGGAAATAAATAGGTTGCCCCACCTAACCAAAATTTGCAAATATTTACCAACCCAATGCCAAACCTTTCCATCTCATTTGTAAAATCTAGTGATAACAAGAATGATGTGATGAATTTTGACATGCCACAAGTTTTACTTGATGATGATAAAAGTGATAATAAGGAAGATCATTGTGCCATGATTTGATTCATTGACATTCAACCTCGTAAGGGCCAAACCACTTTGAAACCTAACATTGATTTTACTAATGGTGATACACTTAAACATTTTCCTGATGGTCCTCTCTACATTGTTGGTCGTATCCATAACATACCTACACAAGGAATACTTATTGATCTCACATGTGTAGAGAATGTGATCACCAAGGAATTCTTATTTTTGTAAGACATTTATAAATAAATTATGAAAAACTAAAAGCATGGATTAAAACACATAATATTTTTTCTTTCCCTACAATAGGTTTGATCACTCTTCCATTAGAAGTTGGGAAAAAGATTAGATGTGTCATTCTCCATCTTCCCATATTCAAACCAATTTCATATGAAGCTAGGCTACTCATGGCTATGCTCCATGAATGTTTTCTCGTCGGTTATTGACAAACACATTGAGTTTTCTATTGGAAAATGAGATATTTACAATTCATCATAGTGGGTTCCATCCCTTGTCTTCCCATGGAAATTTATCATTAGCTTTTTTGGCCTAGACCTATGGAACCTATAAAGCCTCAAGAAGACTTCTTGTTAAAATCCTATCAAAAATTCAAGGAAAAGCGTATAGCAAAATTATCTCTATTCAATATTCCTGAGTCCATGGTTATCCCTCCTCCTCAACCTACCATTGATGAACCTATGATTGAACCACAAGCCCTTCTATGTAACCAAGAAAAATTTTCCACAATTCCTCCACCTATTTCCTACAAAAGACCAAGAGATAACAAAAAAACTCTTTTGGTTCCTCCTAAGATCAAACAAGTTTTCTGACCCTCGATGGTTCCTTTCATTCCTCCCTTGTAGGAAGAAAAGAAACCAATAGTTGATAAACCCACTCCTACACCATCTCAACTTGAAAATCATGAAAGAAGAAACCAAAATGATAAAGACCATAGGTGTAGACATCATGCTATTGCTCGTATATTAGAAGAAAAGAACAAACCAATAAACCAAGATAAAAAGCTAACTAAAACAAAGCATGACTATTCTCCACCTTCGCAACAACCAAAATATGAGCATACAATGGACATTGTCATTATACCACCTATTGTGATTAACTTGGATGATGATGATGGGATTGTTAAGATTGATGAGGAAGTGCATAATGAGTTGAAATTGTTATTTCCCTCTTCCATGAATGTAGATGGGAACAACCATGATGATCCTCCTAAAAAGAGTGCATCACCATGTGTTGAACTTGGTGATTGTCCCAGTACGAAACTTGTTGCCCCTTTTGCTAGTTATCTACCATCTATATATAATGAGCAAGATTGGGATGCAAACGAATTACTTTAGGTTGGATTGCATGTGCATACTAGCTTTTTTCTTTCCACGTTATTTGTGATTGCGTGTGTGCAATGTGATCCCCCATATTGTGTTGCTTGGAATGTCTTTATGTTTTTGAGTTTTCTTTGGATGACCCTTATTATTCTATTGGTGTAAGGATACAAAGGAAGTGAATCTGTTGTGGCATTCTTCTATTTGCATCTACATTTTTCTATTTGTCGTAAACACTATCTTATCTTGTGTTTTTCCTTTTGGGGATGTTGCAAAGCGTTGAGATATTTAGGTCTCCTCCATGTTGACCCAAAAGGATTGTTTGTCTTCTATATCTATATGTGTTATTCCTCCTTTGTGTTCAGTGTTCCATGAGGTATTTGGGGAACGATGATGTTTCCAAGGTCTATTATATCAATGTAGCAAAGACATGAGCTGACCTAAAATCCATGGATCCCTTATGTGTTATATTTGGATTCCATATGGGGGAAACCTTCATTTTTCTTGACACAAATTTATTTGAAAATATATGTTTAGAATAGGGCTTTCCAAATAAGCTCTCATGGCCCTTTTAACAATTGGCATATATAATTTCTACTTTAAAGTAATTTCTCACATCATGGTGTTTAGGAATTCCTTTAAATTGGGGGCATACATTGGCATTATTTTGGCATTGACATTGTTGCATCACTTTTTTTCACAGAGGTTGAACTTAGTGTAGCATTGGCATAACATTGATCACATTGTGGTACCTTATCAAAGTTATTAGGGAGTATAACTTTTGGTATGGTTGACATATGGAAGGCATGTAAATCTCATGACTTTTCCCTCTGACACCTTGTTGTGAGTTCACACCTTGTAGACCTAGTGTGTGTTTCATAGCCTTTGGGGCTCACCTAGTGTATATCAGACTGCACTAGCCCTTGTGAGTGTATTTGATGGACAACAATGCAACCATGGCTAGTCCATCCCCTTTTTCATTAACTTTCACAAATTTCATGCTTGTGTATCTTGTCTTGTTGATTGTATCTTACACATTGTTGGTGTTTAGATTAGCACCTCTAGAGTGCTTATTGTAAACGGTCAACTATTACAAGTTTTATAGTACTGCTCCTTCAGATTATAGAGGAAGATCTCTCATTGCTGATGTAATGTGTAAGAAAGGGGAGAGTAGACTAAGGTTCCTATCTTTTTTGTATTTAGTGGAAGGACACAAGGGTGCACAAACTCAATGCATTGTAGCTAAGCTTTTCTTTGGTTTTTGTAGATCTTAACTATGACTAAATAGCTTTTAATCTGTCATATCTCCTCAAGATAAATAGAGCATGAGGGCATAGGAGCAAAAATAGATTTGTTGGATCACTTGAATTCGTTGTCTCCTTAGAATATGGCCGAGGCTCTGAACTCTCAGATATACACTGGGATAAGGTTTTATACAAGCAAACACTCTTTATGGTGAGTTGGATCTTTGACTTGCCAAGGAGGAGGAACCCCTATCTGAGGTATAGCCTAGGATTCAACTTATTAGAAACAACAAATTACGATGTTTTGGCCAACAAACTTGTTAAGGAGGAACCCCTATCCAAAGTATAGGTTGAAAGTCAATCCATTAAACAACATCACACAATAACTTTTGATAACAAATGTCCAAGGAGGAGGAACCCCTATCTGAGGAGGGAAATGGAACAACAAGCTATTTAACACAAAACTTTGAAAGGACTCAAATCTTTGGATCAAAATGCAAGCACCTTTTGATTTTCTTCTTTAAATCTCCTTAACGCATTACAAATATTGGGACATGAAAATGCATGAAATCATGCACAATTGATCATCAAACCAATTAACTCTCATCCAAGAGTGAATAAATAATCACTTTCAAACTTGTAGCAACAATGGCACAACAATTTTGCATAGTAAGTAAAGGTTAACAAATAATGAGCCCCAGGCTCTTATTTATAGAACTCAAAGGAGTAGGCAACCCTAAAATCACCTTGATTTAATACATAGTTCTTTCCAATCAATCAAGCAATATTTATTCCTAAGAAAGGGGAACAAACAGTTAACTAGAAATCTACTTTAGTTAACTGAAACTAAACAAAGAGTCAACTAGAAACTACTTCAGTTGACTAAAACTAAACTAAAGATGAAATTTAATACAAAGTATGCCTCCAAAATAGACATCCAGTTTAGTAGAGATCTGAGATCCAAAAATTATGGAAGTCAATTAGACATCCTTAATTAGTGGGATTTGATAATGCATGATTTGTGGGATGTGGAGTTAACTTGGAAAGGGGCATCAAGTTAACTCCAATTACATTTAATGTCTTTTTGAGTTGACTTGGAAAGAGAAATTGAGTCAACTTCAAGTATCATAAATACCATGTGGAGGGTAGGACATCCTTCTTTGGTGCCTTTACAGCTCACCACTAGTCAATAGTGTTTCTATCCATTCATTGACTTCTTCAACCTCTGGGTAGTTAGTGCTTTGCAAAATGATGACATGGTGCTTTAGCATTATCTCACCTATCATGAGCTAATGTTGGAAGTCTATACACTGGGAAGCTACCTCATTGAACTTGGTAGACAAAGCTGCCACCTTGGCCAACATGCAACCATCTGGATCATCAAGGAAGGTGTTGTGGATGACATCTCTGAACTAATTATGCACCATAACCATCTCAATGTATTCTCCTCCCTCGCACTGATATTCTATGTGAGGGAACAATATTACCAATGTCCTTGTGAAGTTGATAATATTTGTGACCACCCATCGATAGTCAATTAGTTCAACTGAATGGGAATCGTAGGCTTTCACCTTGTATGCCAGCGATTCTTTCCAAGCAAACAAATGTTGCTTATTTTCCTCAGAGTAAACTAGTTAATATGCCAATTACAAGTTTGCAATTGTGGTCTCATCGCCTGGCCTCTTTTTTGCTATCTTTTTCTCTGATTGCTAAATATCCACATGGAGTCCATGTGCTCTATTCGATAACTAGTATAGATTCGCTAGTATACATCACCCTCTAAGAGAAAATTCCTCCACTTGATCTCTCAAGTGTTTTCCATATGTCATTAGTTGTTGATGGTTTTTCTCTGTGGGAAGATCCAACAATTCTTGTGGTAAGGATGAGACGTTCAGGGTGTCATGCATCAACATAGAAATGTAAATCCTCAACTGTTGGTTCTTAGCCTTCAAGGCTACTTTGTCCTTTCCATCCTTGGCCATCCTTTTGTTGGGCGCTCACCAAGGAAATTCTGAGGTCTACCTCCACCTATCATGTGGTCTTCCTGAGCTTAAGTTTAGACAATATGAAGTCTTCCACTTGTACCTCATGTATGCTTTTATCTTCTAGTGGGGCAACAGTCTCTATGATGAACTCATGTTCTACATTCCTTTCCACATGAACTTGCTTCTTCAACTTCTTCACTGGAATGTCTTATGGGACATGGTCAAATTCTATGAAGTCAAGCTCATAGGAGGGCCTTTCCCTCTTCCTACCTAGGAAACCCTCAAACCAAATAGAATCTCAGCTAGCTTCACTAGAAGGAGGAATATGAGGTCCTTGAATTCCTGAAGAATGAGACTATGCTGGAGTGACATTCTCTTGGTGGCAAGTCCAAGTTGATGGGGACTTGTGACTGTTGTGATGGTGATGTATGTGGCTTTGTTTCTATCACATACATCATTTCTACTATTGTTGTTGCTTCTATTGTTGTCTCTATCTCTTCAGTGACTATCTCTATCACTGGCTTGGGGACAACAGTTCCCATGACTATCTCAGGGGTGTGTGTGGTTGTTTCCACATGTATCCCTTGTTTTCTTGGTTGTATGCCCTGAAATCCCCATCCCTTTTGGGAGATTGCACCACTGCTTCTACCTGGGCTTCTTTCTTGACATGGAAGGCAGTGTAGACTGATCTTATGGTGGCTCTTTTCTAGGAAGCACTACCTTCCGTATCTTCTTGTTGTCGAGGTAGAGTTGACTATTCCTGACAACTCTACTTGTTCTCTCCTCTATAGATGGGTTTTCCTTTACATACCAATCCACTCTTGGGAGTGGTTGTGAGTCTACTGAATCTATGAAGAATGAGGGAGAATGAATTCCCCTTCATTTTTAGATAATCCCTCAGTGTCTTCTGACATAAATTCAGCAATTTGTGAGAGCCTAAACCTGCTATAATTCCTTCTTCACACTTCATACTCATCACCACAATTGACCCAGTAATCTTCCATAGAAGATTCATGTGATGAGTGTTGCTCTAGATGTGTCACATAGAGACCTTTGGGATCATATTACCTTCACTCAATAAGGTACTTGAGATTTATTCTTGCCATTTCTTAGCTCATGAACTTGGCATCTGCCGATGTCCTACATCTATAGAGTCCCATCCCAATGGGAAAGTTTGTTGTGTAGTTTTTCGCACACACGCCTTGCTGAAGCAAGGACCCTATTTTGCTTTCATTCTTGGTGTTTTGGCCCTTTGATCTTAAGGAATTACTTGCTTTGGCATGAGCTTGGATGTTTATCTTACCTACATTGGTGATCCCTTTGTGATATTGATTGAAAATCTCAAGTTTTGGACTCATTTCTGGTTTTTCGCTGTTCTCAGGAAAATCCTCTCTTGGCGGAATTCCCTGGATACTTTGAAAACCTGGTGGTGGCTGCTTTGCACTGTGATTCAAAAATTCTGGGACCTCATGGAATTTCATGTTGGTCAGATTTCTTCAAACATCCGTTGTCCTATTGAATTCCCAGGTTTTGGTCGGGGTTGTCTTGTCGACTGCATTAATGCTCGATTGTACAATTTTTGCAGCATGCATTTAATTGATTTTGGGGAGTTTTGTGCCATTAAGTTTTATCATTTAGTTTCTATTGAACTGAGGCGCTTGATCTTGAGTGCTTGGTTGGACTTGGCATGTTGGATTTGTGGATTCCTGGATTTGGTGGTGATTTTCCTGGGTGTCATCATAATTGTTGTTGTTTGCTAGGGTGCTAAAGATTGTTATCTATCACTGCTATAATCAAGTTTCACTTCATCAATGGTATGTATTCATTTCCTTGCTTTTGATTGTTGAATGTGAATGATTCTTTAGCGTCTTGGGTGTGCTTGGAGTCCAAATTTCTGCATTTTTGGGCATTGAACATCTTGAAGCTAGGGTTATTTGATTTTATTAGATTGATGATTCCAAGTGAGTTTTCGAGCTTGTTTTTCAGTTTCATTATGGGGTAGCTTGCTTGTGTAGACTATAAGGATCTTTTGAAAACCTAGCAAAATGAGTAAGTTGAGCCCAAGCTTGCCTTGTATGTTCATGGCAAAATTTTAGGGTTTCAGGTTTAGGGCATCACCAATTCTTGTCAATTTACTTCAGGATAAGTCTCAAATTTAAAGATGATTTGTAAGAGGTTCAAATTGAGCTAGCTTCAAGCCCAAGGTCTTCAAATTTGTGATCGTTTGATCAATTTGAGTGAATTTGTGAAGAAACATTGACATTCAAAATTTCAAAGTCTTCGCAAAATTCCTTAACTGCCAGAATTCCTCAGTTTCCTGTTTTCTCTTTGTTTTCCCAGAAATGTGCAATAATCCAGAATTATGCCTCCTTCGCGGATTTCCATTCCCTCAAGATTCTATCGAAAACTCCTATTGATGATGTTTTCTGCATAGCAACAACTTAGATAGAATATAATATCCTATCTCACTTGAAAGGCAAATCTCTATTGGCAAGCCTCAAGAGATAACCCCAAGGTCTCTAATGTTAGGTCTTGACAATGCACAAACAACTCAGTGATAAATGTGAAAATGTTGGTAATCACAACGGGACCTTACTACAAGAAAAATATTGAATCTCAATTTATCAGATTAACAATATGATGATACTGCAATTGTAAATTTAACCCAATAATCAAAGAAATAACAAAAGATAAGGGTTTCAAAGAGATTTCAAAACTTAATATTAAACCTAAGATTAACAATGCAGATGACCAACACTCAAAATGGACCAATCCCTCAAAATTGATCTCTATTTGACCCAAATAAATCTGCAATCTTATAGAAATAGTGCAATCTTCTAAGGTGTTAAGATTTTCAAATCATGAACATTCATTCAAACAACCCTTTTGCAATTGAAATGAATAAACCCTCACAATTGAACTAGGCACAATGAATATAGAGTCTAGGCTAACTTTGCAAAGAAACTAACAATCAGTTGGTTGTGAGAAGTATGGACTAGGGATTGCTGCAACACTTCAAATATCAAACCATAAACATCATTAAATCAAATCTAAGCTAAATATCGATTTTCCTCAAAGCAATTCTAAAGATAGAATAACAAGAACCATGCAAAACAAAAGAACACAAGTATGGCACCAAATCACAATGTCATTACTTGCATCAAATTATCCATTGTAGCAACAATTCTAGCTTTTTGTTACAATATTTTCTTGAGAAAAACTACTTGCTAACTCCTACTCTACTCAATTCGCTCTAACTAGCTCTCTATTTTTCTATATCTAAAATTTCTTAACCCTTACAAATGAGGCAAAATTCCATATTTATAGAAGCCCCCAAACATGTCGGCCTAGATAAGATTTTACAATGATAATAAGGCACAACAAGCCGGCCAAGAGAAATTCAAAATAAAATATGCATTAAATGCATGAACTTCATCCAGGTCAGCCTGGGATCTCCAATGCAACTCAGACCAATGCATGGAAAAATAATAGGGAAGCACAAATATCGATGTAGCTAATCATTAACTACCTTCCCCTTTGTCCTTATTTTGATCAAGCATTTCATGAACTTTCAAAAGCACCATGTCCAAGTCGGCCATAGGTGGTAAAGGACAAACCCTAAGTCGTCTCTCAATTGATGCAATTTCCTCCCTTGACTGTTTTACCGACTTATCCCAATCCACCTTATATATTAGGTATTTGTCAATGACAACAATGTATGTGGCCACATCACCCAACTGGTGCTCAGAAATTGAAATATCATTAACTAGGGCATAAACATCATGCCACCTCTTCCTCAACTGTTCCAAACTCAAATATTTGGGAGCAATCTTCCTTCTCCCTGTCATAATCTCAAAAAAGGCAATGGAGCCATTGTACACACCAGCTAGGGTATCATCAATCTGCCTCCTCTGTTTGTAAATCTTCTTCAACACCTTCTGCCTGATTTGCAATGCTTCAAACCACTCCCAAGGTTCAGCAGCTCTGGAGGAAGGAAGAATTTTATCAGTTACTAGCTTATCCCTGGTGTACTCCATGATAGTCCTAGTTTTTTGCAGCAAGAGATCTGTATCTTCCTTATCCTGTGTTAACACTTCCTTCAACCAATTAGTTGTCCTTATAGCATCCTTCCCAATTGAAAAAATATCTTTAATGGCCTCATTACCTTTGGTTCGTACCCCTTGTATCCAATTCGTAGTGGAAAGAGTGGAAGCCCTCATCTTTTCCAGCTCAATGATAGTTTCCTGAGGTAAAGGATTTGCAGCAGAAACTGAAGGATTAATAGATTGCAGGGGTTTGATCAAATCTTCCAAGAATTTCCTGAGATTCTCATTTTCCTTCTTTAGCTCTTGCTTGTTCTTTATTTCCTTCCTCAATCTTCCCAAGATGACTGCACTAGAACCCTCATAATCTTCAATATTCTGCTCAACGGATGTAGGCCCTAGATTGAAAGTCTGAACATTGTAATCCTTTAGAGCCACATCACCTCTGTTTTTATCTAGAGCAAGGGTGGAAATGTGAACAACTCTGTTATGAGCTTCATCCCTTTCAATCCTTGAAATCACCCTAGCCTTCTTTTTACCTTTAGCTTTTCCAATTTTGGCTAGTAGCTCATCCCAATTTGGTGGACTATCTTCCACAACAACTTGTATTCTCTTTATCTCCTTATCCAACCAACTAGGGACAGTGGATTCCAATTGCACTTCAGTTTGTTTTTCTTCCTACTATTCCTTAGGCACTTCTTCACTCATTTTTTTTTCTCGGGAGTTTCATTCGTCTTTCTTTCCTTTTCTTTAGCATGTTCTTCTTCATGTACAGGTGATGGAACCTTCACTATTTCTTCTTCTATTGGAGGTGATTTAACCTCTTTGGTTCCAACAGGTGACTCTTCATAAGCTACCAAAGGAGACTGCATTACCTTTTCTACTTCAGCTTTTGCACTGTAAAGGTCACCTTCATGAAATTCTTCTCCTTCAGTATCCAGATGATCCTCAAGATTTTCTGACTCACCTGGTTTGCTTGAGCTTCATGAGCGGATGGCACATCATCATGCTACTCCTCATGAGAAAAAACCAGAGGGAGATCTGCTTTAGGCACACTATCCTTAGGTTAAGGAGTCCTAGACCTCCTTGTATACACCTTGGCCTTCTCTTCTGAACTTTCTACATTCACCACTGGTGGGGTAACTTCTTCCTCTCCTACCTTGGAGCTTGCCTTCTCTGACAATTTTATGACTCTTCTCCTTTTGGGTACAGGATCATCAACTTCAAGATTCTGCCCTTTAGTTTCTTTTTGCCCATACTTCTTAGTCCTTGTCCTCTTCTTAGCCTTTGGCTTTCTCTACTTTTCTGCTTCCTGGGCTTCTATTTCTTGAACACCTTTTATCTTGATTTTGAAAGGAGAATCCATCTTACCTTTGCCCTTAGGATCTTGCTCCGTTGATTCTTCAGAGGTGGAGTGAGGATCTAAATCTCCCATTAGCGCATAGGTACACTTCACTCCCTCATTTTCCAACTCCCATAGCTTATGCTTTAGCCACATCTTGGTAAATTTGATAACTGGATCCATTAGTTTTTTTAATTCTATCTTTTCCTCTTCTAACCAATCCACATCACCAATTGGTCTGTCTTTTATTGCCTCATAAGAATGATCCTGAATTTGGTTTCCATCATCGTCAAGTTGGTCCAAGACTGCCCTCACATTTTATAGTTGGACTGATTCAACTGGGAGGCAAGAAAACTTCTTCTTTTTGACCTCAAATTCATCACTTCAATTGGCCTAGTAGTCCTCCAAATCAACCTTATGGCTATATTCTCTATTGGCCTTCTTTTGGGCTTCTCCTATAATATCAAATCTAGACCTCTTGGAATGGAAAGATAGGTCAAGAGTACTCATTTCTTCTTCTGAAGCATGGGCAGAACCAATATAAGGACAAGCCTCTCCAGTGCCAAACCTTAATGGGAAATCTCCACCAAAATCAGTCTTATGCTTGTCTCTCTTGACAATGGCATCAAAGTCACAGATCTGTCTAGTGACTTCCAGAAGTATGATGCGATCAGTAGGGTATCTTGGAAGTCTGTATGGGGCCCTCTGGCAGCCATCAATCTGAATGTAGGAGAAATTTGGGAACTGAATAAACCATGACCCATATTTCTTGATGAGTTCTTTTGCTTGATCTAAAATTCTGACATGTCCGCACCTTGAAGCAATCTAGTGATATGCATGGTGCATGCATCATTCACCCTCCTATAGCTCGAGCCTCCTAGATGAAATTGAGGGTAAACCTCATAGATGATATCCTGTTCAAAGGTGCCCCTTGTACTCAATCCTTTGTAGGGGTGGAATCTTGCAAGTGTGTAGACCAAATATGAAGTCATTTTGAAGGTCTTGGTCTGCAACACATTGGATAATTGCTCATGAATTAATTTTCTAATGACTCCTACCCAATGGTAGTCAGTCTTCTCCTGCTCCATTCTCACAATCGCATGGCACATTCAATTCTCAAACATGCTAGCATTCTTTAGTCCAACCACCCTGCTAAGAAGAGTGATGGCATCATAATACTCCTTCTTGAACTTTGCTCTGAATAACTGTTTGGGCAGCTTGGAATAGTGAGACTTGGGATTCTCCAGCTAGGAATTGATAAGCTATTGTGACTTCACAGTATGTTCATCGTAGAACTCCTGAGTTTCTTTCATGTTGAATGCCACCACATGAGATATGTCTGGCATATCAAAATTTTGGGCGATGGAAACAGGGTTGAGATTTGCTACAACTCTCCCTTGAGGACCAATAATTCTTTGTGTACCTTGGTCATAGTGTCTGGCACACTCAAGGACCAGCTCATAACACTACACCATAGAAGGGAAACCAGCTACATGTGACAAGCCTGATTCCTTCATCCTTCTAGCCACCAAAGGAGGATTCCCTGCTGCCATTCTTCCTTTAAATTCTTCGTAATCCCACAATCTGACATTTGTATCAGTCACTTTGGACCATATTGATGTAATTTTACTCTTAGGGATCTTGCTCTCAATGTCCATTTTTATCCTTTATGCCTCAGATACTGAGGATCCCTCCATTGTTTTGCTAGATTCAGCCTGCACTCAGCACGAAAATCATAGTAAAAACCATAGGAAAGCAATGTTAATCCATCAAAACACTGTTAGAATAAACCTCATACAATCAAGGTGTTATTAAAACTCATAAAATGATCTTGATAAACTTCGAGTTTTAGGACCACCCGCGGAATCTAAGCCAGAGAGGAATTTTGGGAAATTCTGAGCTAGATGGATTCTGGCGGAATGGTTGTGAAACACCTACTAACAATTAAAACTTATCATTATCAATCAATAAACCCCATAGGAGATCATAAGATAGCATGAATTAACCTTAAAATGCATTAAAATCACTAGCACATCATGCTATTCCATATTTCCTTACATTTCACCAAATTTCAAGAAAATTCGCCAGAGACGAATTTCCATGGGGGCAGAGACACTTTGCAAATCCGGAAAAAATAGGGAGCCAAGGACTTCAGGAAAATTCAAAGTCGATGGAAATCCGCGGATAAGGTAAAACTCCAAAAGCATGCAGATTTCGGGAACTCAAAGGAAATTGGGAAAACAAAGGAGACGGGGAAAATCTAAGGTCAATAGAAATCCGCGGAATATATGAAACTCCGAAAGCGATAGCAGATTCCAGAAAAGCAGAGGAAATCGGGGAAATCCGCTAGAGATGGATTGTCCCGAGGGAACAAAAAATCCTGGACTGAGGACAAAACCCGAACATCGGTGTTAAATCACAATTTCACTCAGAACACTAGATTAATCATGAATTTCAAAGATTTAAACTTAGGGCAAGTTAGGCGTGGACCTTCCACATATTTTCTTTGCATTCTAGGCCATTTTTAAGGTGAAATAAGGTGGAATGGTATTGCCCTAGGTTTCAAACCCTATACATCTGCCATTAGCGCACAGGCAAGCTCAAAACTTAAACATTTTGACTATTGATTCCTTACTAGGGGAAAATCACAATTCTCAAGCAAGTTCACCAAAATCAAATAAACAAACAAACTCAAAAATTACTTGGGAGACCATAAATTAATCAATGATACACAACCTTAGCCATGAAGTGATCAAATATTCAAGAATTCAAGCCCCAAAAGCTTTATAACATAAAAATGCTATTCATAATCCTTAATTCAAAGCAAGGCAATTGAATACATACCATTGTGAAGTGGAAATTGATCTCGAAATAGTAAATGCAAAATTCAATGGCATCCACAAAGAATAGGAGCAGGAATGCACAACAAATCACCACTCAAATCCACAATTTGCAAACTCAACGCCTCAAATCCAAATCCAACACTTGCAAGAATGCACTCCGCAGCTCAATCAATGACAAACAATAGCATAATGGTATAAAAGACCTCAAAAATAAATTAAATACATCATACAAAGCTCGTACGAAGACATTAATGTCGTCGACAAGACAGCCAGAAAAAAAACCCAAGAACCTGACAACAAGACGGAATCCAGAAAATCCAGACCACACGGAATTCCACGAAGACTGAAAATCTCTGAATCACAGTGCACAGCCGGGGTCTGAACAGGATCCGGGAAAATCCAATTTGGGTGGAAAGTACCAAACTTTAGTGAAAACCCGAACTTAGCCCAAAACTTAAGATTTTCAATGAATAACTTAGGGAAATCACTAAGGCCATCAAAATAAGCATTTAAGCACATGCCAAAATAAGACAAAACCTCAAAATGAAAGGACCAAGACACCAAAACCAAAGTGAAAGAGGGTCCCTGCTTTTAGCGGGGCGTGTGTGCGAAAACTACACAAGAAATGGTGAATTTTGTTGGGAAAATGCTCCAGAGCCTTTCATGATAAACATGAATCGATAACCCAGAATCTCCGGTTTCAGTCCCACTACCAAACAAACAAATCAGAATGCAAATATTTAATGAATCAGAACTAAAGGATAGATTGAACCTTCCATAAACTGAAAATCCAAGTGTGTGCACATAAGTTCATTTCCCTCCTTAAGCTACTGCAGAAACCAAGCTCAGTCAAGTCAGGCTACATAAGGATTCTAATTTCAAAAGCAACCTGGATAGGGCCTCACTGCCAGTCAGGCATCCATAGCCCTGATGAGGTTATTGTTGTGACTCTCTTGAACATAGCTCTACTGCCAGCCAGGCGTCTATAGCCCCAATAGAGATATTCAGATACCCCTAATAAGTTGAATTCATTCTTTTGATTTTCAATATTTCACTTTTCTTTCTTTTGATATTTTTTCTGTGTCACTTTTCATTTCAACCTGTGAACAATGAAGTTCACTCTTAGGGCTGAGAATCATAGTGGCGCTGAAGCAGAAATAGGATTTTTCACCTGACAAAACTTCACAAGGATTCCTATAGTAACATTGAGATTCTTAAGATATATCAGAGATATAAGATTTTAGAATACTTCAAATTCAAATCAAAACCAGTGACCTATCTTTAATAAATCAAACATTGAGACTGTTGGCAATAGCAAAGACTTCAACCGTCCTTTCAAGATACAAGACTAAAGTCCACCAATAAAATACTTAGAAAAATTCTAGATAATGATATATTTACCATGCAGGTGCAACACATCCAGGCAAAAATAGAGAAACCTCCAAAGCAAGAGCAATGCAAAAAAAACAAAACAAAACAAAAGCAAACCTACACTAACCAAAACAAACAAAGCAAAGCGGAAAGGGAAACCTAATCTAACTATATACAAGACAAGAGTTGAAAATAGCTCAAGACTAGAAATAATGCTTCAAATACTGCCCATTGATAGGTAGTGGGATATCCTCTCCAGTGAGATTTTTCAAACAGAAAGCATTATCTCCCAGAATTTTTGAAATCTGGTTAGGGCCAAGCCAAAGTTTATCAAATTTTCCATGCTCCCCCTTACAATCATGGGCTTTATCCTAGTAAAGAACCAAGTCAAAAATCCTAAAAGCTTTTACCTTGGCTCTTTTATCAAACCATCTCTTGACTACCCCTTTATTTTTAGCAAAGTTTTCCAGGGCTTTGTCTCTCTTTTCCTAAAGGTGTAACAATTCAGCAAGTCTAGCCTCATGTTTATCTCCCTCATCATAATAGTCATTAATGAACTGCAAAGTGGGGATCTTTAATTGAATGGGAAACATAGGCTCTAATCCATAAACTAGGTGGTAAGGTGATATCCCTATGGAAGTTTTATATCTTGTGCGTTCTGCCCAAAGAGAAAATCTAAGTTGGGTATGCCAATCCTTTAGATTTCTTTCTAACAGTTTGCAGATAACAGTCAGAAGGTTTTTTTTGGAGGACTCAGCCAGGCCATTACCCTGAGTGTAATAGTTGGATGCAAACTTAATGATAATCCCATGATCAAAATCCCAATTAAAAAATTTCAACGATGAAAATGTAGGACCATTATCACAAACTAAAGACATAGGACATCCAAAACGATTAATGATACCTGATTCGATGAAGTTAATTACTACCTCTAAAGTACATTGCTTGCAAGCAAGGGCCTCAATCCATCTTGTAAAATAATCAGTGACAGTAAGGATACCTATGACCAGTAGAGGAAGGCGGATTGATGGGACCAATGAAGTCCATCCCCCACTGTGCAAAAGGTTTTACCTCAAAGACTGGTTGGAGTGGAAGTGTTGCATACTTCTCTCTAGCCGTCGTAGTCTGGCACACATGACAAGTTCAGACGTGGTTGTGTGTATCCTTGAAGAGTGTAGGCCAATAGTAACCAGCTCTGAGAATCTAGTTCGCTATAGAAGGTGTTGATCCATGGCCTGTGCCATATCTATCATGAAATTCCAACATCACTCTTTCAGACTCTGCCTTTCCTAGGCATCTTAAGTACACACCCTCATGATTTTTCTTATATAAAACAACTCCTTTTAGCATGAAATTGTCACTCTTTAAGCACAATTCCCTTCTTTGTATTGCATTAATATGATCAGGGCATCTCTGAGTCAAGAGATAATGAAAATATCATCGTACCACTAGCTAGGAGAGACATCCTCTAAATTATAACTCTGAGCTGTAAGGTCATGGCCAGTCTTTGCCATTGTCTTTGTAAATCCTTGCCCTCTTACTAGCTTCATGGGTTGAATTTCAATATCATACTCTTGTAACATAGTTACCCACTTGGCTCTACATTCTCCCAGCTCATTTTGCATCAGCAACAACTTAACTGCAAGATCAGGAACTATAGCAAAGATTTTGTTTTTGAGGATATAATGCCTAAATTTCTTTATAGCTCAGACCAAGGCACAGGCTTGATTTTCCACACTTGGGTATCTCAGCTCTGCATCCTTCAATGGTGCACTCATGAATGCTATGGAATGTTCATTTCCTTGGTCAAACTTCTAAGTTAACATAGCAGCACAGGAGTGATCAAAAGCAAAGGAATATATATAGAATGGTTTAGCATATTCTGGACTTACCAAAATAAGAGCTTCAACAATAGCCCTCTTTATCTCTACAAATGCTTCCTTTGCTTCTGCATTCCATTCAATTTTGGCCTCTTGCTTCAACATTACATTCAGTGGCTTAACTATTTCTGTGAATCCAGTGATGAACTTCCTCACAAAGTTGATCTTACCAAAGAATGATTTCATTTCTTTCTTACTGGCAGGTGGTGGGATCTTGAGTATAGCTTCTATTCATTCTAGATCAATGGAAATTCCTTTCTCAAAGAGAACATGCCCCAACAATTTACCCTTTATTACTCCAAAGATGCATTTCTTTGGGTTGAGAGATATCCCAAACTCTCTACATTTCTGAAAAAATTTGCACAAATATGAGATATGATCACCTCTCCTTTTGGAAGAGACTGTTAGATCATCCATATAAATAATTATGCACTTACCAATTATATCTTTAAAAGCAATGTCCATAGCTCGTTGGAATGTGGCTCCAACATTAATCAAACCAAAGGGAATCCTCCTATAGGAAAAAGTGCCCACTTGGTGGTGAAAGCAGTCTTGTGCCTATCCTCATACTGCACCATGACCTAGTTGTATCCTGAATAACCATCCAAGAAGGACATCATCTGTGATACATTGACAATCTAGAGCACTTCATCCAGTGAGGGTACTGGATAATTATCCTTTTTTGATGCTCTGTTTAGGTTCCTAAAATCTACACATAGCTTAATTTCACCATTTTTCTTTCACACTAGAACTAGGTTTGCAACCCAAGTAGAGTGTCTGACTGGGAATATTATTCTTGTAGACAACAGTTTCTGCACTTCCTTCTATATTATGGGTTCCAGTAAAGAATTGATAGGCCTTTGCCTCTGTTTGAAAAGTTTTACTCCTGGATTGAGAGGGATAGTATGGGTTATGATTGATTTATCATAAGTCTTTAAGTCTTCATAACTCCAGGCTATCACATCTGGATATCTATGTAGTGCATCGATGATTCCCTTTCTTTCTTCTGGAGTGCACACTTTACCAATAAAGACATTCCTGGCATCATCCTGAGTTCCCATATTATATTTGTCACACTGTCCACTAATGGACTCTTTCCTGGTATCTTGTTCCTGCTCCCTAACCTTGTCTAGATCAAAGATCAGGTTTCTAATTACACCATTCCTCTAGGAATAGTGTTGTTCTTTAGATTAATTACCCCTTCCAGGTCCATCTCTGCTTCTTGGAGCTTAGTTTTGTCAATGATTTGAGAAGCAAAGACATCAGTATTAGTAATGAAATCTAAGATGTGCTTGTCATCTTCAAACACCTGGAAGTTGGTGACATTATCAGGTACTGAGGGTACTGGGGTCAGTTCTACAGTAAACTTCTTTAGTCCAAAAAGAGACAGAGGTTGCAATGTATTGGCTTCCTGGGCCAGGGAGTCAGCTGTCTGGTTCTTACTTCGTGGAATCAACTGAATGTTGAAGGCCTCAAATCCTTCAATAAGATCCCATACTCTGTGTCTATAGTTGGTTATTCTTCTATCATGACAAGAGTATTGTCTCCTAACTTGCTTGACTACTAATTCAGAATCCCCAAAAACTTGCAAGATCTTAACCTTTTTCTTCAATGCCATTAGCAATCCATGGACTAGAGCCTCATATTCTGCTACAATATTTGTACAATGAAATTGAAGTCTATGAGTAGCAAAAAATGTCTTAGCTCTCAGACTAATTAGCTTGAAACCTGCCCCAACTCCTTATTTTTATTTGGACCCATCGAATCTTAAAGTCCAACAACTAGCAACTGTAGACTTTCCTGCTTTTTCATTTGCACTATTACTACTAGATGGCTCTTCAGAAGGCATTACCCTTTTTCCTTTAGGATCTTCTTGAACTTTCTAGATATTAATTTTGACCCAGAGGAGCGGGGTTGATACATTTTTGTATTTGTTCCACTGCAGCCTAGCATAAACAACAGTCCAGTTTTGAATGAGAGGCATTATCCACCCTGCATGAATTGGGAAAGAGTAGCTCTCCAAAGTTCATTCCTTTTCCCAACTAAACCTAGTCTTCAATGCACTTCTGAATGAACTCTTGAAAACTATCTAGAAAAGCCAGTTGATTATCTTCTGGATCATCATTATTTTCAACTAGTTCGACTAGGATTTAAGTACTATTGGATTCTGCTATGAGGCCATCAGACACTGTATGCAACATGAGGACCTCATCCACATCTGACTCCTCAAAAGGAGTTGCAAGCACATAGTTACCCATACTTACTTCTGATATCAGAATTTTGTTAGAAGTATTTTGATATTCTGTAATCATGTATTTCATTCTGGGTTCTCTTTCAATTCTAATCTAGTTTCGCACTTCCTTCCAGGGAAGCCATATGTGAGAGTGATCAGTTGAGACATATCCATTCAAAGCTCTGGTGAAGTCTCTTCCCAAGATTAAGCCATAAGCATCAGGGATTTCAACCACTTGTATATTGATAACCTGTTGGATTCTAGGATCAGAAGCAACTTGCATATGAATCATATTTAACTCTCCTACAACATTGACTTCAGTCCTATCTAATTGTGTAACTTTCTTTTATGAGTCAGCAGGAATAATACCCATAGCTTTACACACACCAAAAGGAATAACATTGGTTGAAGCACCAAAATCCAGCAAACAATTATGCAAATTCTTACCAAACATACGCACAAAAATCAGGAATGGAGGTGTATCTGTTTTCCCTTGAAACAGAGTTAAGGGAGTATCTACTTGAGCAACTTGAGTCTTATCTTTCTCCTTTCCCTTATCCCCAGGAGGCATATGGACCTGATTATGAGTCTAATTTTTCCTTCCTACTGATTGAGAACTAGATGCTCTATTGACACTTTTGCTAATTGATTTATTTTGTGACATGGAATTTGCATTATAAGCTCCTAAGACTGCATTCCTAATGGTTGGAACTCTTAATAGCTCAAATGCAAATAAGCTTACCTTTAATTTTTTGAGTTCTTCAGCAACATACAAGGAAAAATTTTCATCACTCAGATCAGTAGGGGTCTCCTTTGGGTATTCCATCACCCTATCCTTATTTGCATCAACATTTCTCCCTTTCAGCACATCAACATACCTTGGATCTTGAGATAAATATTGCCTAGACACCTGAGGAAATGATGGATTATTGCTAGCATTAGGATCTAGAGGTGTGTTGAAATTGTTCGATGGAATAGACGTAGTGAAGGGGCCTCCCGCTTGTGGGCGTCTATGTGGAAATTCCCTTAAGTCATACTTCTTGATAGGTCTTTGGAAAGTCTGCACTTCTTCAACATAAGCCTCTTCTTCATCTCTGGGACCATTATCATTCACTAGGCTCTCATCAAATAACTATGTGATTTCATCCCCATTGCATACCTGGTCTGCTCCTTCCTCCAACTGATTAGATTCTTCTTCGGGTACGTTCTCCTTACTTTGAGGAAAAGGAGCATGATTTAGCACCAACATCGGTGAATCATAAGGATTGGATGGCACTATTTCCTGACTCCTTGCATTGTTCTCCACTTCGTAGTGAAAGATAGAGGTTGTTGTTTGGAACTCTTGAAAATATAATTCAGAATGTTGACTCATTTTATGGAGCCTGCACCATCCTGATAAAGCAGCCTCAGCCAGATATATACCACTAGGAGGCTTCTCTTGATTAACTGGCTGGTTGACAGACTGACTGACAAGTTGATTAACTGGTTGATCTAATGGGGTGGGGACTCCTCCATTGTTGGGCCATTTGTTCCAAGTTATGTTTTGTCCTGGTGGTTGCCTTCTATTGAATCCTTATCCACCACCTTGCCCTCTATCAAAGTTTTGGCCTAAGGATTGCCCTTTGTCATAGTTTTGTCTTCTATCATTATTATACCCTATGTCATTATTAAATCCCCTATCATTTTTGTAACCTCTATCCTGGTTATATCCTCTTTCATTATTGTATCCTTGATCATGACGTTGCCCTCTATCAAAGTGTTGTCCTTGTGGATTCTCTCTATTCTGATTGGACTGCATATTTCTCTGAGCAGCTTGCAATTGACTATTTTGGTTCCTCAAGTAAGTCACCTCCATATTTAGCTTCTTTATTTGTTTAGAAAATTCATCTAGTCTCTGCTTGTCAGGATTACTATATGGAGGTTGATTTGCATTATTCTGGGAATATCCTACTGCAGCATTGGCATTCAGTGATTGATTCAAGACTTCAGAATTCTATAGGTATGGAGGATAGCTAGCTTGAGGCTAGATATGCAGAGGTTGATTCACATTTTGCTGAGGGTAACTAATTATGGATGAAACTTGTCCCACGAGAGGTCTTGGGTGAGGGACTAGAGGCAATTGAGGTATTGGATTCATTATTGGAGTATGGTTTTCCAAAGCCTGGTTGAGAGTTGGAACTTCTCCAGGGTGAGCAACTGGTCCTAATGAGGGTAAAGGCCCAGACAGATGTTGTCTTAGATTAGTGCTAACTTTCACAGCCTCTGCATATGCATCAAGTAGACTAGCAGGAGGGTTATTACTCCACTTCATAAAGGTAGCTGTCAAACTATCAAGTCCCTCATAATAAACTTCTAAAGCAGTGGGCTCATCAATAGCATAAGGTGCCTGCAGTCTGATATAAGCACGATGAAACCTATTGTTGAAAGACCCTATAGGATCATTGACCTCTCTCTTAACATTAGTGAATTGATGGTACAGCTCATTGGAACTAATGGGGATTCGAAACTTTTGCAAGAATGCTGCCTCTAGTTCAGTCCAATGCTAGATAGACCCAGCAGGTAAATGATTATACCAATAGAATGCATCCTACCCCAATGAATAAGGAAAGAATATACATGCAACATCCTCATGGTTTATCCCTCTATCCTTAAGGCTATTCTAAAAGATCCTGATGTGTTCCTCAGCGGTTCTATTGGGATCATTGACATGGAATTTTGAACAAAAGTGTTTAGGGTTTTTGGGAATAACATTGTAAATGACAAAACTCAATGGAGATGGGTTGGTTTCTAGGAAAGCCATTGGTGGAGGTAGGGGTGGTAATGGGTAATTTATGACTGGCTGAGGTTGTGGAATGGGAATGTCCTCAGTCTCAGATGAACCTGGTGAAGATGGGGTTGATGGATATGACAGAGGCAGATGAGATGATAATGATTCTCCCCTTCTGTTGGTCCTTCTTGACCTAGTAGGGTCTGGTAATTCCTAAAATTTCTCCTCTCTTGGAGTAGATTTGTTTCTTCTTCTGAATCTCTCAAGAGAGATGGCATTCAAAAACTGATCCAGCTTACTTATTCAGGCCTTCCTTCTAGCGCTAATCTATTGATGATGTTTTCTACATAGCAACAACTCAGATAGAATATAATATCCTATCTCACTTGAAAGGTAAATCTCTATCGGCAAGCCTCAAGAGATAACCCCAAGGTCTCTAATGTTAGATCTTGACAATGCACAAACAACTCAATGATAAATATGAAAATGTTGGTAATCACAATGGGACCTTACTACAAGAAAAATACTGAATCTCAATTTATCAGATCTAACAATATGATGATACTGCAATCCTAAATTTAACCCAATAATCAAAGAAATAACAAAAGATAAGGGTTTCAAAGAGATTTCAAAACTTAATATTAAACCTAAGATTAACAATGCAGATGACCAACACTCGAAATGGACCAATCCCTCAAAATTGATCTCTATTTGACCCAGATAAATCTGCAATCTTATAGAAACAGTGCAATCTTCTAAGGTGTTAAGATTTTCAAATCATGAACATTCATTCAAACAACCCTTTTGCAATTGAAATGAACAAACCCTCACAATTGAACTAGGCACAATGAATATAGAGTCCAGGCTAGCTTTGCAAAGCAACTAACAATTAGTTGGTTGCAAGAAGCATGGACCAGGGATTGCTGCAACACTTCAAATATCAAACCATAAACATCATTAAATCAAATCTAAGCTAAATATCATTTTTCCTCAAAGCAATTCTAAAGATAGAATAACAAGAACCATGCAAGACAAAAGAACACAAGTATGGTACAAAATCACAATGTCATTACTTGCATCAAATTATCCACTGTAGCAACAATTCCAGCTTTTTGTTACAATATTTTCTTGAGAACAACTACTTGCTAACTCCTGCTCTACTCAATTCGCTCTAACTAGCTCTCTATTTTTCTATATCTAAAATTTCTTAACCCTTACAAATGAGGCAAAATTCCATATTTATAGAACCCCCCAAACATGTCGGCCTATATAAGATTTTACAATGATAATAAGGCACAACAAGTCAGCCAAGAGAAATTCAAAATAAAATATGCATTAAATGCATGAACTTCATCCAGGTTGGCCTGGGATCTCCAATGCATGGCAAAATAATAGGGAAGCACAAATCTCAATGTAGCTAATCATTAACTACTCCCCTTTGTCCTTATTCTGATCCATCATTTCATGAACCTTCAAAATCACCCTATCCAAGTTGACCATAGGTGGTAAAGGAAAAATCCTAAGTCGCCTCTCAATTGATGCAATTTATTCCCTTGACTGTTTTACCGACTTATCCCAATCCACCTTATATGTTAGGTATTTGTCAATGACAACAATGTATGTGGTTGCATCATCCAACTGGTGCTTAGAAATAGAATCATCATTAACTGGGGCATAAACATCATGCCACCACTTCCTCAACTGTTCCAAACTCAAATATTTGGGAGCAATCTTCCTTCTCCCTGTCATAATCTCAAAAAAGGCAATGGAGCCATTATATACACCAGCTAGGGTATCATCAATCTGCCTCCTCTATTTGTAAATCTTCTTCAACACCTTCTGCATGATTTGTAATGCTTCAAACCACTCCCAAGGTTCAATAGCTCTAGAGGAAGGAAGAATTTTATCAGTTACTAGCTTATCGTTGGTGTACTTCATGATAGTCCTGGTTTTTTGTAGCACGAGATTTGTATCTTCCTTATCCTATGTTAAAACTTCCTTCAACCAATCAGTTGTCCTTATAGCATCCTTCCTAGTTGAAAAAATCTCTTTAATGGCCTCATTACCTTTGGTTCGCACCCCTTGCAGCCAATTCATAGTGGCAAGAGTGGAAGCCCTCATCTTTTCCAGCTCAGTGATAGTTTCCTGAGGTAAAGGATTTGCAGTAGAAACCGAAGGATTAATAGATTGCAGGGGTTTCATCAAATCTTCCAAGCATTTCCTAATATTCTCATTTTCCTTCTTTAGCCCCTACTTGGTCTTTATTTCCTTCCTCATTCTGCCCAAGATGACTGCACTAGAACCCTCATAATCTTTAATATCCTACTCAATCGATGTATGCCCTACATTGAAAGTTTGAACATTATAATTCTTTCTAGCCACACCATCTTTGTTTTTATCTAGAGTAGGGGTGGCAATGTGAACAACTCTATCATGAGCTTCATCCCTTTCAATCCTTGAAATAACCCTAGCCTTCTTGTTACCTTTATCTTTTCCAATTTTGGCTAGTAGCTCATCCCAAATTGGTGGACTATCTTCCACAACAACTTGTTTTCTCTTTATCTCCTTATCCAACCAACCAGGGATAGTGGATTCCAATTGCACTTCAGTCTATTTTTCTTCCTGTTGTTCCTTAGGTGCTTCTTCACTCAAATTTTGTTTCTCAGGAGTTTCATCCATCTTACTTTCCTTTTCTTCAGCATGTTCTTCTTCATGTACAGGTGATGGAACCTTCACTGTTTCTTCTTCTACTAGAGGTGATTTAACCTCTTCGGTTCCAATAGGTGACTCTGTATAAGCTGCCAAAGGAGACTGCATTACCTTTTCTACTTCAGTTTCTGCACTATAAAGGTCACCTTCATGAAATTCTTCTCCTTCAGTATCTGGATGATCCTAAACCTCCTTGTATACACCTTGGCCTTCTCTTATGAACTTTCTACATTCACCACTGGTGGGGTAACTTCTTCCTCTCCTACCTTGGAGCTTGCCTTCTTTGACAATTTTATGACTCTTCTCCTTTTGGGTATAGGATCATCAACTTCATGATTCTGCCCTTTAGTTTCTTTCTGCCCAGACTTCTTAGTCCTTGTCCTCTTCTTAGCCTTCGGCTTTCTTTGCTTTTCTACTTCCTGGGCTTCTATTTCTTGAACACCTTTTATCTTGATTTTTAATGGAGAATCCTGCTTATCTTTTCCCTTAGGATCCTACTCGGTCAATTCTTCAGAGGTGGAGTGAGGATCTAAATCTCCCATTAGCTCATAAGTACACTTCACTCCCTCATTTTCCAACTTCCGTAGCTTATGCTTTAGCCACATCTTGGTAAATTTGATAATTGGATCCATCAGCTGTTTTAATTCTGTCTTTTCCTCTTCTAACCAATCCACATCACCAATTGGTCTGTCTTTTATTTCCTCATAAGAATGATCCTGAATCAGGTTTCCATCATCGTCAAGTTGGTCTAGGACTTCCTTCACATTGTATATTCAGACTGATTCAACTGGGAGACGATAAAACTTCTTCTTTCTGACCTAAAATTCATCACTGCAATTGACCCAGTAGTCCTCCAAATCAACCTTATGGCTATATTCTCTACTGGCCTTCTTTTGAGCTTCTCCTGTAATATCAAATCTAGACCTCTTGGAATGGAAAGATAGGCCAAGAGTACTCATTTCTTCTTTTGAAGCCTGGGAAGAACAAATGGAAGGAAAAGCCTCTCCAGTGCCAATCCTTAATGGGAAATCTCCACCAAAACCAGTCTTATGCTTGTCTCTCTTGACAATGGAATCAAAGTCATAGATCTATCTAGTGACTTCCAGAAGTATGATGTGATCAGTAGGGTATCTTGGAAGTCTATATGGGGCCCTCTGGCAGCCATCAATCTGAATGTAGGAGAAATTTGGGAACTGAATAAACCATGCCCCATATTTCTTGATGAGCTTTTTTGCTTGATCTAAAATTCTGACATGTTCTACACCTTCAAGCAATCTAGAGATATGCATGGTGAATGCATCATTCACCCTCCTATAGTTCAAGCCTCCTAGATGCAATTGAGTTTAAACCTCATAGATTATATCCTGTCCAAAGGTGCCCCTTGTACTCAATCCTTTGTAGGGGTGGAATCTTGCAAGTGCGTAGACCAAATATGAAGTCATTGTGAATGTGTTGGTCTGCAACACATTGGACAACTGCTCATGAATTACTTTGCTAATGACTCCTGCCCAATGGTAGTCAGTCTTCTCCTACTCCATTCTCACAATCACATGGCACATCCAATTCTCAAACATGCCAGCATTCTTCAGTCCAACCACCCTACTAAGAAGAGTGATGGCATCATAATACTCCTTGAACTTTGCTCTGAATAACTATTTGGGCAGCTTGGAATAGTGAGACTTGGGATTCTCCAGCTAGGAATTGATAAGCTATTGTGACTTCACAATCTGTTCATCGTAGAACTCTTGAGCTACTTTCATGTTGAATGCCACCACACGAGATATGTCTGGCATATCAAAAGTTTGGGCAATGGAAACAGGGTTGAGATTTTCTACAACACTCCCTTGAGGACCAATAATTCTTTGCGTACCTTGGTCGTAGTGTCTAGCACACTCAAGGACCAGCTCATAACACTGCACCATAGAAGGGAAACCAGCTACATGTGACAAGCTTGATTCCTTCATCCTTCTAGCCACCAAAGGAGGATCCCCTGCTGCCATTCTTCATTTAAATTCTTCGTAATCCCACAATTTGACATTTGTATCAGTCACTTCAGACCAGATTGATGTGATTTTACTCTCAGGGATCTTGCTCTTAATGTCCATTTTGATCCTTTCTGCCTCAGATACTGAGGATCCCTCCACTGTTCTGCTAGATTCAACCTACACTCAGCACATAAATCATAGTAAAAACCACAGGAAAGCAATGTTAATCCATCAAAACACTGTTAGAATAAACCTCATACAATCAAGGTGTTATTAAAACTCATATAAAATTATCTTGATAAACTTCGGGTTTCAGTACCACCTGTGGAATCTGAGCCAAAGAGGAATTTTGGGAAATTCTAGGCTAGACGGATTCCAACAGAATGGTTGTGAAACACCTACTAACAATTAAACTTGATCATTATCAATCAATAAACCACATAGGAGATCATAAGATAGCATGAATTAACCTTAAAATAGATTAAAAATCACTAGTACATCACGCTATTCCATATTTCCTTACATTTCACCAAATTTCAAGAAAATATGCTAGAGACGGATTTCTGTGAGGGCGGAGACACTTTGTAAATCCAGAAACAATAGGGAACCAATGAATTTGGGAAAATCTAGAGTTGACGGAAATCTACGGATAAGGTAAAACTCCAAAAGCATGCAGATTCTGGGAACTCAAAAGAAATCGGGAAAACAAAGGAGACCGGGAAAATACGGGGTCAACAGAAATCCGTGAAATATATGAAACTCTGAAAGCGATAGTGGATTTTGAAAAAGCAGAGGAAATTGAGAAAATCCACCAGAGACGGATTGTCCCAAGGGAACGAAAAATCCCAAACTAAGGACGAAACCCGAACATCGGCGTTAAATCACGATTTCGCTTAGAACACTAGATTAATCATGAATTTCAAAGATTAAAACTTAGGGCAAGTTAGGCATGGACCTTCCACATATTTTCTTTGCATTCTAGGCTAGTCTTAAGGGGAAATGAGGTGGAATGGTATTGCCCTAGGTTTCAAACCCTATACATCTGCCATTAGCCCACAAGCAAGCTCAAAACTTAAACATTCCAACTACCGATTCCATACTAGGAGCAAATCATGATTCTCAAGCAAGTTCACCAAAATGCAAATAAACAAACAAACTCAAAAATTACTTGGGATACCATAAATTAATCAATGTTATGCAACCCTAGCCATTAAGCGATCAAATATTCAGGAATTCAAGCCCCAAAAGCTTTATAACATAAAAACGCTATTCATAATCCTCAATTCAAAGCAAGGCAATCGAATACATACCATTGTGAAGCGTAAATCGATCTCAGAAATAATAAATGCAAAATTCAATGGCGTCCACAAAGAACAGGGGTAGGAATGCACAACAAATCACCACTAAAATCCACAATTCACAAAATCAATGCCTCAAATCCAAATCTAGCACTCGCAAGAATGCACTCTGCAGCTCAATCAATGGCAAACAATAGCATAATGGCATAAAAGACCTCAAAAATCAATTAAATACATCATTCAAAGCTCGTACAAAGACATTAATGTCGCTGACAAGATAGCCAAAAAGAAAAAATCCCAGGAACCTGACAACAGGACAAAATTTGAAAAATCCAGACCATGCGGAATTCCGTGAAGACTGGAAATCTCTGAATCACAGTGCACAGCCGGGTTCCGAACAGGATCCAAGAAAATCCAGCTGGGGTGGAAAGTCTCGAACTTTAGTGAAAACCCGAACTTAGCCCAGAACTTAATATTTTCAATGAATAATTCAGGGAAATCACTAAGGCCATCAAAATAAACATTTAAGCACATGCCAAAATAAGTCAAAACCTCAATATGAAAGGGCCAAGACACCAAAACCAAATCGAAAGAGGGTCCCTGCTTTTAGTGGGGCGTGTGTGCAAAAACTACACAACAACTCCTTTGTCCCTTCATTTTCTTGAAGTTCATGGACTATTTTTATTTTCACAGATTTTCGTCCTGTGCGGAATTCTCTAAAACTTTGCTAAAAATGAAGAGTTGAGAGATAGCATGGTTTATTAGCTGGTGATTACGCATTGTATGATCAATTTGAGTTATTTAAATATTTATCATGTTGTTTCTTAGTTAATGATGGTTAAATGATTATTGGAGGCATGTTGTGTTTATTTCATTGAAATCCGTCTGGTTGGAAATTTTTTGAAATTCCTCTTTGGCCTGAATTCTGTGAGAGGATTGAAAGCCCAAACTTTGAGATGAATAATTCCTATGAGGTTTTAAAGAATTTTTCTCATCATAGGACTTATATTAAAGATGAATATGTCATTTGTGATTGATTAGCTTGGGTTTCATGTGATCTTTATTATGGTCTCTTTGTTGAATGCAGGCTAAATCAAGTCAAGTGGTTGCTACCAAGTCCAAGGGTAGAGTAATGGGTTCAAGTGCAGAGGGGTCTGCTATTTCTGAGGTAGAAAGAATCAAAATGCATATCAGGAGCAGAATCCCTAAGAGCAAGCTGACTTCCATCTGGTCAGAGGTAACCGATTCAAAAAGTTGGATTGTGGGATTATGAAGAATTTAAGACAAGGATGGCATCACAGAATCTCCCTTTGCTAGCCAGAAGGCTATTGGAATTAGGGTTGGCACATGTAGCTAGTTTCCCTCCTATAGTGCAATGTTATGAGTTGATGCTTGTATGTGCTAGACACTATGACAGGGGTACGCAAAGGATAGTTGGTCCTTAAGGAAGAATTGTGGAAAACCTTAATCCTGTGTCTATAGCCCAGTCCTTTGACATGCTCGACAGATCTCACATGGTGGGTTTTGATATGGATGTGGCAAAGAAGTTCTATGCTGAAGATACCATCTAGTCCCAATAGGTCATCAATTCCTGGCTGGAGAAACCTAAGTCCCACTTTTCTAAGCTACCCAAGCAGCTATTCAAAGCTAAATTTAAGAAGGAATACTATGATGCTATCACCCTTCTCAGTGGGGTGGTAGGGTGGTAGGGTTGAAGAGTGCAGGAGTGTTTGAAAATTGGATGTTTCATGTCATTGTGAGGATGGAACAGAATATTGATTACCATTGGGCAGGCATTATAAGTATCATGATTCATGAACAGCTGTGTAATGTCTTGTAGACAAAGACCTTCAAAATGACCTAATTGGTTTATGCGCTTGCAAGATTCCATCCATACAAAGGACTAAGTACAAGGGGTGTGTTTGGGTAGGATGTAATTTATGAGGTTTATCCACACCTACACCTGGGTAACTCAAGCTATAGGAGGGTGAATGATGCATTCACCATGTACATCACTAGGTTGCTCCAAGGTGTAGAGCATGTAAGAATATCTGACAATGCTAAGGAGTTAATCAAAAGTTATGGGGCTTGGTTTATACAATTTCTGACCTTTTCATATATAAGGATAGATGGTTGTGAGAGGGCTCCATACAGACTTCCTAGGTATCCCACAAATCACATTATACTTTTGGAGGTCACAAGGCAAATATGTGATTTTGATGCAATTGTGAAAAAGGATAAACACAAGACTAGATTTGGTGGTGATTTTCCTCTGAGGATAGGCAGTAGTGATGCATGACCTTCTATTAATTCGGCCTATGCTTCTAAAGAAGAAATGAGTACTCTAGGTTTATCTTTTCATCCCAAGAGATCTAGATTTGATAGGACTGGAGAAGCACAGAAAAAGGCCAGTAGGGAATATAGTCATAAGGATGATATGGAGGACTATTGGGCCAATTGCAGTGATGAATTTAAGATCAGAAGGAAGAAGTTTTCTAGGCTACTAGTGAAATTAGTCTGGCTATATAATGTGAAGGCCATTCTAGATCAGGTTGAAGATGATGGAGATTTGATTTAGGGCCATGATTATGAGGTTGTGAAGGATAAACCAGTGGGAGAAATAGACTAGCTGGAGGAAGAGAAAACAAAGTTAGAGCAAATTATGACTCCAGTGATTAAATTTACAAAGCTATGGCTCAAGCATAAGATGTGGGAGTTGGAAAGTGAAGGTGTGCAATGCACCTATGATCTAATGGGAGACTTGGAGTCTCATTCCACTTCCAAGGAGTCAACTGAATAGGATCCTAAAGGTAAAGGCAAGGTGAGCTCTCCTTTCAATATAAAAATTAAAGATGTTTAGGCGGAGGAAGTATAGGAGGCAGAAAAGAAAAGAAAGCCTATTGCAAAGAAAAGGAAGCACATTTCAAGGACAAAGAAGTCAGAAAAAGATGAAGCTAAAAAGGAAGACAAAGAAGTAAGTGTTTATGTGCCTAAGAGAAGGAGAATAGTGAGATTGTCACAGAAGGAGAAGGAAACCTCTAAGGCAGGAGATGAAGTTGACCCACCAATAATAAATGTGGAGAGTTTGGAAGAGAGGACACAGGTATACACAAGAAGATCAAAAAATCCTTTGCCCAAGGATAGTGTGCCAAGGAAAGATGCTCCTTCAATTACTTCTGCTACAAAACAATGTGATAATATGCCTCCTTCCCATGAAGCTCACAATGCACCAAGTGAACCAGGTGAATCCAAAGAGGTGGAGAGTCATCAAGATCCAGAAGGAGAATAATTTCAAGAAGGTGAGCTCTATAGTGCTGAGGCAGAAATAAAGAGGTTGTTGCAATCTCCTTTGGTGACTTATGAAGATTCACCTGTTAGAAGTGAAGAAGATAGACCTCCTCAGAGAGGGGAAATGCTAGTTAGGACTCCATCACCAGTGCATGAAGAAGAAGAGCATGATAAAGAAAAAGAAGATTAAGTTGAGGAGATTTTTGAGAAACAAGATTTAAGCAAAGATACACCCAGGGATCAATGGGATGAAATTGGACAAAGCAATGTACAATCAAATTCTACTATTCCAGGTTGGTTGGACAAGGAATTAAAGAGTAAACAGATTGTTGTAGATGATACTCCTCCCAATTGGGATGAATTATTGGAAAATATAGGAAAGGGTAAAGCAAAGAAGAAATCCAAGGTCATCTCCGAGATTGAGAGAGATGAAGCAAATAATAGGGTGGTTCACATTACTACTCCTGTTCCTGATAAGAGTAGGGATGATGTGACTGGTAGTGACTACAATGTATAGACTATCAACCTAGGGCCTACTTCCATGGAACAAGAGATTGAAGAGTATAAAGGCTCTAGTGTTGTGATCTTGGGTAGATTGAGGAAAGAAGTATAGACCAAGCAAGAATTGAAGAAGGAAAATGATAAACTCAAGAGATATCTGCAAGATTTGATGAAACCCTTGCAATCTATCAGATCCTCATCATCTGTTGTAACCTTCCTACCACAAGAAACAATATCTGAGTTGGAGAGAATGAAAACCACTACACATGCTATAATCGGTTGGTTACTGGGAGTGCAAACTCAGGGAGATGATGCTATCAAAGACATCCTTTCCACTGGAGGAGATGCTATGAGATCAATAGATTGGTTAAGGAATGTGTTAGCTCAGGATAAGAAGGATGTGGATCTCCTATTGCAAAAGGCTAAAACCATCATGGAAAATATTGAGGACAAATTGGTAAGTGATGGAATCCTTAATTCGTCTAGAGTTGCAGAACCTTGGGAATGGTTTGAAGTTCTATAAATAAGGAAAAAAAATTTAAAGAAGGTGTATAAGCAAGGGAAACAAATTGAGGACACCTTGACTGAAATCTACAACAAGTACATTTCTTTCTTTGAGGTTATGATAGGGAGAAAGAGGTTTGTGCCAAAACATCTGAGTTTGGATCAGTTGAGAAAATGGTGGTGAGATGTGTATTCTCCAGCCAATGAAGGTCCAGTCACTAAACATCAGTTGGATGATGCGGCTACCTACATTGTAGTAATTGATAAATATCAAACAAGGTAGATTGGGATAAAATTGTAAAACAGTCAAGAGAAGATATCAAGTCCATTGAAAGGAGAGTTAAGATTTTAGCTATGTCACCTATGGCTAACTTGGACAGGATATTTTTGATGGTATGGGACAAGATGGAGCGCACTAAGGATAAAGGGGGGAGTAGTTAATGCAATGCTTCATTAGAATTTGTGCTTCCCCATTATTTCTCTTCTCCTCCACATGCATTAGATCAAGCTATGTTGGAAGTCCCAGGCTGACCTAGATGGAGTACATGCGTTTAATGCATATTTTACTTTATTTTGAATTCCTCTTGGCCGACTTGTTTTGTGGCCATTTATTGTTGTAAACCTTAATTGGGCCAACATATCTTGGGGGTTTCTATAAATATGGCATTCTGCCTCATTTGTAAGGGCTATATAGTTTTTGATATTGGAGCGAATTAAGTAGTATAGTAAGAGTTAGAGTTAGGAGTTAGTATCATTTGCAAGAAAGTGTTGTAACAGAAGACTATAATTGTTGCTATTTTGGGTGATTTGATGCAAGTAAAGACATTGTGATTTGGTGCCTTCCTTGTGTTGAATTTTATCTGGCATGGTTCCTGAGCTTCTATCTTTTGAAATTGCTTAATTTTAGTTGATATATGTTAGGTTAATGTTAGATGATTTGATGATGTTTATGGTTTGATGCTTGAAGTGTTTACAACAATCTCTAGTCCATACTTTTCACAGCTAGCTAACTGTTAGTTGCTTTGCAAAGTTAGCCTAAACTTTTGTATTCATTATGCTTAGTTCAATTGTGAATGTTGGTTCATTGCAATTGCAAAAAGGTTGTTTTGAATGAATATTCATGATCTAAAAATCTTTAATACCTTAGAATAATTCACTAAAATGTAAGATTGCAGATTCATCTGGGTCAAGCAGAAATTAGTTTTTGAGGGATTGGTCCATTTCAAGCATTTATCATTTACATTGTCAAACTTAGGGCTAGGGTTAAATTTAGAAGTCTCTTAAAAATCCTTATCTCTTTTGCTCTTTCTTTTATCATTTAGGTTATATTTAGGATTGGAAGTATCACCATATTGCTAGATTTGATAAATTTAAGGATTCAGTATTTGCTTGTAGTAAGGTTCCTTTGTGATTACCAGTATTTTCACATTTATCACTGAGTTGTTTATGCATTGTCAAGACCTGACATTAGAGACCTTGGGGTTATCTCTTGAGGCTTGCTGATAGAGATTTACCTTTCAAGAGAGATAGGATATTATATTCTAACTGAGTTGTTGTTGTGTAGAAAACACCATCAACAAAGTTCATAGCTAGCTTCTTCAGTCGCAAGTGAGTGGACTTATGCCAACTACCTTAGGAATTCCATGAAAACTACCCTATCTGAAGGGTAATGTGGCATCATGGCGGGGTGAGCAATGTAGCCATACACACGTATATAGGATAAGGTAGGGAATTGGATAAACCAATCCACCCAGTCCATCATTGCCTCCTTGGCTACTTGTGAAATTTATACATGCATCTCATGGTCTAAGTCTCGTACGGTGTGCATGATGAAGAGATCACTTTTCCTTTTGAAGTGTCGCTCTGCTTGAGTAAACTCAAGATGTGCAAAGTGTTCATGGACCTTATGGACACCTAAGGTCCCCACATTGTTTAATATCCTAAACTGGCCTTGGAAGGCAATCAAGTATACCAAGTAAGAACACATGTGGAACCTATGAGCCTCTAGAAACCCGATAATTTGTTGGTGGAGTGTATCACTGATCAAGGTGGCCTAGTCGTAATGTTCCCTCTTGATGATAATCTTGGAAATGACGTAGTAAAGCCATGATTGAAATTGATTTCCCTCCTCTTGTCCAGTGATTCTGTTGAGTAGAGTGATCAACACTGCATACTCATCTTTGAATTCTCCTCGTCCAACTATCTTAGGCAAGCTATCCTTTTTCACTTTCAACCATTATTCTTTGGCATTTATTCTTGGCTACCTCAGATGCTCTATCACATTCTTTCACTAAGATAACCACGTTGGTAGGGCGTGATGGAATACCAAAACATTTTTCAATGTCCTTGGGTTTCAAACTACAAATTACCCTCCCATATCTACTAATCTGATTTCTCTCATGGTAGGATTGTAATGTTTAATGTAAGCAATTACAAGCTCCACACTTTGTAATGTGATGGGGATGGATGTAGCTTGAAGCAATCCAAATTCATCTATGTTATGCAATACAATTTCATTCATGCCCTCCAAGTCTTCTAGATCAACCACTGGATTCTTTTGAAGTAAGTTTGTGTCAGTCATTTTTAGGTAATCATGGTACAAGGTCATCTTGGTCTTGTATTGTACCTGAGAGTAATACATCCTAAAAAACTTAAATATTGACTGCACACACATCCCTGTTCTAACAATTTTTGAAAACCCCTAAAAATAGTGCTTGTTGAGAAGTATTTTTCTGAAAAAAATCTAACACATGGGTTTTGTTCATGCATCAATGTTGAACAAACCCAGTTCCTCAGAATTTTGATTCTAAATTTTTTTCCAAAAAACCCCCAAAAATAGGGAGGGCAAGTTTGTTCTTTTTGGAAAATTTGACGAGATGGGTTTCACTAGAAAATTATTCTAATTCTACCCAGTTGATCAGATCTATGGTAGCCTGCTGATTTGTGTGACATGCAAGAATACCTAAGACAAGAAAAGAGGAAGTAGATAGAAGATGGGTTGGAATTTTTTATCTGTCTCCCTGAGAAAATCTATCTCTAAATCCAGCCTCTGATTAGAAATCTTCCCCTGCCTCTAATCTTCAAAAAATATTGAAGAACTGTCAAAAAGCCTTGGAAGATCTTGAAAGGACGTCCTTGAGAGCTTATTGTGTTTTTTGATCTTCAACCTACAAAGAAATAATGAAGGACACCCAGATCTACTTTATATAGACTCAAGCCCAAATCCTTGAAGTTTGGGTGCCTAACTCATGATCTAAGCATGATTTGGCCTCATATGGAGTTCAAAAGGTTGATTTCCACTGATTGTGGGGTGAATTGGCCAATTTTTCCTCCAAAATATCTTAACTAAAGTCAACAAACTTGCCTTTGACCTTTTTAGGCGTCCCTTTTGAGTTTGAGTGCTTTTTCATCATTTTTAAATGTTGAATGACCTATGTTTGATCCTCACTCTAGATTGATCAATTGATCCTAAGCATTTGCTGATAGATTCATTATTGAGCTGGATTCATGCTGAAGAGATGTGCTTGGGAGGTGCTAAACCAGAAAACTAAGTTTGAGGCTCCAAAAGACTGGGTGCCTTTCTTCAGCAAGGGTGCTTTTGCACCTGCCTTAGTCAATTTTCAATGTTGTTTGTTCTTCAACTTCTTTATTTAGACCTCCCATGCTCTGACTTGATCTCCTCGCTAACTGATAAGCTAAACAATCTCGCTTGATGATTCATCAGGTGGCTAGCTTGATCCTGAAAAGGATGGATGGTGTCTAAGTTCTTGATAGTCAATTTAAGGCCTCAGTGAGCAAGGGTGCCTTTCTTCAATAGGGGTGCTTTTTCTCCTTCTAATTAGTTATTTCTTGTTGAAAAATGCTTCAGTTTGATCTATGTCATCAGATGATTTCCTTGTTGAAATCCTTAACAGATGATTTTATTGTTGAGGTTGATCCAAATAGGGAAGATCATCATGGGGGTCCTTCAACCATTTGATAGCATCTGGGTGCCCAAAAGAAAGGGGCTCCTTTCTTTAGAAAGGGTGCCTTTTTCAAGATACTTAGCACATTTTCAGTGTTCTCAATGGTGCCTTTTTCAAGATACTTAAAACATTTTTAGTGTTCTTTCATTTTCGCTTTTCTAGCATTTTCTGCTTAATTGCCTCCATAGTTGATCAATCGATGCAGTTGTTTGGCTCATCTCGCAGGTTCACTGATGGATTCATTGTGAAGTTGGATTGGAGCTTGATAGCATTCATGAAGACAACATTTCTCAATGGGTGACATATTCATTACCCCATTCAATGGCACCTTTCTTTAGCAAGGGTACCTTTCTCCATTCAAGCATTCATTTTCGATGTTATTCATAATAGCCTCTTTGCCTTTTGTTGACGATTGTCGATGATCACTTTATCATATGATATCGTTGAATGTTTCATTGTCAATCCAATAGGAGAACATCGAGGATGACTACCTTGAATGAATCAAGAGACTATATGTGACCCCCGAGATTCAAGGGCGCCTTTCTCTGGAAAGGTTGCTTTTAACATTTTGAGCTGGTTTCTCCTTGGTAGCATTTCTAGAGTTAGCCAAATTTTGTCCTTTTTTGGTTTCGAGAATCTCCTTCATCAAATAGCATCTTTTTAAACCTTTTTCACCATGGTTGCATTGTTGAAGCTTTTGAAGATTAGCTTTTAGCACCTGGTACTAGCTAATCTTCCATTAATGGCTGTAGAGCTCTTAACTTTGTTCTTGAAAAATAGAAATAGACCCACTGAAGTAAAACATATCTTTTGATGATTTTGACTTGACCAGTGTGATCATGAAGTCGATTAATTCTATCAAAATAATTTTCAATCATTTATGGGAAGGTCCTATTTTTAGGGGTTTCCCCGAAAATAGGGGTATGAAACCCTAATTTTTAGTTTTTTGAAAATTTGCACATATGTTCTTTGACAAAAACCCAGAAAGACCTTATGTTTGGTTTGATCTAAAACAAAATTTTGACAATTTTTTTACATGATTTAGCTCAATTTATATAGAATGCCAAAAAATTATTTTGGGTACAACATTAGGCTCTATCTGGTGACCATGTCAGATACCTACAACATATGAGAACCAAGAATCTCAAGTTTTGCAAACTAGTACTCTTATTAGTTGGGTAACGGAGTGAGGACTTTATTTCCAAACACACCAAATTAGAGTTTGCATATTTTATTGGGCTCACCAATCTATTCACCTACAACAAGACTACTAAGAAATCACCTAAATTATGACAAGGCTTTACTAAACAGGGAAACACATAATAACATAATGTTAAATCAAGTAAAAGTATTTACAAAGTACTCACCCCATCCCCAAAGGGATGAAATGTTTCAAGTACTACCCATTGTAGGGCAATGGAAAAGCCTTCCATCTAAATGTGATAGAATGTAGAAATTCTCTCCTGCAATAAAATGGATCATTAATGACCCCAGCAAAAGGGATTCAAATTTACCATGCATTCCCTTTGGTTCTTGTCTCTTGTCCCATAACAGGACTCTGTCTCCAATCTCAAAGTCTCATTTCTGAGTCTTATTGTCAAAGATCTTCTTCACTCACTCTTGATGCTGAGTGATCTTATCAATTATCTCCACCCTCTCCTCTTGAATTTTCATCAAGCACAAGATATGTTTCTCGATGGGATTTTTGAATTCCTCATCTTCTATTGCAGATGCCAGTTGTAAAGCAAACAATTCTAGAGTGATGGGTAACACATCTTCCATGCCATATAGGATGGTGAATGGTGAAGTGTCAATAGATCTCTTAGGTGTGATCCTGTCAGCCTAAAGAGCGTCGTACAACTTGGTGTGCCAAGCCCATTGATTGGAATCAACCATCTTTTGCATGATCATGACGATGTGATGTCGTAGTCAAAATAGAATTCTCCTAACTCCTCTGACAAGAAGCTTGTAGCATTGTCGATCAAGATCCTTCTTGGTACTCTGAAGCATGTAATGATGTTCTCCTTGAGGAAGTTACACACCACTTCAGAAGTAGCTTGCTTTGTAGGGATTGCCTCAACCCATTTAGTCAAGTAATTTGTCACTGTAAGGATGTAGACATGTCCCTTATTGGAATGTGGGTTGATGGGTCTTACAAAGTCTATGCCCCATTGCTAGAATGGAGCATCTATCACCACCAGCCTTAGTGGAAGGACTAACAACTTGAGTTTTCCAACAAATTATTGACACAATGTGCATTTGTGCACCCAGTCATATGCGTTGCGGAACAAAGTTGGCCAAAAGAACAATGCCCGTAGGATTTTGAATGTAGTAACCCTTGAAGAGAAGTGGCCACCGCATGCCTAGTTATGGAATGCTTCTAACAACCGTCATTGTTGGTCCTCACTAACGCATAATAGGAACATTCCATCAAGCCCACACTTGTATAGAACATTTCCTCTAAGCACATAGCTTTGTGCTTGCAGTTTTAAAGTTCTTCTATGTTGCTTACCCAAGTGTGTTGGGAATTCCCCGTAGGTCAAAAAGTACCACAATTTGTGTACCATTCTTGAGCAAATTCAACTAATAAGACCATTGGGAGGTCTTCTTCCATTTCTGTTCCTGGGATATAATCAGCAGCTTGGTGCTTTAGATCACCATCTTCTACCATGAGTTGGCATAGACCTCTCCCGAAGATGAGCTTGGTAGGCTTGATATCCAAGTCATATTCTTGGACTCTTGCGATCCAATTGCCTCTTTTGGCGCCCATCTCCTGTTGAGTAAGGACACTCTTGACCACAAGGTCTGTAACATACACAGTGGTGTGAGAGTTTAGGATGTAGAATCAAAAATTCTTAACATCCCTCACAACTGCGTATGCGTTTTTCTCTATCTAAGAATACCGATACTCGCTATCCTTGAAGTTGTTGCTCATGAAAGTGATTGGTGACTCAGTCTCTTCATTCAAATTCTGAGTCAGTATGGCAGACAAAGTATGTTCTAATGCATAACAATAAAGAATGAACTCTTTATCGAAATAGGGTTGAAACAACATTGGCACTTTATTGATGGCCTCCTTTATTTTCTTGAATGCCTTCCTTCTTCACTCCATTTGAAGGTGGTTGTCTTCTTCATCATTGCTGAGATATCTTTAATCAACTTTGAGAAGTTGGGTACAAATCTTCGTATAAAGTTAAATTTTCTAAAGGAGTGTACCCCAGTTTTATTTGTAGGGAGAGTTAGGTCCTTGATTGCATTCACTCGATTAGGGTCTATCTGAGTCCCTTCCTTAGAGACGATGTGACCTAGTAATTTTCCTTCTGTCACTGTGAAGATAGACTTCTTCGGATTCATTGATATGTGGTGGTACCTGTACCTCTCGAACACTTTCACTAAGTGCTAGAAGTGATCTTTCCACTTCTTCAAGAACGCGATAAGATCATCAAGATAGACGACTACCAGTTTGTCCTTTAAGTCACCAAATTCCAAGTCAATGGCTCATTGAAAAGTAGCACCAGAGTTGATGAGGCCAAAAGGAATTCTCTCATAGGTGAACGTTCCCCAAGGAGTGGTGAACATCATCTTGAGTTGATCCTCTTCAGCCACTACAATTTGGTTGTATCTGAAAAAATCGTAAAGCAGTGATAGTTTTTTTGAACCAGTTATTGTTTGCAATGTATACTCTATGATAAGCAAAGGGTAGTTATCCTTTAAGGACGACTGGTTCAGGTTCCTGAAATCTACGCAAATCTAGATCTCTCAGCTCTTCTTGCATACAAGAACAATATACGATACCCAGGTGGAATAGTGGATTGGGAATATGATCTTGGCATCCACCATCTTTTTCACCTCCGCGTAG
This sequence comes from Sequoia sempervirens, assembly GCA_007258455.2. NCBI lineage: Eukaryota > Viridiplantae > Streptophyta > Pinopsida > Cupressales > Cupressaceae > Sequoia > Sequoia sempervirens. The sequence goes on from VDFB02086081.1 coordinate 116,994,002, forward strand.
ATTATGTCTTGAACATGCGGGTTGTAGTGTCTTTGATTTTGCTTGAAAGGCTTGACATCAGACTTAAGTGGAATTGTATGAGATAATTTCTTCAGCTTGAATGCTTTGAGATCTTCATAGGACCACATGAAGATGTCTTGATATTGCTTGAATAAGGAGATGAAGTTGTCACTTTCCTCTGCAGTGCAACATTTGCCAGAGTTGACAAGTTGAGGCTTGTCTTCCATACCAATGTTGACTTGTTGGTAATCAACTGACGTCTTGTTGTTAGAATTCATTTAATCTTGAACATGCATGTTGTGTTTTTCAAATAGATCTTCCAAGGATACTAAACCCTTGGGGATATTATTGCCTCTTAGTTGGATGATGCCAAATTCTGTGACTTCAGAATCTTTCGCTATAGATTCTCTGAAGGGAGAAGCGCTACCTTCAAATAATAGTTCTTGGTAATTGTCCCCCATGCAGAGGAACTACTTGATGTCATCATCATCAAAGATTTTCCAATTGTCATAGTTGTCAAGGACAGCTATCCTATAGATGAGCTCGATAGTAAAGGCATTTTGATGGAAGTAAGAATGGAGCATGAAAAGAGTTGTTGATACCGCAAGGGCATCCGCTCTACTATTTGATTGTGTGGTATGTACCTAATGTTGAATGCTTCAAACTAGCCGATTGCATTCCACACCCTTTGTTGATAAGACATAAGACAACTTTTCCTTACTTGATATTGTCCTCTATCCTATTGAACAATCATCTTTACATCGCCTTTGACTTGAAGGTATCTTATACCCATATCTCTTTCATTTTTGAGGCCTAGTATGAGCACCTCGTATTTTGAGTAATTGTTCATGTTATCAAACTACAAGTGATAAGAAAATGGGTATAGTGTTCCTTCAGGAGAGGTAATGACAACTCTTGCTCTTGAGCCTGTTGTTGAGCAACTGTTGTCGAATTGCATCTTCCACATTCTTGAATATTCATTCAATGTTTGTGTGGAAAGTGCAAAACTTTCTTCTTCTTCAGTTACTTCTAATAGCATGGCATATGTGTCGAGACCCGTGCTTTGATGTAGCACTTGTGCTTGTGGGTCCCGAGATTTCACCACCATGAATCTCGACTTAGCCTCTGGCTCCAACTTGAAGCTACCCTTTTTCAATGGGATTGTCGCGTACGACCAATCCAATTGGATCTCGCCTCCGAGATCCTTGCAAAAGTTTATGCTCAGGAGCATTCCATAACTGATTGGAATGTCAACTATGAGAATGGTCATAATGATCTTCTTCTCTGGGAAAGATTCCAATTTGACCTGAGCATCCTTCAATTGGCCTACCAAGGGCATAGGTTTTGATTCAAGTGAATAAAACTTGTCGTGTGTTTTTGTGCATGATAGCCCCAAAGAGTTCATAATTTGTAATGACATGACGTTGTCTAATTCCCCTGAGTCAATTATGAAATTTTTGAGTTTATACCCTCCCATATACAAAGATATGTAGAAGGGCTTAGGCTTTTCTCCCACTGGTATGGAAGATTCCAGCAATGTGGGTTGTATGACAACTGGCTTCTGTACTACCTTGAGAATCTAATCTAGTTGATCGGGATGATCTAGGAGATACTCTAGCTATGAAATTTGTACCTTCATCTTCATCATAGATGTCACAATGTCAAAATTCGTCACAGACATATCTTGAGAAGTAGGTGTGACGAACTCATGTGTAGACTTGGGATTAGAAGTGAAATCTTTTTTTCCCTTTTCATTGGACTTCCATCTCTCCTCTTCTTCTTTCTATGCTTTAAATTTTTGGGCACGTGTAAACATAGGTGTTGTAAGGTTCTCATGATTAACAGTGAGAAAGTACTGATGGTAGTCTTCTTCTTCTTGATTTACACATTTGCTACAAAAGTATCCCATTGTGAAGTCACCATCGAAGTTATCCATTTGAGGTGGAGCAATGTTCGCATTTGAAGGTACTGAATTTGAGCTTGGAGCTTCATTTCCAGCATATCCCATGATTTGGTTCATCCTCTAATTCTCAGGGCATGAGGATCTGATGTGTTTGTCTGAGTCATGGAAACAACAAAACACATTAGATTTTTCAGGCTTTGCCTGTCTTGGTAGAGGTCCTGAAAAATTAGGCTTGAAGTTATTGAAAGATTGGAAATTATTTTTTTCAGTTGATATTGTTGTTGAGGCTGGTACTGCGGGTGAGGCTGGTACTATTGTTGTTGTTGATACAGTGGTGGTGTGGGCAATGCTTGCTGCCTTTGGTTGGGTGACTATCTTTTTAATATGGTCACCTCATTAGCTACCTTTTATAGTAGTGGATCTGCTAATGCTTGGAACAATGGTCTGATAGAATTGTCCTTCATCTTCCCCATGGTGATCATGTGATCTTCGAGCCTGATAGCCTTCTCTTGTACTAATAGCAAGTCTTCTTCATGACTGCCTTTTATGAAAAAGGCTATCTCTAAGGGAAGGACGTTGATGAAGCTACTCATCAGGATCTCATCTAATTGATTTAGTGTGTGAGAAAGATGTGTAATGAGGTAGTTAAACCTTATGACAAACTCTCTCATTGGTTTTGTGGACTCCATCTTAGAGTTGGATAATTGGGCAAATAGTTGATGACTATCTTCAACAAGTTTGAATCTAGCCAAGAACTTTTCACTCATGTCCTCTCAGTTTCTAATGATACCTAGTTGCAAGTGATTGAACCATTCAATAACATTTGCCTCAAGAGTTTTGACAAAGAGTCACGTGGTGATATCTTCATGTGGTACGAACATAATGGAACAAGCCGCTATGAATGCTCAAAGATGTTCATCGAGGTGTCTAGCCCCGTCACTGTAGAATCTTGGGAAGTGCTTCTATGATCCCTTGGGAAGTTCATGGTTGCCTTGCAGGGTCAATGGACCTATGTTGTTACCCCATGGTAGTGGGGCAAGGCTTCTTACAACTCTTGTATTTCAGCCATTACCGAAAAGGTTGTTGTCATAATTTCCATTACCGTTGTTGCCATTGTCGTTGTTTCCATTATTGTTGTCGTTGTTACCATTATTATGACCATTTCCATTATTGATGTTAATGTTGTCAACCATTGCTTGAGCGAGAGGTTCTTGTTGTGGTTCTTCTAGAAAGTGTTCTCAAACCTCTTGGTAGATCTGCTTTGTGTCAGATGCTTCTCTGACTTCGTCTTGAAAAAGAGGATTGGTCCTCCTCCTCATATATACTTGGGGAGCCACGATGCTTACTGCCATGCAGGTGGTGGTAATACTAGTCTCTCAGATGCAAGATCAGTATTTCTTTCTTCCTCGTCTAGAGTAATGGTTGTGGCTCTCCACTAAGCAGGTGATGTATTCTTTTCAAAGATGAAGATACACAGGTTGTTGATGATGTTTGATTACTCTAATCAAATATATGTAAGATCTAGTTGGAGAGTTGTTGGAACAAGATCAGGTTGCTCTACTGGGGCCCGAGGATGCTAGATAGTCATTCCTATAACATAAAAGCATTATCTTTTTCTTGAAGTTTTGTGCCTTGTTGCCCCATGATGGGTGCCATAAAACTATTGGCGTTCAAATTAGCACCTCTAGAGTGCTTATTGTAAATTGTTAGCTATTGCAAGCATTATAGTACTACTCCTTTGGATTATAGAGAGGAAGATCTCTCTTTGTTGATGTAATGTGTAAGAAAGGGGAGAGTATAGACTAAGGTTTCTATCATTTTCTACTCAGTGGTAGGACATAAACGTGCACAAACACAATGCGTCGTAGCTAAGCTTTTCTCTAGTTTCTGCAGATCTTAAATATGACTAAACTAGCTTTTAATCTATCCTATCTCCTCAAGATAAATAGAGCATGAGGGCATAGGAGTGTGAATGGATTGGTTGGATCACTTGAATTCTTCGTCTCCTTAGAATATGGTTGAGGCTATGAACACTTTGATATATGTTGGGATAAGGTTTTATACAAGCAAACACTCTTTATGGTAAGTTGGATCTTTCACTTGCCAAGGAGGAGGAACCCCTATCTAAGGTATAGCCTAGGATTCAACTTACTAGAAATAACAAATTATGATGTTTTGGCCAAAAAACTTGCTAAGGAGGAGGAACCCTTGTCTGAAGTATAGGTTGAAAGTCAATCCATTAAACAACATCACAAATAAAAAAATTCCAAGGAGGAGGAACCCCTATCTGAGGAGGGAAATGGAACAACAAGCTATTTAACACAAAACATTGAAAGGACTCAAATCTTCGGATCAAAATACAAGTTCCTTTTGATTTTCTTCTTTAAATCTCCTCAACAAGTTACAAAGATTGAGACATGTAAAGGCACGAAATCATGCACAATTGCTTATCAAACCAATTAACTCTCATCCAAGAGTGAACAAATAATCACTTTCAAATTTGTGGTAACAATGGCACAACAATTTTGAATAGTAAGTAAATGTTAACAAATAATGAGCCCAAGGCTCTTATTTATAGAATTCAAAGGAGTAGGCAACCCTAAAATCTCCTTGAGTTAACACATAGTTCTTGCCAAACAATCAAGCAAGATTTATTCCTAAGGGGAACAAACAATTAACTAGAAATCTACTTCAGCTAACTGAAACTAAAAAAATATTCAATTGGAAACTACTTTAGTTGACTGAAACTAAACTAAAGATGAACTTTAATACAAAATATGCCTCCAAAATAGACATCCACGTTTAGTGGAGATGTAAGATCCACAAATTATGGAGTCAATTAGACATCCTTAATTAGTGGGATCTGACAATGCATGATTTGTTGGATGTGGAGTTAACTTGGAAAGGGGTATCAAGTTAACTCCAATTACATTTAATGTCCTTTTGAGTTGACTTGGAAAGAGGCATCAAGTCAACTTCAAGTATCATAAATGCCATGTGGGGGGTAGGATTTCCTTCTTTGGTGCCTTTACAACTCACCACTAGTCAATAGTATTTCTATCCATTTGTTGACTTCTTTAACCTCTAGGTAGTTAATGCTTTAAAAAATGGTGCTTTAGCATTACCTCACCTATTGTGAGCTGATGTTGGAAATCTATACACTGGGCAGCTACCTCATCAAACTTGGTAGACAAAGCTACCACCTTGGCCAACTTGCAACCATTTGGATCATCAAGGAAGGTGTTGCAAATGACATCTCTGAACTGATTATGCACTGTAACCATCTTAATGTATTCTCCTCGCTCCCACTAATATTCTACATGAGGGAAGGATATTACTAACGTCCTTGCGAAGTTGATAATATTTGTGACCATGTGTTGGTAGTCAATTAGTTCAACTGAATGGGCATCATAGGCTTTCACCTTGTATGCCAGTTGTTCTTTCCAAGCAAACTGATGTCGCTTGTTTTCCTTAGAGTGGATTGATTGATATGCCAATTGCAAGTTTGCAATTGTGGTCTCGTTGCCTGGCCTCTTTTCTGCTATCTTTGGCTTTGATTGTTGAATCTCTACACAGAGTCCATGTGCTCTATCTTGTAACTGGTATAGATTCACCAGTATACATCTCCCTCTAAGAACAAATTCCTCCACTTGATCTCTCAAGTTTTTTCCATGTGTCATTAGTTGTTGATGGTTTTGCTCTACGAGAAGATCTAGTAATTCTTGTGGTAAGGCTGAGATGTTTGGGGTATCATGCATCAAGCTAGAAATGTAAATCCTCAACTATTGGTTCTCAGCCTTCAAGGTTGCTTTGTTTTTCCACCCTTGACCATCCTTTCTTGTGCACTCACCGAGGTGATTCCGAGAAGGTCTTCCTTCACCTGTCATGTGGTCTTTTTAAGGTTAAGTTTAGACAATGCAAAGTCTTCCACTTGTACCTCATGTATGCCTTTATCTTCTAGTGGGGCAATAGTCTCTATGATGAACTCATGTTCTACATTCCTTTCCATGTGAACTTGCTTCTTCAACTTCTTCGCTAGCATGTTTTGTGGGACATGGTCAAATTCTATGAAGTCAAGCTCATAGGAGAGACTTTCCCTCTTCTTGCCAAGGAAACCCTCAAGCCAGATAGAATCTCAACTAGCTTCGCTAGAAGGAATATGATGTCCTTGAATGCCCGAAGAATGAAACTATGTTGGAGTGACGTCTCTTGGTGGCGAGTCCAAGTTGATGGGGACTTGTGACTGTTGTGATGGTGATGTACGTGGCTCTGTTTCTATCACAGGCACCATTTTTGTTGATGTTGTTGCTTCTTCTGCTACTAGGTATACCTCTTTAGGCTCTGTCTCTTCAATGACTATCTTTATCACTGGCTCGGTGGAAACAATTCCCATGACTATCTCAAGGGTGTGTGTGGTTGTTTCCACATGTATCCCTTATGTTCTTGGACTTATATTCCCTAACATCCTCATCCCTTTTGGGATATTGCACCATTACTTCTGCCTGGGCTTCTTTCTTGATGTGGAAGGTAGTGTAGACTAATCCTATGGCTGCTATGTTCTAGGAAGCACTACCTTCCTTGTCTTCTTGTTGTCGAGGTAGAGTTGATTGTTCCTGAGAACTCTACTCATTCTCTCCTCTATAGATGGGTTTTCCTTTGCATACCAATCCACTCTTGGGAGTGGTTGTGAGTCTACTAAATCTATGAAGAATGAGGGGAGAATGACTTCCCCTTCATCGTTAGATAAGCACTTGGTGTCTTCTAACATAAAGTCAACAATTTGAGAGAGCCTGAACCTGCTATAATTCCTTCTTCGTACTTCATACTCATTGTCACAATTGACCCAATAATCTTCCATAGATGATTCATGTGATGAGTGTTTCTCAAGATGCACCGCATAGAGACCTCTGGGATCATATGACCTTCTCTCAATGAGGTACTTGAGATTGAGTCTCGCAGTTTCTTGGCTCATCAACTTGGCATCTATTGATGTCCTACATCTATAAAGTCCCATCTCAATGGGAAAGTTCATAGCTAGCTTCTTCTTCAGTCGTAAGTGAGCATGAACTTCAACCAACTACCTTAGGAATTCCATGAAAACTACCCTATCTAAAGGGTAGCATGGCATCATGGTTGGGTAACTAATGTAGCCATACACACATATGTAGGTGAAGGTAGTGAATTGGATAAACCAATCCACCCAGTCCACCATTGCCTCATTGGTTGCTTGTGAAATATGTACGTGCATCTCATGGTCTAGGTCTCATACGTTGTGCATGATGAAGAGGTCACTTGTCCTTTTGAAGTGTCACTCTACTTGAGTAAACTCAAGATGTGCAAAGTGTTCATGGACCTTCTACACACCTAAGGTCCCCACATTGTTTAATATCCTAAACTCGCCTTGGAAGGAAATCAGGTATACCATGTAAGAACACATGTGGAACCTATGAGCCTCTAGAAACTCAGTAATCTATTGGTGGAGTGTATCATTGATCAAGATGTCCCTGTCGTAATGTTATGTTTTGTTGATAATCTTGGCAATGACGTAGTACATCCACAATTGAAACTAATTACCCTCCTCTTGTCCAATGATTTTGTTGAGTAGAGTGATCAACATTGCATACTCATCTTTGAATTCTCCTTGTCCAACTATCTTAGGCAAGTAGCCTTTTTCACTTTCAGCCATTATTCCTTGGCATTTATTCTTGGCTGCCTCGAATGCTCTATCTCATTTCGTCACTGAGATAACCACAATGGTAGGGCATGATGGAATACCAAAACATTTTTCAATGTCCTTTTATTTCAAACTACAAATTACCGTCCCATCTACTGGTCTGATTTCTCTCATGGTAGGATTGTAATGCTTAATGCAAGTAATTACAAGCTCCACACTCTATAATGTGATGGGGATGGATGCACCTTGAAGCAACCTGGATTCCTCTATTTTTTGCAATTTGATATGATTCATGCCCTCCAAGACTTTTGGATCAACCACTGGATTCTTTTGAAGTAAGTCAGTTTCAGTATTTTTTAGGTAATCATGGTACAAGGCCATCTTGGTCTTGTATTGTACCTGAGATTACTACATCCTAAAAAACTTAAAGATTGATTACACACATGACCCTGTTCTAACAACTTTTGAAAATAGCTAAAAATAGCGTCTGTTGAGAAGTTTTTTTTTTGAAAAAACTTGGCACATGGGTTTTGTTTATGCTTCAATGTTGAACAAACCCAGTTCCTCAAAAATTTATTTTGAAACTTTTTGAAAAAAACCCCAAAAATAGGGGCAACAAGTTTGTTGTTTTTGGAAAATCTGGCAAGATGGGTTTCACTGGAAAAGTATTATGATTCTGCCTAGTTGATCAAATCTGTTGTAACCTGCTGATTTGTGACATGCAAGAATACCTAAGACAAGAAAAGAGGAAGTAGATAAGAGATGGATTTGAAGTTTTTATCTGTCTCCCTGAGAAAATATGTCTCTGAATCCAACCTCTAATTAGATATCTTCCCCTACCTTTGATCTTCAAAAAATATTGAAGAACTGTCAAAAAGCCTCAACAGATCTTGAAAAGATGTCCTTGAGAGATTATAGTTGTTTTGATCTTCAACTTGCAAAGAAATAATGAAGGACACTTAGATCTACTTTATATAGACTCAAGCCTAAATCCTTGAAGTTTGGGTGCCTAACTCATGATCTAAGCTTGATTTGGCTTGATCTAGAGTTCAAAAGGTTGATTTCCACTGATTGTGAGGTGAATTGGCTAGGTTTGCCTCCAAAATATCTTAACTGAAGTAAAAAAAACTTGCCTTTGACCTTTTTAGTCATCCCTTTTGAGTTTGAGTTATTTTTCATCATTTTTTATGTTGAATGACCTTTGTTTGATCCTGGCTCCAGATTGATCAGTTGATCCTTAGTAGTTGCTAATAGATTCACTGTTGAGCTGGATCCATGCTAAAGAGATGTGCCTGGGAGGTGCTAAGCCATAAATCTGAGTTTGAGGCTCTAGAAGACTGGGCACCTTTCTTCGTCAAGGGCACTTTTGCACTTTCCTTAGTCAAATTTCAATGTCTATTCTTCAACTTCTTTATTTTAATCTCTTGTGCTTTGACTTAATCTCCTCGTTGATTGATAAGTTGAACAATCTTGCTTTACGATTCATTAGGTGGCCAGCTTGATCTTGAAAAGGATGGCGGGTGTCTTAGTTCCTAAAAGTCAGTTTAAGGCCTTAGCGAGCAAGGGTTCCTTTCTTCAGTAGGGGTGATTTTTCTCTTTTTGATCAGTTATTTCTTGTTGAAAACTGCTTCATTTTGATCTCCATCATCAGATGATTGCCTTGTCGGAATCCTTCGTAGATGATTTCATTGTCAAGGTTGATCCAAACGGGGAAGATCATCATGGGGGTCCTTTAGCCATTTGATAGCATCTAGGTTCCCAAAAGAAAGGGGCACCTTTCTTTAGCAAGGGAACCTTTTTCAAGATACTTAGCACATTTTCAGTGTTCTTTCATTTTCACTTTTCTAGCATTTTTTGCTTAATTGCCTCCTTAGTTGATCAATCATTGCATTTGTTTGGCTCATCTTGTAGGTTCACTGATGGATTCATTGTGAAGCTAGATCAGAGCTGGATAGCATTCATGAAGAGAACATTTCTCAATGGGTGACATCTTCATTACACCATTCAAGGGTGCCTTTCTTCAGCAAGGGGACCTTTCTCTAGTCAAGCATTCATTTTGGATGTTATTCATAACAACCTCTTTGCCTTCTATTGACGATTGTTGGTGATCACTTTATCAAATGATCTCATTGAATGTTTCATTGTCGAGCCAGCAGGAGAATGCCGAGGATGATTGCCTTGGATGAATCAAGACACTGTATTTGACCCTTGAGATTCAAGGGCACCTTTCTCTGGAAAGGGTGGTTTTAGCATTTTGAGTACGTTTCTCCTTCGTAGCATTTCCAGAGTTAGCCAAATTTTGGTCTTTTCTGCTTTCGAAAATCTCCTTAAAATAGCATAATTTTAGTCCTTTTTCACCATGGTTGCATCATTGAAGCTTTTGAAATTTAGCTTTCAGCACCTGGTACTGGCCAATCTGCCATTAAGGTTTGCGAAGCTCCTCACTTTGTTCCTAAAAAATAGAAATAGACCCACTAAAGTAAAACATATCTTTTGATGATTTTGACTTGACCAGTGTGATTATGAAGTCGATTAATCCTATCAAAATCATTTTCAATCATTTCTGAGAAGGTCCTATTTTCAGGGGTTTCCTTGAAAATAGGGGTATGAAACCCTAATTTTTAATTTTTTGAAAATTTGCACATATGTTCTTTGACAGAAACCCACAAAGAACTTATGTTTGGTTTGACCTAAAATAGACTTTTGACGAATTTTTTACATGATTTAGCTCAATTTATACAGAATGCAAAAAAATTATTTTGGGCACAACACACATCTTGTGTGTCCCTTTATCCTTATGTTGGTTTTCGATGGGATATTGGATCTTGGGGAATTGGCCACCTCCTTTATCTTTTTCATCCTATCCCATCAAAATTTGTACACTTGGACCTCTCTTAACACATATTTGTCTACTTTAGTGTGATTCTGAGTGTAAGTTCATACTCTCACTAAAGTGGAGGCTAAATGCAATGTAAGAAATTGTATACCCTTTACAATTTCACAATTTATTTGGGTCCCTTATTAATTTGACTTAATTAAGATTCTAATTACTTAAATTATGCATTTCAAAGCCTTATTTGTCCTGATTTTTTAAAGGGAAACATATATTTAATTGATGCAATTAATAATTAAATCACATTGGAGAATGAGTGTCATAGACTTATGGGCTAGGACCCATTTTTCCATGGGTGAATGGGTCCCCTTTAAGTGACATGACCCATTTTTAAATATCTTTTTGGTAGTATTTTAATAATTCAAATTTCATATTCAATTGTCAGATTTTGGAATCTATTTTTTTAGAAAATTAGATAAACACCTATAAATACATAGTTATTTTATCATTTTGATATAGAAGAATTTTGAGGGAGAAAAATATTGAGCAAATATTATTTCCAAGATCATTCAAGAGCATAATTATTAGTCATTTTTTGCAGTAAATCAAGATCCTAATCATCGTGTCAAATTTCATGTGCATTAATTCCATCTTGTGAAGATTACTATGCATTATTGATCCTAAAGAATCCAAGCATTTTCAAGTGTCCAATCAACCAAGCAAAGCAAGATCAACCCTTGGATTGATTTGTGTGACTTCAATCCTCTAAGGACATCCATTAAAGGTTTGGTGAGTTGTAGAAAGCATTGTTTCATTTATCATTCCCTCCATTTGTCAATTATCATTATCTTTCTATCAAGGTTTAATTACCCAACTTGGGATTTGACTAAGGCAAACCCCCAAACAAACAAAAAAAATTCTTCCTCTTTGTGTATGTGCAGATTATAGGTTGAAGAAGGATTGAAGATGTTGAAGAGAAATTTTGCATTATTGCATTTGTTGCATTCATTTTTTTCAAATCACAGAAACTCTAGTGCAAAATTTATTTCCAACTTTTCGATAGTGAAACCTAGACAAAACATCTCAAATATTACTTCAAAGGACTGCAAAAAATATTTTTGAAATCCCTAACCAAGACCCATTCTCCCCTGGGAAAAATTGTCCTCCTACAGTGCTCATAATCAACTTTTTATGTTAGGTACATGTGTCCAGACCCTTCTTAGATCTGCCTATAAATTTTCAGTTTGATTTTTGTATATTCGGGATCTTGCATTTTATCATCTAGGTCTTTTTGTGCATTTAGTTTGGATGTTGAAAATTATTTAATTAGGTTTCAAATCTACGCTATTGTTTTAAAGGACTAAGGTCTAGGTCTAATTGACTCACCATTGAGGTTGAAAGTCAAACATTACACTTTATGATCTCTATTAGTGTGGATGGGCTTATTTCCTAACTAGTTATTAGTGAGAACCTATTCACATTAATAAGTTTACTTAGGAGTTAATTTAGTCCTATTTGTCATTTATAGAAGTTAGTTATAATGGGGCCATGTCTCATTATTTACTTTTAGTTATCTAGGTATTTAATAGTTTTCCTATGCATTATATTATGCATTTAATATTTACATTAGGAAATTAATGTTTGTATCAAGGGTAGTTATCCTACCTCATCACACCTTGCCTATATATACAAGGAATTTGTACATTTGTAACATATTCTAGATCAATTCAATATCATCATAAATCATCATTTGATCAATTATCTATCTTCTTGCTCATGTTGCAACACTTTCTTGTGGATGGTGTCTTTCATGCTTTGATCCTTTGAAGAGTGTGCAGCTTCAATTGGGTTCCTTGTTCATCAATATTTCCAACATGGTATCAAAGCATAGGCCTTGCAAAGTCCATCTCAGATTGGAGAGTTGAGTTGAGGAGATTTTCATTTCAAGTTCAAGGGTTTTCAATATGGGCTAGTTGTCATTTGGGAGGCAACTAATTTCTGAAGCATATTGGGTCAAATCTGACCCCGCCCTTGCATTCAGGAGGTCCAAAAACCCCTAAGATGCCAATCAAATCATTAAAATTTGACAACTTGATCTAGAGGCATTAGAGGTTTTTTCAGCATTTGGGTAGAAAATCCATACCTATGGATCGTATAGTTTGTGGAAAAATATTCCCCCCCCCCCACTTGCAATTTTTTTTTCTATGTTGGCATATTACAATATTTCTATAGTTTGGGAAAAATATTTATTTGGTGGCATTATTATAATTCTATAGAGAAAATTTTTATTTGGTGTGACATTATTAATATCGGGCATATTTTATTGTGGGGTTTCAGTTTATATTGGTGGTTTTTTCAAAAGTGATGCAGGAGCAAGGAAAAGGTCTATGAGCTCTACTAGGGTTTTCTTGTGTCTATGGTCATTCTTGGCCCTTCTTGCATCATATTGCGCTATTGGTGCAAGATTTTTCTCTTTTCTTCTGTGTACGACCGCATTTACTGTGGTTTTTTTGTTTTCATATGCCTTCAACTAGCTCTAACCCAACAATTCTTACTAGTGTTGGTGGTTCGACGGCTTTGCTCAATGGCTCCTCCTCCAAACAAATGACCCCAAAAATTTGTTCTGAAAGTGATTCATGAGGTAAGTCTTTTGACTCCCCAGTTGATGTCATTTTACCTTTGCCTAATTTTGATTCTACTTGTCAATGGCTTGAGCACCATACTCTTGTTGGGTACTTTGTTGGGAGGATTCCCCCTGAAAGTGTGCTTAAAGAATGGGTCCACAAGGCCTAGGTCCCTCATGGGGTCTTCCTTGACATGGTCCAAAATTTAACCAAGGGTTTTTTCCTTTTTTGTTTTGTAGAGATTAGTCATTTTTAGGCAATCCTGATTCATGGTCCTTGGTATATCAAATCTTCTCTATTGGTTTTCCAGTCGTGGACCCAAGACTTCGCTATCTAGGATGACACCAAGTTGTGGGTTCCAGTTTGGATTGAGTTTCCAGGGTTTCCTTTTCCTTATGTTCCTTTTTTGACTCATATTGTGTCCTCTTTGGGGAAGGTCATTTGTATTGAGCCAAATAGGTTTTTTTAGGCTTGACCCTAGAAACGAGTCAATGTTGAAGTGGACCTTTCACAAGATTTGAAAGACTCCATTAGCATTCAAATTGGAGCTCTCCAGCATACCCAGAAGGTCACTTATTTTAATCTATCGAACACGTGTTATAGATGTCAATCCATAGACCATAAGATCAAGGACTACCCCTTGGCAGTGCCTCGTACTCCATCATGGGAATTTGAAAAGCCCTATTAAGCGAATAATTTTATTGCCAAACTTGATGAGAAATGGACCACAGTTACAAACTACAAACACAAGTCCAGTGGCTCTTGGATGGTTTCCAAAGTCCCTAAGCCAGCTAAAGATGTTTCAAACCCTTCGACGAAGGGGAAAGAGGCCTCGATCGGGGCTAAAAATATTTCGGCACGGCCTAGGTCAAAGGCTACGCCTCAGCCTATTGTCGTTATGATAGCACAATTGAATGTATCTCCTCCCATGACGGGATCTCAACGGCAGTCTCGTAGTCCTTCTTCGCCATTAGAAGAAGGATAATATGTTCAAGAGAAACAAATATTTTCTTCTCTGAATATTCAAATTGGGTTAGTTTCGCCAAATTTTTTGTAGAATCGCTTCTCTACTCTGAATGAAGAGGAGTCAGACTTTGATGATATGGAGGAGTTTCATTCATGAATTTCCTCTCATGGAATGTTCAAGGTCTGACAGACCTCTCCAGGAAGTATTATGTTAGGGATGCTTTGCAGAAGTATGCTGGTATTGAAGTGCTTTGTCTTCAAGAAGTTAAAATTTCTAGTTTTTTTCTCACTTCGGCTTGGCATTCTATTTGGCTAGCCAGTCATATGTTTTGTATTGCTCATGATGCTAGATGTGGCAGAGTTGTCACCCTTTTTTCTCCATGGTAATACACTTGTGTGGTTGACCATGGGTCTGACCCCACACATTGGCTTGTTTGGATCCTCCTTAATATTAACAATCACTCTTTTGGGATTATTAATGTTTATGCCTCTAATGATGTTGTGGAATGCTCTTTGCTTTGGTGTTGGATTGTTCATTCATTGATAGTTGCTACTTGGCTATTGTGTGGGGATTTCAATATGGTTAAGATGGCGTATGATAAAGATGACACTCTACCATTTAGATGGGTAGATGGGGAACGAGAGGCATGGTTTTACATGTGTAATAAATTGGGGCTCTTTGATCCCAATATTGGCTGCCACCATTCTCATTCTCTCTGGCACACTTGGTGTAATTTTAGGGCTAGCTCTGATAGGATATTTAAGTGCATTGGTGGTGCCATGATCTCGGCTCAATCTTTCTTCTCTTTTGACAACTCTTCACTCCCGGTTAAGTCATTTGTGGATGTGACATTGTCAAATCATTTCCTCATTTCTTTTCACATTGAATGGAAGACAAGACAACCTCGGGCCTACAAAACATAATTTTTTTGAACACATCTCTGCTTTTTCATCAGCCCACATTGGCCCACATTCGTAGAGTCTAGAATTTGGAGTGCAGGCCACCTCATAATACATGCTAAATTAATTGGTGGAATGATGTTATCACTTGCACGACTAGATTTCTACACATTTATGGGTGCCAGCTGGCCATTTTTTGTTGGCGGTCTTATGAGGCTACCACAACTAACTTGTGCTCAGCTACCAAGGCTTTGGTGGCTAGCACTTTCTCCCCATCATTACAAGTCAGGGTGGCAGAATTAAGATAAAAAAAACAAGTTGCAGATAATTATGCTATTAGAGGTGCACAAATCAAAGCCATATTGCACTGGTTAAAGATTGGAAACCATGCCTCCAAGGAGATTTTTTTGGCCCTATGTGCCAAACACTCATCTCCTGGCTTTAAAAAAAGTAAAGATGGAATTCAAGTGTTTTCTGAGCTGCTTGACATTCTTCAGGCCCTTGTTCGACATTATGAACAAGTTTTCACTACTCAAGAGTTTAAGCCAGAGTGTTAGAAAACCCTTCAGGATTGTCTTGTTGTTCTACCAAATAGGCTATCTTCAGCCTAGAGGGCTTTTTGTGAACAATTGCTCATAGTTGAAGACTTAAAGGAAGCCATTCATTCCATGGCTGATGACAAGGCCCCGGGAATTGATGGTTTCCCTTATGAATTTTACAAGGCCCTTTGGGATTGTGTTGGGCACAACTTGCATAAAGTCTATCTTGAGGTTTTTCCTTCCAAATCCCTGGGTAATATAATTAATAAAGGAAATATTAAATTCAAACCTAAGCCTGGAAGCCCCGAGGATATTTGCAACTGGCAGCCTATCATGCTCCTCAATGTCTTACAAAATCATCACCAAAGCTTTGGCTATGAAAATCTGCCATCTTTTGCCTCAAATTGTGCACCTTGAATAAATTGGTTTTATCAAGTCCAGATTTATTTTGGATAATATCCTTGTTGTGTGGGAAGTTATGGAGTGGGCTAGATGTTCAAACTAGAAAGCTATTTTTCTCAAAATTGACTTTGCTAAAGCCTATGACTGCATTAAGTGGCCTTTTCATTCTGGCCATGTTGAAAGCCTTAGGGTTTGGGCCTAATTTCATTTAGGCTATCCAAATTCTCTTCTCAGATGCCTCTGCTTGTATCACCATTAATGGTCACCAATATCTTGCCTTTGGTCTTTTCTGCTCCATTCGACAAGGATGCCTGCTTGCTCCTTCTCTTTACGTGCTTGTTGCTGAAGGATTTGGCTATCTTTTGGCCAATGCGATTTCTCAATAGCGTGTTAAAGGCATTTCCCTACCCAACTCCTAGGCTCAACTTGTTATAGGGCATTTTTCCAATGACTCTTTCCCCACCCTTCTGGAGGAAGAGAACAATATTAAGGAAACTCTTGAATGTCTCAACAATTTTTGTCTTACGTTTGGCTTTGCCATTTAGTGGCATAAAACTTTGTGCTACAAGTAGTCTATTCTTCCCACTCCTCACTAGCTTCAGCGGTATGGTTGGAGATGGATTGGGCTAGGGGAAATCTTTTAGTTTCTGGGCATTCCCTTCACCTTCTAGGCTTCTCCAATTGAGTTGTGGCAAGTTGTTCTCTCCAAGATTAAGCAAAAGCTAGCTTTTTGGATTACCAAGCCTCTTTCTCTAGCAGGGAAATTCCAAGTGTGCTCTAAGATTTTGGTGGCTACACATTTCTATTACTACTCTTGTTGGGCTCCTTCGAAAGCTGCCTATGCCAAGCTTGAAAAGCTGCTTCTGGATTTTCTTTAGGCCTCTACAAATTCCCATAGAGGGTTTCACCACATTTCCTAGGAGTTATGTTGCCTTCCTAGAGACTCTGGAGGACTTGGTCTACTCTCCACTCAATGAAAAGGGACTGCCCTGTTTGTGGAATGGATAATTAGAGCCCTTACTAGAGATGAAGCTTGGAAAATTCTCCTCATGCATTGCATTCAATCTAGATTTCCTATTCATAGACCCACCTGGAAGGGGATTGACTTTCAAATCCTTTTGTTCATGAAGGAACCAGTCGAAATTGTGGGAAATTTCATGGCCAAGAGCATTTGGAGAGCCTGGGAGGTGGTTAAGTCTTGGCTCCGCTAGCCTAGCTCTGGTTTTCGTGATGGGCTTTCACTCAATCAACATAATGTTTGGTGGTTGCTCTCTTTGCTAGTAATGGTTAGTTGTTGGCCAAGTAACCTTGGCTTAAGGCACTAAGGTTCCACAAGAAAGGCATTCAAACTATGTAACATGTGTTTCATAGACCCACAACGTGCATCATGTCGTGGGAAGATTTATGTGCCCTCTATAGCCTTCAAAACCAAGATTGTGAAACTTATGATGATCTGGTGAATGCTATTCCTGCAAATATGCTTCATAAGGTGGTAATTCATGGGTCCAAGCCCTAGTTGAAGGACTAGAAGTGGTACCCAGACACCCCTTTCAGGAATTACAAGCCTAGGCTTGGTTATATGTGGTTTTCACCGCACTTTCCAATGATTGAAAGTCTGAACTAGAGGTGGCTTCTTCAATCCTCTACTTGTGTATGGCAAAAAATATTCTCTACCACTTGGTTTGCAAGTGTTGAGCTGAAACTTGCCCACTTTGCTTGGTGTATTCTTTTCTAAGGCTTTCCTATGGGGTCTTAATTTGTTCACTTGAGAGACCCTGGGTGCCCTTTTTGTGGGAAAACTGATTCTTTTAAGCATCTCTTTTGGTTTTGTACTAGAGCTCAAAAGTTTTGGGATTGGATTCATGACTTCTTTCGGCCTTTCAAACTGGAGCCTTTCTCCTAGCATATGGTTTTGCTAGGAGATTTTCCTAGACTTCTTGCTAAATATACCCAGCCTTGGCACACTTTTAGGGTGGAAATCCTCTTCAATATCTGGAAAGATAGAAATGCCTACATATTTTCTAACACACAAATGGATAAAAATGTTTCTTTGTATTCTAAAGCTATTATTTGCTCTAATGTTCTCTTGCAGATTCAAGTTCAAGCCAACAAGGTTGCACTTGAGGTGGCTTACCTTCAAGTGCTTTTGGATCATAGGGGAAATGCCCCATGTACTATGGCTTGGGTGCCCACTTTTCCCACTTCCTCTCATGGTCGGTCACCCTCTCGAGGCGAACAGCGGAGTGGCTCCGCTCGCCCCTGCTCTCAACCTCCTCTTCAGCGTGGTTCTCGCCCTCCTCAGTGGACTCGTTCTCCTCCTCCGTGAGTTGGCCATGGGTGTCCCTCTGGAGGAGTGGTGGGGAGAAGTGGTGGCAATTATAGGTGGCCCTCTAATGATACTCTTGCACTGGCTCTGGTTGACCAAATTTTGGTAAATGCTTTCCATGTCTGGTGCTTGCAATCTCAGCCTAGCGCAAAGACAAAGAAGATAAAGATAAAGATGTTGATGATGGTTGGGGTCCTCCTCTTGATGTCACTCCAGACCCCACTAATGTATGGGGGAAAAACTTGGATGACAGAGACCCTCTTGGCTCTGCTGGTACTGCTTTGGCCGCTTGATGACCTTTTTAATTTTTGTAATCTTGGACTTCTAGGCTAGGCCCATGTGACTCTTGGGTTGTGTCTTCTTACCACCCACCTTTTTGTGAATATGTATTTTAATCTTTATAATTAATATAGATTAGTGCCTATTCATCAAGAAAAGGTGATGTAGGAGCATCCATTTGGGTGTATTTGTTGTCATTTGGGAGAAGTTTGGTTTTGGATTTATTGGAATTGTTTTGTGTCAATAAGGGCCAATTTGGACCATTTAAGACCATTTGGGGTCATATTGGATTAGTTTTGATGTTTAAGTGCAAATTTGTCAAAATTTGAAAAAAGTTGTCGTTGTTGTCACCTAAAAGTTGTAATTTTGGTTTGGGAAGTTAGGAATTAGTTTTGGGTAGTATGAATAAATGTAATTGGTTAAATATGACATATTGTCACACCAAAAAGGTTAGTTAAGGATTGGAATCAAATAGAACTCATTTTTGCACATTTTCTTTGGTATTTTATATGTGAAACAACTTGTAATCCACGTTGTACGACCTTGTACGGATTGGTATGAACCTCAAACTTATATGGATGGAAAGATAATTTAATTTTAGATTTTTTTTATTCTTACCAGTCCTAAAGAAGTTTGTTTAATTTTTCTAATAAGGAAATCTTTCTATCAGCCCTATTTAGAAACTAGGGTTTCCAGTTTTGAGAAAAAAATCTATTTCTTTTGATTGGCATAGTGGAAAATGCTGAAATTTTCAATGAATCTCTATTTTTACATATTCTAATGGTTCCCAAGATCTTGGCTCGATATATTTTTTCCTCAAGGACTTATGCTAGATTCTGTGTCTCATTTTGCAAGACAATAGTCCTAAAACCCTAGTTCCATGAGGGTTTAATGAAATCTATGCAAAGTTGAGTCATGAATGTGTGGTAGATCATTGATACATGTTATAAGAGGTTTGAATAGTCCAAGAATATCATGTTTAATTATTTTTCCTCTTTTTTAAGTGTCATTAGGTTCAAGATCAAAGTGCCAAATTGTATTAGGATGCAACAAACATTGCTTGTAATGGGCCATTGTGAGAAATGTGTCAAGTGATTTGTGTTTGGGTCCTTTCTCTACATCATTTTTGGTATCAGAGCCCAAAGATTTGGGAAAGGGAAGTTTTGGAAGTTTGTGTATTGTTTTTGATAGGTTGAATTGAAGAACCTGGATACCAAAAGACTATGCTAGGGGAAAATAAAGAAGCCTAAGGTGAGGTATCAAGAAGACAAGAAGAAAAGAAGAAGATGATGAAAGACAATAGGATAAGCCAAGTTGCAGAGTTTGATAGAAAAATGATAGAGTGGGAAAAAAACTTAAGCTTGTAATACAACAAAATATTGAGGAAGAATACTAAGAAATTTTTTGGCATTGGCCAATGAGAAAGAAGGTGAAGTGGCCCATAACAATGATTATTCAGAAAAGAAGAAAGAAAAGGATGACTACTTTGAAAATTGAAGATGAACTAAAGTTTAATGAAGCCTTGGAGAACGCTACAAAACAAGAAAATAAAGCATACAAAAAGAATTTTGCAAGCAATGAAGTTAGGGAAGAAATAAAATCCATGTAAATAGTCATTGAATAGGTAAATGGAAGTACAAATCTTGGTTTTGATCATGAATATGAAAAAGAGAATGTAGATATACAGGTTGATAGGGAAAACAACAAAGAGTGGTTGGTCAAGAATATGAAAGAGGTAGAGGAAAATGGTGTTGCAGGGCATAATTATGGGGAAAAATTTCAAGAGAGGATAAGATATGTAGGAAATATCAAGAACAATGACCAAGAGATCATGATTGAACCATCCAAGGAAGAAAAGGTGATGTTACAGCATGATAGTCCAGGAAAACAAACTAAAAATTATGAAGAAGAGTCCAAGAAGATTGAAAGATGTCCAAGAGAACCTTGGAAGAACCTTGATGAGAGCACAAGAAAGATTAAAGGTTTAGACCACAAAGAAAATGAAGAGGAAGAAATGGACAACAACAATGAGGTGTATGAAAGAGCAATAGAATCTTAGAGTCTTCAAGTAGAGAAGTTGGTAAGCAAGAGAAGATGCAAGTGAAAAAGGAAGAAATGAGTGCAAACCAAGAAACAGGGAGAAAATCAAACCAAGCATGGAGAATATCAAGAGGAGTCAGAGGACAGTTAAGACTACAACACAATTGGAGGAAGCAAAAAAAGCAACTGACCATCATTTGAGATGGAACTCAAATTTTCTTTTCCTCGAGAGTATGATGTAGGAGCATCCATTTGGGTGCATTTGTTTCCATTTGGGAAAAGTTTTCTTTTGGATTTATTGGGCTTGTTTTGTGTCAATAACTTCAACTTGGACCATTTAAGACCATTTGGGATTATATTGGATTAATTTTGATGTTTAGGTGCAAACTTGTCAAAAGTTGCAAAAAGTTGTCACCTAAAAGTTGTAATTTTGGTTTGCGAAGTTGGGAATCAGTTTTGGGATGTATGAATGAATGTAAATGGTTAAATATGACATATGTTCACACCAAAAAGTTTGGAAAAGAATTGGAATGAAAGATAACACATTTTATAATGTTTTCCTTGGTATTTTCTACGTGAAACAACCTGTAATCCATGTTCTATGGCCTTGTACAGATTGGTACAAACTTGCAACTTATATGGATGAAAATATGATTTAATTTAAGATGTTTTTTGTTCTTACCAATCCTAAAGAAAATTTTGTTTAATTTTTCTAATAAGGCAATCTTCCTAGCAACCCTGTTCAAAAACTAGGGTTTCCAGTTTTGAGAAAAAAACTATTTCTCTTGATTGGCACAGTGGAAAATGCTAAAATTTTCAATGAATATTTTTTTTTACATATGCTAATTATTCCAAAGATCTTTACCTAATATCTTTTAGCCACAAGGAGTTGTGTGTCTCATTTGCAAGAAAATAGTCCTAAAACCCTAGTTCCTTGAGGGTTTAATGAAATCTATGCAAGGTTGAGTCATGAATGTGTGGTAGATAATTGACACATGTTGTAAGAGTTATGCATAGTCTAATAATTCATATGACATGTTGGTTTCTTCATTGGTTGATGTTATTGCGTAGGATGCATTAAGTTGCAACAAGTTGTTTCTTGCACGAATCATTGTGTCAACCAGTTGTTTGCCCATGAATGATTGGAAGCCAACAAAGTGTGTTGTAAAAGGACTGAATAGTCCAAGAATATCATGTTTCATATTGTTTACTCTTTGTTGAGTTTCATTAGGTTCAAGATCAAAGTGCCAAATTGTACTAGGATGCAACAAACATTGCTTGTAATGGGTCATTGTGAGAAATGTGTAAAGTGATTTATGTTTGAGTCCTTTCTCTGCATCAAAAATTCTATGAAAAGTTGTGATTGGATGGCTTTAATTTTCTGAGGACAATTGAAGGCATTAATTCATCTGATAGGCCTATGCATCGAGCATTAAACTCGTGGTATGTTTGAGGTCTTTGTTTTGTCGGTCCCTGCACATTAATTGGCTGTCAGCATTTATTTCTTTGTTGTCAACTCGCTGACTTCATCCATTGACAGCTGGCTTATACTCTTCATGTCAACTTCTTTTCTATCACCAACCACCAATTAACATCTGCTAATGTTCGTTCCTATCAGCTTTGAGCCCCCTTGCTGCCCAACCAAGCTTAGTGAGGTAATTGTTTTTTGCTCTTCCACCTCCCCTGGTCACATGGGTGCCCAAATTCTAGTGCCTGGGGGCTAAATTTTTGCCCCAATTTAGCCTATAGAGTGCCTAATACATGCCTTTTTTCATTTTGTCATAAATTTTCACCATGGTGTCAAAATTTCACAAACAAGATATCGGCAGAAAGTTGGTTCCATGCACTTCACAGTCGTGTAGACCTTTTTGCTAGATTTTGCTACAATTACAAATTATTGCCAACTGAAGTCATTTCTTCCTTTTGGACTCTTGAGCTAGCATCTTTTTGCTAGTTTGTCAGATTTTGGAGATTCCAACGGCATTGTGAAGGTGATAAAGAGCTCTATCATTCTGTCCATGCAATTTTTTTTAGATTTAGCCCAGGTACAATCCACTGATTTTTTACAATTTGAGGGATTTGCTTGATTACTTGGACATACTATTGTTTGAAGAAGGTCTATTTGATTTAGGAGGCTTCATTTTTATTTGTACATCATATTTGGGAGTTTCACATCAGTTTACATCATATATTTTACCTTTTGCTTGATTTGTGTTTGTGGCTCTAATGGCAGAACCAAGATTTGAGGTTCTTACTCCTCATAATTATCACATAGAAGGTGAGATTGCAAAGATTACTTTGGTCTAGGGGATTATGGTCTACCTTGAGAGAGGAACAACCTAAATATCCTAGGGAATATGATAAATTTTCACATCGGAACAAATGTGATGAGGTGATGGGATTAATTGCACTACATGTTTTTGATTCCTTATTCTTTCACACTGAGGAGTGCACTACACCAAGACAGGTATGGGATAAATATAAGGATTTGTTTGGTTTTGTTAGTGATGTAAGATCTTTATAATTAGAAGTAGAATTGGCATCTCTTTCTACTGATTCATTTCCTACTATTGAGGATTATTTGGTGAGGTTCAAGTCTTTGTGAACTCAATCAGTAGGTTGTGGGAAAGAGAAACCTGATAAGGAATGTATATTTTTTATTTTTCTCTAAATTGAAAGGTGTGTTTGCATATTTTTCCACTTCCTTTTATTCCACCATGGATGGGTTAGGTGCTTCACTTGTTATGCCTTCATTTGAGACCTTTTGTGAGAGATTGACTAGGGAACAATGAAAACTTAGCCAACATGATGTCACTTCTAAGTCTCATGCATTGATAGTCATTTCGCCTAAGGCAGAATCTAGTGAGACTTCCACCACCTCTTCTAAAGAGGGTAAATCCAAGAAGGAGAAACCCAAATGTACCTTTTGTAAAGGGATTGGACATAGTGAACAAGTTTTCTATAAGAATGAAATTCATGAATTGAAACAACTCCTTAAGGAACATCATATTTCCATTCCTTCTTCATCATCTCATTGAATCTCTCCTTCCACCACACATGAGGGCACTTCTCACATTGGGACAACATGAATTTCTACAAGAGATTTGAAAGAAAAGGGACATGCATTGTTACCACTCATGTTGATGGTCCTAATGGATGGATGCTTGATTTGGGTGCTTCAGAACATATTGCTAGTTCATTTGCTCATATTATTCCAGGTTCACTTAAATCATCATATTTCTATAGGATCTTGACTGCAAACAATGATTTTGTTCATGTTGCTCGTATGTGTGGTGTTGATTGGGTACAAGGCCAATGTATAATGCTATTTATATTCCCAAGATGGCCCATAATCTTCTTTCTGTTTATTAGATTACACAGTCAAGCAACATAGTTGAGTTCACATTTGATTCAATTTTCATTCATAAGGAGATAGGAGAACTCATTGCTATGGGTCGAAATGATCATTAGTCTAAGGTATATACCTTCTCCCACTTTTGTCACGATGATGTTCCTTATGTTGTTCAAACCTTATGGT
Source organism: Sequoia sempervirens (assembly GCA_007258455.2). NCBI lineage: Eukaryota > Viridiplantae > Streptophyta > Pinopsida > Cupressales > Cupressaceae > Sequoia > Sequoia sempervirens. The sequence continues at coordinate 117,018,026 of VDFB02086081.1, forward strand.
GACCCTAGAGTTCAAAGGAATCACTATTTGATAATACATGGGGTTTATTTCTACAACTATGACCACTTTCAAAGCCAAAGCCTTTTGATTTTCATTAGAGTTGAGGATTTATTCATAGGGTTTTATCTCTGCAGCTATATACATTTTTAAACTCGACGCTGTGTGATTTTAATTGAAGTCTAGGGATGAATAATTGTTTGAACATGTTTAGGGTTTCATTTCAACAAAGTCATTTTCAAAGCCTATGCCCATTTGCATGAATTTTTTAAAATATTTTTTTATTATATTGATGGTTTCATTTTTGCAACCATAATTATTCAAAACCGAATCCTATTTCATGATTTTTTAAAAACTGTATGTTAATTAATTTAAACATACTCATTGAATTTCTTAAAATAGAGCATGCCTAATTATATTTTTTCAAATCATCTCAAAATTAATTTAAAATATTTTTTCCTATAAATTTCTTTAAAACCATTGAGTTTAAGAGATGTTAAATGAGATCATTTCCAAGTTCTAAGTTTTTTTCTAAATGTTTATATGGAAACTTAAAATGAGATAATCTCTTAATCATTATTTGAGTTTTAAAAACATTGAAAAATGTTAAATGATAATGCATAATTGAAGAGTTGTATCAATAATCTTTTGTAATATTTTGGTGAAAGGTGAAGAAATTTTTTTAGTACCCCCTAAAACTCTTTACAAGGAGTAGTAAAATATAAAGGGGCAAGAGCGGTCAAATCATAGTTAAATATCATTAGGGTGCCACAATTAGGAGGACAAAAAAACTTGATGGAAACACAAGGAAAATAAGGGCAACTATCTCCTAATTTTTGTTTAAGGACTTTTATCAAGGTTAATGAAGATCAAGATGCCCTTGCTTTCTTAGTTGTAGATGATCGCTTGCTTTCTCTAGATAAGCAGAAAATATTATAGGGAAAATTTAATTATTTTGATTTGAAACACACTCAAATATCTTTGATAAGGAAGAAGACTATATGTGAAATTAGGGAGTCAAATAACATGATGAATCACTCCACATATGGTACATTCCAAAATAAGATTTCAATCCTTACTAGAGATTATGGATAGATCTCAATTTCTGAAAGCTTCACAAGGCCAGAATAAAGTTCCTTAAGTGCATATTAGCAAATTTTACATTAAGCCTATGTATTTCATGTATTATAGTTAATATAATTACTTTTTTTTTTAATATATAAAGGGCATACAAATCAATCAAAATAGTGGGGAAAATACTTTGAGATGTGTTAAGTGTGACTGCAATAATACAAATGTTATCAAGTTGTAAAAGAATATAAAAAGAATTGGCTAAGAACTAAGGTTTGAGGGATAAACTATTTTGGAAAATTTGCACAGAGCTCACACCCAACCTCAACTTGTATGATTGTTTTCGAAAAATGCTCGCAATAAGAAAGGAAACCAAGAGGGTGCTTTAAGATCCAAAGTCTTCACCAGTCATACCATTGCAACTTGCCATGGTTTTTCTAATTCCTAACATAAAAACCTAGGCATCATATGAGAATAAAACACATATAGATCTAGAAAGCAATCTAGACCACCATCACGAATTTTGAGTACAAGAGTGATGTTGTAGGCTGAAATAAAGGCACATGTAATGTTTACATTAGATCCATCTATCAAACTATGAATTCATTATTTACTTTTATTCTGACAATCAATCAATTTATTGTTGCATATTCATTTTCTACAACATATTTGTAGGTAGGTTTTTTTTGTTCATTTCTTCAAATAAAACTATTGTTTCTAGAATTTTATTTTGTTTTTGCTAGAACATGGATTGTATTTGTGCCTTATGTTAGATGTTTTGGTATGAACTATGTGTTTAAGTATACTCCAAAACACATACAGGGAGCCCCTATTACCCTAGAAAATAATATTATCAGTTGTGAGTATGCTAGAGAAGTATGGAAGCATAGACTTCATAATGTTGATCCTACAACCACCAATCCCAATACTTTCCAAGAGGAACTTTTGCTTCCCTAATCATATTCAGAATGTGCATAAGGAGGCCAAATGACCTTTCATAGTCAAACAACTTCTACCAAGATACATCTTTTGATGCATTTGGAAAGTAAACAATCATTTAATTTTTAGAGAAAACATAATATAACAATAATGTCCAAGCTCTTCTTCAAGCACAACTCATTATGCCCCCAAAGTCCAAAGTAGGGTGAAGAAATCCAATAACAGATTACCACCGACTCTGGGAAGTGGACAACTTCTTTTCTTTGATAAATCCTCATAAGGCAACCTAAGCATATCAAGTGTTAGAGTTGTTCTTGTCTCAGATGGGAAAATTCACCTCAAATATGCCTTTGGTCTTAGGACCATTTCTAACAACATGACTGAAGCCCAAACACTTAAACAATATTCTATTAGTAATTGAGTAAGGAATCAAAGAGTTGGACATTTATGGTGAATTCCAATTGATTATTAATGCCACCAAGTATTTACATTGTACCTTGTGTTCCAATATATTAAATTAATCTTAATTACTTGTTCAAACTATCTTTATTTCTACTTATGATTTTGTTACTCAACATAGTGTTGTTATTTAGTTATTGAATATTTTGTGAGAGACCACTAACCAACGCTCTATGTTTATTTTCAACTAACATTCCATTAATATCAAAGACAACTTTATGTGGGTGGAATACTCTTTTATTTTTCTGGAAGGGGACATGTTTAAGACTTAATCTCTTATAATAATTTTTTTTGTTGGGTTCACTGCTATTATAATATAATAATTATTATAATTATATTTTTAATTATCTTATATTTAACTTATAATTATAATAAAATAATAATAAAAATATAATATAGTATTAATAATAAAACATAACCACCAAAATTTCAATAAACCAATGAAAATAACCATATTTTAAAAAGATCTTTAAAAAGTGAATTAATTTTCACCCTTGAATAAAATAAAATCCAACAATCAATTAATATCCTTACTAAAACAAGAACTAATAATCTAAGATGATTTAACATAACATTCAAGCTATAATAATATAATATAATATATTAATAATATTAATATAATATAATACAATAATAATATAATATAATATAATTAAATCTAATATTATAATAATATTTAATGTAATATATATATATATAATTTTATTTTTTGATCGTAAATGCTTTTGACTAGAGCTATGAACTAGTGAGGCCACATACGGGGGATCTCATCCTCGATATCTCCACTGTTTTCCTGTATTCTTGCCAAGCTCCCTGCAGGACTTGGCGTCATTCCTCCATCTACTACGCTTGCATGCATTCCCGCCAAACTCCCTACAAGACCCTGCAGTAGTGCACACCATCCACCACTCGCCCACTCCTCTGTGTGCCGATTGCTACCACCCTTGCATAGGCTTTCCTCCATCAACCATGTATCGTCCACCCTTCATTCTCTGGCCAGCGATAGTTCGTCCCACCTTCCACTGGTGGGATTCAAACTCAAGACAACAGGGAAGCTGTTGCTTGTAACTTGCCATTGCACTATGAGGTCATCCCCAATATTTAATGTAATATTATTATTTTTTTGATTTGTAATAGTATGCATTTATATTAATATATCAAAAGAGTTACATAGTCCACCATGAAAAGTATGCAGGGCACCACCCATGCTAGAGACAACACCCACCCAAGCCAGAAACAATACCACCCATCCCAACCTTCAAGCCACTCAACAGCAAGGTAACATTACAAAATTAGGGGGTTGATATCAAAATTCCACCCAACATCCACCTATCAAAGTTACCCATTATGCCAGGCTTATAAAAGACCTTCAGAGAAAACAAAAAAGCACAAACCCAAATACCCATTCACAACTGCAAACGCGTGGAAGTCTGGAACCTCGTTATGGCCAAAGGAATGCTCCACCTTAAATACCTTCAAAAGATAGCTCACACCTACCACTACGACCTATTTGTGCTCAACTAGTGCCATCCCCTTCAAGTCCAGGATGTATGGATAATACTTCACCACCTCCCTTGGTTTATAGAATGTAGGGAAGTCGCGGGGTCAAGGGACTCCCATACCCGAGATAGCAATAGTGAGTACCTCCTCCAACCCAACCAATCGGTTTGCAATGAAGAGTTGGCATATCAGAGCCTTGACATCTTTTTTGCTCATCCTAATCTCCAAGAAGACAATGAGAAACCGAGAGGTGATATGTAAGGGGATAGGTTCCTCCTTACCAACCCTAGTGCTTGACGCGATCCAGATAAGGTGTGATCCTTGTTGCACGAAGCGATCTGGGGGCGTAATGACCCAGCCAACTTGGAAGCGTTGGTCCTTTGTGGGAACATTGGGTTCCCTTGCATCATGTATTGTGCTTAGCCGATCCGTGTTCCCTTCATGCCGATACTGTTCCATCTGATGCGTTGTCTGTATTGTTCTGGGAACTCTATATGAGGGACGCGCCGATTAGTCCATGGGTGACTATTGTATTCGAGTTGGCAAAGCGCAGATGAGGTTTGGCTGTGATCTAGGATATCGAGGCTGCATGCTTGCAGGGATGGCATTCCAGTGCAATGATGCAAGTTGAGAGATTGATCCGGGCCAAGACTCATGCATGGCTGGAAGTGGTCCTTATGAGTGCGGATTGAGAAGGAATGCTGGCTGGCCGTAGTCATGTTGAGTTCTGGGTTCTTTGAGGCCGGGATTCCTCATCGGCCAAGATCAACATTGACATGGTGAAGTCGAGTTGAGACTCAATACTCGAGAGCTGGGCTTGAGATCATGTTCCAGGGTGCTGATTGCACAGTAAGGTTTTTGGCCTTACTGCATCCTCTTGGTGAGGCTGAGTTGGATCTGGCTGACTTGCAAGCTGTTGCTAAGTGCTCTCTTGGTGAGATGCATTGTGCCATTCTGAATCATGCTCTTGGTGAGTACGTTATGTAATCTGGGATTGCATTGAGCCGTGCTGGGCATGACTCTATATTCTGAGTTGTGGTAGAGCATGGGTTCTCCAACTTGGGGATTCAATGAACCTGCGTTGGTTGCGATGGATTGTGACCATGGTCTAGGATCAGGAGATCTGGGATCTTGCTGTGAGAGACTGAGCTCTTTGGTAGATTTACACATTGGGGTAAAGGTGCACACATCTAGGATGGGGATGCACTACAAGTCCATAGCACCGTACAGTGACAAAGTCTTGGGAGACATTCCGAGCACAAAGGCGAGCCGTGGTGAGGTGAGCTGTGTGAGAACTACGTATGCTTTGGACCCACATTGGATGTGGGCACATAGGCGATTTCCTGGTAATGAATTTCCTTGAGACTTCAAGCATTGGTGTGGGCAGGGTTCTTGTTCTCTTGACCTGGGGTCGAGGATGAGTCGAGTGACTGTTCCGCGTCGACAACGGTGGGATTTGCTGCGAGTTGCTAAGACACTTCATTACTATGGTGAGTAGGCGTAGTCTGTGATGTGAGTTCCTCGAGTCCTCATGGGGCGAGTTGAGCTTGCATTGGCAGTGCCACATGGGTGGGTAACTCTGACCCCATGACAGTTGGTATCAGAGCAGTAAAAGCGGAATCTGGGATTCCTTGATAGCACAGAGTTGTTATCAGTGCTACGTTGAGTTGAGTTCCAAAATGGGAGATCCCAAATTGCTTGTCACTAAATGTCCACCCAATTTCTATGGAAGGTAAGACCTCTGATCTGGTGCTAATGCGTGAGCCTGGGTTTGAAGTGCATACAAAAGTCGCGGCTTAGTTCGGGACTAGCCTCGAATCGTGTATGGCTAGTAGATCCAGAGGCCAGCATGATTGCAGTTGTATCCTCAGAATTGGTGTTGCGCATTGTTAACTCCGAGTTGTGGAATGCAAGTCTTTGGAAGACCTGTATTGGCTTGTGAGTAGACATGGGTTTGTGGAGGACTCTTTTGGAATATCAATGCACGTATAAAATGAAGTGCAACCTTTTGGCTATACGACTGGGTCGGTATAGTGAAAGAAGCATGCTACCTTGTTGGCAGAGCTGGAATTTCGAGTGCAGCTCATTTGGTGTAGAATCACTAGATCTCGAAGTGGATGCAACTCCTTCCATTCTAACTTGGAGTTGGAAATCGGAGCCACATGGAATGTGGTGCACTCTCCCTACTTTTGTGAACTCTTGAACCTTGGTGGCTAAAGAATTATGTTTGCTCACGAAGTAGCTTGGATTAATTTGGTGCATTGGAAACTTAGCAAAGCTCGGTGCGATGCGAGTTGGTGCCATGATGAGTGCGATTCAATGAGCTTGAATTCTGGGGTGTTGCAGTAAGCTTGGCTGGGAGCTCGAGCTAGACATCCTAACCTGACTCTTCGGAAGAGTTCGATGTAGATTTTGGTGCTAGATCCGAAATGAATGTTTGCAACCTAAACCAAGTGTGATGAGCACCATTGGATGGTGAACTCTGAGATCTTGGTAAGGGCTTCACCGAGTGAGGTCATTTTAGTTTCTTTGGAAGAGTACTAAAGAGGGTTGCGGATATCCGAATGCTGTAGTAGTCCCGATTTGGTAAGAAGGTCGATTAGGACAGGGTCTTGATGCGACGAAGGCTTCTTGTAAAATCTGAGTTGGTGATGCAAATTCTTTGTTGGAAAGAATGCAATATTCTGGGTGCTATTCACCATAAGTTGGCGCTAGCTTGCAGCTGCGACGTCGGTGTTGACGGCGAGTTGTAAGGGGCTCCTGGGGAGACCCAAATTGCGGTGGCTGGGCTACCAAGTGGTCAAGGAATTGCATTAGGTTTTGGTGCGCGTATTGAATTGGCAAAGTGAGTCCGAGGCTCTCATTTAATGGTATCGAGTGCATGCTGACCAGGTGATCCACTAGGTGTGGTGATCTAAAGTGAGGTCAATCCATGGTAGGATTTGGGCAGTGACTGATGTCCATGACCGAGTTCCTAAGTGGTAGTTGTTTTGACTGAAGTTGTTGGTTCGAATGTTTCTAGCGTGGTAACTGGGTTGCCTCGATTTGGAAACTCTTTGGAAGTTGGTATGGGACATCTTTCATCGCACGGGTTTGCCGTGGCGGGCAGCCAGAGTCAGTCAAAATGGACTATGCTAGGTGGAGCGAAATGAAAATCTTGCATGCATTGAGCCTTAGTAACTTGTGGCTAACGAAGTTGGCGAGTTGGTATTGAACCGAGTTCAATGCTATTTTTGGGCACATTTGGGTACCAAGTTGGTGCAGTGAGTTCCATTTGGAATGGACTCGATGGTGTCTGTTCTTGGTGAGCGACATAAACCAAGTTGGACTTGGAGCATCGGCACAGGGTTCTGTAGTGGGCTTTCCTGTTTAGGAAGTCAAACTCATGAGGCAAAATTCTTAAGGGGAAGTCGACCCATGGCAATGAGTTGCAAAAGACTGCGAGTTCAGGGCTGATCACCTTGGCAGTCGAGTAAGTCAACTGAACATTGGGTTGGACCCAACACTGGTTGCAAAGGGAACTTTAAGTGAAGCGTCTTGTCATTAAGAATGGCTTGCTGATAGTCTAAATGATGAGTTGGATCCCGCAACACTTAGAATGAGACTGATTGAGCTGGGGCATGTTCTGGCTGTGAGCCTAGTTGTTGGTCGAAATAAAATGATTCAGCGTGTGGATGGATGGTAAGTGTGGAGCACAAGTCCGGAATCTACATAGTCATTTTACCAATGACGAATTTAAGCTTCAGAGGCTGGAGCGAGCTATAGAGGAAATTTTTGCAAACTCAGTTAAAGCAAATTGTGGGCTCGGTTCCATTGGATGGATTCGCGAGTTTTGCTAGGGTTGGTAAAACCCACAATTAGTCCGAGTTATTTCCGCACATTGGACAGATGTAGCATTGAGTCACGACTTTGCCGAATCTGTGTTTGTGGTTGCATTGAAAGGAAGCTGACTAAGTCAGGTATGATGCTTTGACTAAGGATGCTATAGATTGCTTAGTGTTGCATCGATGCAAGTTTCTACAGTGAGTCAGTCCCAGGATCGAGCTACTTGTTGAGTATTAAAATCCAGAATAACAAGTAGTGAGCTTGAAGGTAAATCGCTTCATGAGTGACAACTTGGTGAAGGATCAGTCCCGGGCTCAACTTCAGATAACTTGGATGGGATTCGAGTTGGAGAGTTCTTTGTTGAACTCATCTGAAGAGAGTCGATAAATTGACTCATTGTGTGGTGCATGACAGAGTGCTAGTTTTGGAAATTGAGTATAGTCGTGGTAGCAATGCAGATGTTGCTTGCATTGCATAACAGTGAGGGTTCCGCCTTGACTGCGAGCTATGTTTTGAGGAGATCTCTTTTGGGGAAAAGAAGGTGATCACTATGGTGGATACCGATGCGAGTCACAATTACATCTCCCGCATAGGAAAGCAAAGAGTTGCGGCATGACTATTCAGGAGGCGAGCTCATTGTTCAAAGCTGTGGTTACAGCGTGGCTAAAAAGGGCTCAGATCGGATTTGAGTTAGATGGAATCATAGTATGGCAACTCAAGCATTTGGTATGCCTGAAGGTGAAGTTGGAAGACACCGGATCGAGGGAAAAATTGAGTCAACATTGGTTGTTGGCGAAGTTCCATTGTATGGCATTGATGCAGAAGGATTCCGTATAAGATGGATTTGGAGATCCCTTATGCCGAAGCCAACGACGAGGGCGTCGCCTATTTTAAGTGGGGGAGAATGTAAGGGGAAAGGTTCCTCCTTACCAACCCACACGCGTTGGCGCTTGATGCGATCTGGATAAGGTGTGATCCTTGTTGCACGAAGCGATTTGGGGGCGCCAGCCAACTTGGAAGCGTTGGTCCTTTGTGGGAACATTGGGTTCCCTTGCATCATGTATTGTGCTTAGCCAATTCGTGTTCCCTTCATGCTGATACTGTTCCGTCTGATGCATTGTCCGTATTGTTCTGGGAACTCTATATGAGGGACGCACCGATTAGTCCATGGGTGACTATTGTATTCGAGTTGGCAAAGCGCAGATGAGGTTTGGCTGCGATCTAGGATATCGAGGCTGCATGCTTGCAGGGATGGCATTCCAGTGCAACGATGCAAGCTGAGAGATTGATCCGAGCCAAGACTCATGCATGGCTGGAAGTGGTCCTTATGAGTGCGGATTGAGAAGGAATGCTGGCTGGCCATAGTCATGTTGAGTTCTGGGTTCTTTGAGGCCGGGATTCCTCATCGGCCAGGATCAACATTGACATGGTGAAGTCGAGTTGAGACTCAATACTCGAGAGTTGGGCTCGAGATCATGTTCTAGGGTGCTGATTGCACAGTAAGGGTTTTGGCCTTACTGCATCCTCTTGGTGAGGCTGAGTTGGATCTGGCCGACTTGCAAGCTGTTGCTAAGTGCTCTCTTGGTGAGATGCATTGTGCCGTTTCGAATCATGCTCTTGGTGAGTACGTTATGTAATCTGGGATTGCATTGAGTCATGTTGGGCATGACTCTATATTCCGAGTTGTGGTAGAGCATGGGTTCTCCAACTTGGGGATTCAATGAACCTGCGTTGGTTGCGACGGATTGTGACCATGGTCTAGGATTAGGAGATCTGGGATCTTGCTGTGAGAGACTGAGCTCTTTGGTAGAGTTACGCATTGGGGCAAAGGTGCACACATCTAGGATGGGGATGCACTTGTCCATAGCACTGTGCAGTGACGAAGTCTTGGGAGACATTCCGAGCACAAAGGCGAGCCGTGGTGAGGCGAGCTGTGTGAGAACTACGTATGCTTTGGACCCACATTGGATGTGGGCATGTAGGCGGTTTCTTGGTAATGGATTTCCTTGAGACTTCAAGCATTGGTGAGGGCAAGGTTCTTGTTCTCCTGACCTGGGGTCGAGGATGAGTCGAGTGACTGTTCCGCGTCGACAACGGTGGGCTTTGTTGCGAGCTGCTAAGACACTTCATTGCTATGGTGAGTAGGCATAGTCTGTGATGTGAGTTCCTTGAGTCCTCATGGGGCGAGTTGAGCTTGCATTGGCAGTGTCGCACGGGTGGGTAACTCTGACCCCGTGACATGATATGCCTTTTCGAACTGTTTGAATTCGTTGTTTTGAATGAAGCCCTTGCCCAACACTATTTTCACCCCCGCCATGATAACCAAATCATATTTCTTTAGTATCTGCTTCAAACGTTGTTATGTGACCTCACCACGAAAAGCCATCTCCCTAATCGAGCTATCCAACTAAATTGGCGTGTCGACACCCATATTGGTTAATGTCTCTGTAGACATTTTAACCACAAATTTCAAGTGCTCACCCATTTGCAGACAACCTCACCACCAACACCACCCAAAACAAATGATTGCAAGTATGGAGAAATGAAACCACCACTAGACATATATGGAAAGCCAATGGGGGGCAGAGGTCAGATCAAAAATAATTAGAGTGATAGGAAGTTAAAGCCACTTGTACCAAATTCTCCCATCCAACTCATTAGGACGTCCAGTTTTCATGATCTAGTCCATTTGGCGAATCCCAAGGATGATCGAAGATGATAGTCTAGACACCCAAATGTGGGCTTTGTAAATCACCCTCAATTACCATGGTTACATTGACAGTGAGGCCCGAAAAAATGAAAGGTTGTCCACATCACCCAACACCCCAATATCATTTCAATTCACCACAGAAGCAACGTCCAAAGTGGCAACAAACCTGCTCACGATGATCCCCGTCCCACCACACCAGAGTGTGGGAAGGGCACCCGCCCAACCCCCCACAATATTATTGAATATTATTATTAAATATATAATTATATAATATTTTTAAATATTATTCAATACAATATAAAATAATTATGTTAATATAATTTTTTAAATATTGTTATTATTTTTATATTATATTAATATAACAATAATAAAGTAATAACCTAAAAATATAACAACTACAAAGTAAACAAAATAAAATGAACCATGAATTCATTTTTAACAATAATAATTTAATTAACAATACATTTAACCATTGATTTTCTTGATCAATTTTGGTTTATATTAATACTTAATTATTCCACTTAATTTAAGTTAAGAGCTATAATGTTCTATAGAGAAAACGATATTATAATCATAGACTTAAAACAGAAAACAAAGACTGTTTTATAGGTTAATCCACCTATAACCTTAAACTTAACACTAACACTAACCCTAACCCTAACCCTAACCCTAACCTTATTTGAACCCTAACCCTAAACTTACATGTGACTAAAATATTAAATGTAAATTTAACCATAAAACTAATCTTATTTCTAAAATTAACACTATTTATAATTATAACTCTAAGCAATATTATATTAAATATTTTTGTAACATGGTAATGAAAAAAAATAGATGCCTTCATAATGATATCTCTTAGTGTGTTCAATTATGGTAAGGCTTACCCTTAAAATAAGGGTAAGAAAATAATTAGGGTTGCACGAGGATGGTAGGGAGACTAGACCTTGTGACCTCTTGCAGGATGCTTTAGCCAATTGAACTAGACCCATGCTCAATAAAAACAAAATATTAATAAATAATAATAAAATAAATTAAATAGACGTCTTCCAAATATAAAATTTATTTTTAAGACACAAATGGTAGTTTATTTACTCTATATGGGACCTCCCCACTCTTCTAATGTAGCTCAAAAGTCGAAAACAAGTCTCCTCCACACAAACTTTTGTAAAGAGACCGTTGGCCCAAAAAATAAATAAACATGTCTTAAAATTTAAACTGTGGGACTGAAAATTTCGAAGGGTTAACACAATATGAGCCTGTCTAAATGACCCTTCCTATCAACCTTAGAGCACTGTTCCTCCCTTCCGAAGAAAGGCAACACGACTACTTCATTCCCGCTTGAATTTCCATCTTGATTCAACCTCCTCTTGTCTTTTGGAGCAAACTCACTACTCCAAACAACCGTTTTCTGTGTATTGCAGTTGCTTGCAGGGCTTCAAGGAAAAGAAAATGGAAAAAATGACAGAATACGAACGCAAGCGGCAAGAGAACATTGAGTGTAATGAACATATGTTGGCATTTCTGCGCGTGCATTCCGCAACTCAGGACTTTCGCTCCGCGTCAAAAAACCTAAAGTATACTTTTCATTCACATAAAATTGAACTCTCCTGCGAAAATTCAGTAATTCTTGTCTAAATCAATAATGTTGTTTACGAAGTACATAATTCTTATTGTTTTGTACATAACACCTGGCTGGGTTTAGACATCAGACATGTTTGCAGTGATAATAAGTACTACATTGTTATGTGTCCGAGTATAAGCCTGTATGAATTTAAAAAAAATGTGTCGAAAGCTTGGTCCATGGATAACGGCACACTACATACAAGTAAGTGGGATGTTACCTTCTAAAAACTGATGTGCCGTCAACAAACAGTGTATCTCACCCAGTTTGTTAGACATTTTTTTCAATTTAAGTAATATATCACGCCTCTTGGTGTTAGAAATTGGGCTATTCTTTTGAAAGCGCATTTGCTTACACTATTCGAGCTTGTCCTATTAGTCTATCTATGAAAATGTATCATTTACTAGTTCACAAGATTGTTTTTTTTAAGGTTGTTCATGCTATCATCATGACAGTTTTGAATCGTGGTGCGATTCCTCAATTTGGAACATCTCCCTGACTACTCGAATGGCTAAACAAAACCAAAAAAAGAAGAATTTTTTAAAGGGTCTTTAGAGCATTTGTGCCTCTCAACGAACTCGAGCGATGTTATGAGGCAGAGACACCTGGAGTAGTAAGGGAGAGGAAACTTTGATTTATTGCAGAGTACCTAAAGGCCCTTGTCTGTTTTAATTGTGTGGCCCATGGAGATTTGATCCTATTGATACATAAATGTGGCAGGGTCTTCTACTGTGACGAAGTTGTAACAAGGGGCAATTATGGCTAGATTAATCCTTATCCTTGATGCTGGCTAGAATAAATTTATGTTTGTTGTTTTAGATCCATAAGCTCTGTTTCTTTTTTAAGATTTTTCAGGTCACACTCCCATATTGAATGCACTCACACACAAGGGATTTAAGCCTGCCAGGGTTGAACCATGTCTTTCATAGAGTGAATCCAAATGTCAATCACTTGGCCATGTGGACAAAATATCTGAACTTTGTTATAATATTGATTTTAGAATCTTTATAACTTATGAATGCAAAGATACGCGTAATAGTGTCTGATGGTACCATTGTATTTGTATATTGCAGGTCACAGACAAAGCGTGTAAAGACCTACAAACGAGAAAGAGAACCAAAACCCACCATTCTCCGGACATCCTTGCGCACCAGAGGAATTTTGCCTGAAATTCCTGAGGGTTTAAAATATAAAAGACACTCTACTATGCCCTGGCAGAATGCTTTCAATGTGACCATTCCTAATTACCCTAGCTCAAGGGTGGGGCCACTGAGGTTTGCAGAAATTTATGTAGCACACCAGGACAATGTGCCTTACAATCGTTACCTTGACCAGCTTAAAGGTCTCAGGAATATTACCTCTTCAGTGGAATTGAAATACCACATATCTGAGTTTAAGTTGGAGGACCTAAAGCTAGAGTCTAAGAATATATTTAAAACCACCCCAACCATGATCTCGTGTCTTGAGTTTTTTCCTTGCAGCGAAAAGGTTATAGTTGTAAGTGGAGACAAGGAAGGACATTTAAGCCTGTGGGATGCTCATCGCAATGCAGAGGAAAGAGATTATAGTGGGCTTCATATTTATCGCCCTCACGCTTCTCAGATTACAGGCATTGCAGTCCAACCCTTTTCAATTGCAAAGGTTCGAAATTGGATTATTTAACTTGTAAATTTAGGTCTAAAATCTATATAAAAAGACTAAACTGAGGTATACAGTGAAACCCTTATAGTGGAGTTCCACGCAGGAGGATAACACTGCTATTTTGAATGCACAGGCAGTCATATAACAAATGCAAATGAATTAAAACAGGAAAGTCTAGAATCTTCATCTAAAAAATCTGGGGAAGTCATTGGGGTAAACTTCAAGGCGGCGCAGCCCCTCTCATATTTTAGGAGATGTTGTGGCCAAAAACTAACTGTAATCTGGTGTGGTTTTTTGATGGGTAAAGTTTGAGAAAAGATTGTGAAATTGACAATAGTGTCAAATTATTTTAAATTGCCAAACAATGAAACTTAGGAATAAAGTAGTTTTTGGATTTTTATTTTTCTCTAATATGTAGGTTTTTGTTTTAATGGCCATATTATTTTTAATTGAAAAAATATGAAATTAAGTTATAAAATAATTTTTGGATTCAATTCAGTTTATTTTATTAATATTTAGTTTATTGTAGTGGCTAGATTATTTTTTCCCCATGTTTTATGTTAATGTTATGTCAAATAACGTGGGCTATAACTGATGATTTATTATATCTATCATCAGAATATTTTAATATTTTTGGGAGGCAAAGGCAGCAGTAACTTAAATACTTTAGATTCTAGAATATGCTGAATGGCTAAAACTGTTTTCTATATTAGCTAATATGAGAGAAAGATGACTCAGATTATTTCTCTGTTGTGATTAGTCATAATTTCCATTCTATTGTTATTTTATACTGAGATTAGTTTTTAATATGCCTTCTCAGGAAATATGTTGTTTCGTACCAAATGATCAATGCCAAAATGCTTTTGCATATGCAGGTCATTTCTTGTAGCTATGATGGGTTTATCCGTTCAATGGACATTGAGAAAGAAGTATTTGACATGGTATACAATAGTGTCGACAATCTTTTTGCTGTCTGCACTTCACTATTTAGTCACCAATCTCTCTATTTTGCCGAGGGACATGGTGAAATGAAGATGCTGGATTGGAGAGTAGGAAGTGTTCCAAATTCATACAGTTTACATGAGAAAAGAATAAATTCTATAGATTTTAATCCTCAGAAGCCGTATCTGGTATCGACAAGTTCAAATGATGGCACGGCAAGAGTTTTTGATTTGAGAAAGATGAAAAAGAGCAATAATGAAAGTCTGGTTACTATGCAACATAAAAAAACAGCGTATTGTGCTTGCTTTTCTCCAAGTGGAAGCTATCTTGCAACCACAAGGTTTGTACTTGTTACATTATTTTTAGCTGATTGCGCATCTGGTATCGACTAGTACAATTAATTTCCACATACACAGTTGAATCTGAAAGCACTCATAATCATTTTCATAGACTCTGGAAAACTCATGCCTACAATTAATTAATTTCCATTTATTAGAAGTTCAAATTTGTAAGTTCTTGGTAAATAGCATGCTAATAAACTTTACTATGCAAAATTTAGTTGATTTAATATATGGAACTAATAGCTGCAAAACCTTGGGTGATACTGATACAATCTTATGGCAATTATTTGACATGGAAACTTCACTTGGCTCCTAAATTGTTAAATGTCGAATTCTCTTCCTTTAGGCCTTGATTGATTTACATTTTCATGATTTGGAAGCGTTCAGTGTGGTGTGAAGTTTAGTTGCAGTTGGAGTATATATCTTTTCTTTTATTTCTAGGGAGTGGATGAATCGTCTTTCTTTTTGGTCTAGAATACTAGTATTATAGACTCAATACATATCCTTAAGAATATGGGAACATATGATAGAATTATAGACAATGGCAAGGTTGATAAGCTAATTGTTTGTTTGTTTATCAGTTCAAGTTGCTTTTTGTGTGTTTAATTTTTGAAAAAATGCATTTTTTCATTTTTCTTCAGGAAGCATTGATTTTTGGAAACTACTGCTCATATGGTTAAAGCTAGTTTTTCTGAACTATGGTATTGGGATTATGTCCTCACAGCTTTGATAATAGTGTGGGATTATGGAGTGGACTTGATTCAGAGAATATTGCTGTCAAATATCTCTACAATCCTCAACGTTCTTTCAGGTATGAGGCAATCTTTATTACAAAGTAATTGGAGGCTTGAGAAAAACTAATTTTCTTCTATTGTGCGCAAGCAGGTATATGTATGGATAGCCTTTATCGTGGCTCCAAAAATGTGTATATTACTTATCTTTTGAAGTCAATTGTTGTAAATTTTCAATGATGGAATGTTCTTTTAGTTTGCAGTCTTGCACAGTATCCATGATACTCAAAGATAGGATGAGCCACCATTCTTTTCTTTTAGGAACTTGGATTCTATTTTAATAGAGGTAGCTGGAACTAGCTCCCTCTGCAGATATGCTATATCCAGTACTCTCCAGGTATGCAGTGAGGATGTTTCCATACCAGATACAGCCTAGATGCATATGGGATTCCTATCAGATCTGGCCAGAGTGAATCTCAAAGCCTTTTGCACAGAATACAGTGATGGGGCCCTGTTGTCATTTCTTAGGCCAAGATATGGGATATTGTTTAAAAAGGCTGTTTCTGCACCACCTATCACATTTCTTGCCCATGCCAATCCAAAATGGAAGGACTGAAGTCGTTACATTTTGGTAGTTTATTCTATTCACAGCCAGAGGAAACAAACAGTTTTGGGCTATATTGAAAAGGTTGGAAATGCCCAAAACAGATTGTTTCCTCCATCCTTGATAGCCTGGAAACAACCTGAAATAGTCCAAAATGGGATATGAAACATGCCCATTTTGGTTTCCAGGATGTTGGCTTATGATCCAAAAGGTTATTTATGTAATAAAATCAATAATGTGTCACCAAATGACTTTATCAAAAAAGTTGATTAGATTTTGATGGTTCTCATGGGTAGTAAGGTGGTTGGGTTGGCAGGGCTCTTTTTATATGATTGTTAATGATAAACCTGGAAATGGGACTTGACGATTATTGGCTCCCGTATGAATGATATGATTACTTCTTAATTTTGAATCAGTGTTTTGTCTATGATCAGATTTCCAACAACGAACATAAAAGAACAGAAAAATCTTAAAACCTTATAAATAAAACTACTCCAAAATAAAAAAATGTAACAAGTGTGAAGCCCTGAATGACAATATTTATTAAAGATTTCAAGTTTAGAGCTTATTAAAGCTTTCCCACAAATTTTTACTTTCATTTTTCTCTTGCAAAGTTGGAAAACATATTAAAATGAGCTTAACCGTTTGGATAAACAAATACAACTGGGCCATTGCAGTTGTAAGTGGAATGACGAGATAGATGTATGCTTGCTGTCCATTTCTTGATTTGTTCACTGTAATTGTTCCTGATATTATGCCTTGGAATTCAAAATGGAGATGTAGGCTTTGTTTCTTTCTCTACAAAGCAGAAAACAGGGGGCAACTTAAACTTCAACCAATAGATGATGGACTTGCTAGGTCAGTTTTTGACCAGGGTAAGACATTTCTTGAGTTTACTGTTGGATATCACCTGCTTAGTTTTAGAAAGAGAAAACAATCGATGTTTGTTTTAAAAAACCCAAAGTTACTAAAGTAGAATTTATTAAATAATTCACATTGTTTTAGCTGTGGAACCTCAAGAAGAAGTCTAATAATAGATCTGGAGACTGGGCAGCCCATAGGGACAAGGCTCCACCATGTAGAAAAATTTAGCTCCTCAATTCAACATTTTCCCATAGGAAACGATATGACGTAAGTCACAAAATCCAGGTCATCAATGCAATTTGGAGGTCCTTTTATGGGTGTGTTATACCCTTTGACATTGCCGAGTGACATTGCCGAGTGACATTGAAGAAAACTGGAATGGCTATCAATATAATCAATTGGGAAGGTCCCATAGGCAGTGGTTGTTCTTGAAGTAGATGTCAATATTTGAGTCTGCTTATCTCCAGACCATGGTCCTAGTCAATGCAATGCTAGAAGAAAGCTAAAGATAGCTTATTAGATTGTCAAGTTATATGAGTTCCCTAGTTATGAGAAGATATTATTTCAAATGAGAGGGCTTGAATTGATTCAAGACTACATGTTTTAATTGGCAATCTAGTGGACAACACGTTGAATTGCAGAAATTACTGTGTCATCAAAACAACAAACCAAATCAAAGGACATACCCAATAAACAAAGAAATGCTGCAATGTAAAACGAAAGCTTTAATTTCAAATTGAGCATGTAACAAAAGGTAGTAATCTTTGAGAAGAGATGAAGCTACAACAGTCAGATTTCTACATTTGGGTGTTACTCTTTTTATAACTTTATGTGCTAGGAAATGAGAAATCAAAAGATAGGATGTGAAGCGATTCTCCTCAAGAATCTAGAAGGTCCTATGACAAGTGTCTCCTAAAGAAGTGAAGGGCATTTGTTAAAATAGTAGCTCATCAAAACAACTAGCATAAAATTAAAAAAACTAATAATTAGAAAAAACTAGTAGGTTACATTACAGAAAGTGTTACACCTCAGTTTCTTGGAATTCTAAACCATAAAATGTGTTATTCTTGAACAGCAAAATGGTTGGTGCATGCGAGCATTTCGGTCAACCAATTTTGCAATCTGGGATTCCACTGTAAAGGGTCTCAAAACTGCAAATTATGAAATTGCAGAAAGTTCCAAAGATTTTGGTTCTTCAAAATTTTCTCACAAACTGCCTGAACTGCAACCTGCATCAACTGTGTCTAATTACAAATATATGATGCTGAATTTATCATAGAATATACAAAATAGGCATACCCAATAAATACCAATATCTCAAAAAAACGTTAGATGTGGATATGGTCGTCCTTCTAGAAGCAAAAGTTATTTGGGTTAAAAATGATGGAAAGTGACAATATTGTTTAACACATTAGTAAGTTTTGTTCCTTGATGAATCAATTAGCTAGGATAAAAGCCAATATATGATGATGCAAAAGCTATTTTGTTGAATAGCATGCCCTCTAGCTATGGTAATATAATAATATTGTGTTCACATTGAACAAAGTAAATGTTACTCTAGAAGATATAATTTCTACCTTGATTGATGAAGGAACCAAAAAAATGATTCAACTATGGAGGAATGTAATGAGCCTAGCCCAAACTGCCCCTTAAACTTGCAAATAGTTGACTTGTAATTTTGTCAAACACTTTGTATGCAAAATGCTTACTTGCTGGTTTTGTGTTTCAGACTGATAGTTCTTATGAATTATGATAATAGGGTGCTTCAAATGCTTATAGAATAATGGAAGAAAGCTAATACTCTATTCTAGATGCAAGGAAAACTTCTTTTTCTCTTTTAATGCATAAGAATGGATATTCTAAACATACTAATCACCTACAGCCATTTGACATTTTGTCAAACAGTTGGCATGCATACTACTAGGCTGAGTACAATATATTTAAATGCATGACAACAAGTGTAATTAATCATCTACTTATTCCTCCTTGATTTCCAATAAATGACCAATACAATAATTATTCAAAATGGCCAAGACTCTTGGCTTTTACAATGATGTCAACTCATATAGAATTTGTTGATATGAATGCAACCTACAGCTGCCTACTAAAACAATACAACATGTTATGCAACTAATGCCAAATGACAAAGGAACCTAGTTGGATGGAGACGCCAAGTTGAAGAGCTGATGTAGGAACCAAATTGCAAACAAAATAGCACTCTCCCAAGCTAAATCGAATTTATTTCCAAGTCGCCCCTGTTCTGACCTGCCTTGATAAAATTAAATAATCACCAGCAGATTTCTGCCTCCAATTGCTTCTAATATCTTTGCCAAGCCTCTAGGAAGTGAGCGCTCCCAACCATGAAGGAAATCGATGCATAAATAAAGCCTTATCAATAAATTCGTAGCTCCAAGGGCATCCCTTATGATGACTGAAAGTCTGAATTTTATTATCAGATTTCTCCACTATTATAATCTGCTCTCCAAACCAAGATGTTGAAGGAAATCAATGTCAATGAATGAAGAACCAATACTCCAAAAGTTAGCTATAATCTTCAATGCAAAATCTCCAAATCGATTTATCAAAATTGGCCAATGGCCACCAATTTTGCCCCAATTGAGATGACTGATATATGACCTCCAAAATGCAATAATTCAGGTGATATTTCACACCCTCAAAATTGCTATCAATGGGAGTTTTCGTTCCCAAAGACAATCTGATTATCTGCAGACCACTTGGCTCCACAAATACTGAAGAAGAATTCACCAACCAACAATTCATCAAATCTGCATGCCCAAATGGTGAGACCTCAAGGTCTATTTATGCATTTCCTCTAGAGGTCGGCCTTAATAAAATAATATTATCCTTTGACTTCTAGAAGATTCCAGTATTTTAATTTTTGCACTTTATGAAATATTAAAATATTATATTATTAATAAAGTGCATCTCAACATCAAATTATAAAATAAGGTTTCCATAAATAGAAATAATGATGAAATATAATGGAAAACCTTACTCCAATAAAAAACTGAGCCAAGTAATCACCAAGTGACTGCAAGATGACTCTCTCACCATGCCTCATTAGCCTACGAGAGCCGTTAATAGGCTAATCCTACTGATATGTCGATGTCAACTAGAAGGGGACATTACAAGGAAACAACAATGTTTGTCAAAAACAAGGTTAACCTTTTCTTTAAATTCACTTCGTCTACTTCAAAGGAAAATCACTTCCGTAAAGATAGAATTTTGTGTTACTATTGCAAGAAAAAGGGGCTCATCATTATAAATTGCATTCAACGTGCCAAGGATCTCCTTGATAGCAAGCTAAATACAAATGAGGCAATGGTTGCAAACAATGATGAATGTCTTTTTGAAATAGCTACCAAAGACCCTCCACATAAGAACAATGAGGAGGGATGCATTTTCTAAATAAAATCAATAATTTGTATTTGTGATTGTATGTTTATGCCTCCAATCACATTTGTTGAGTGATAGTGATTGGATGTGTTTGTCCCCAATCACAATTATTGTTTGTTTGTGATTGGATGTGTTTGTCTCCAATTACATTTGTTGAGTAATAGTGATTGGATGTGTTTGTCCCCAATCACAGAATTAGGTAATTATGATTGGATGTCCACATCCCTAATCATTATTGTTGTGAACAGATGTGTGTGTCTCTGTTCACAACTTCGATGTTAGATATTTGTGTTTGTCCCTATCCAAACTTGTTGTATGACCTTGGATAGATGTGTTAATCCCTATTGTTGATTCTATGGGTAGATGTGTTTGTCCCTATCCTTGGATAAAAGTATAGTATGGCTAGTCCTATTGAAGAAGCATGGTGAGGCGAGTTCCACTATTGCTTGTCATGAGTAGATGTATATGTCCCTACTCATACCTTGTGTTTTTGATGAACTAATGAATGTGTTCATCAAGTCTTGTTAGTCCAGGTATCCCCATTTGGAGAATGATGTAATAAGGAGGGGTGTTGGGAATATTACATCATTATCGTAGGTTTGTTAGTTTCTCATAAAATAATTATTTGTTGATGAGTGCTTGTTTGTATTATGAGTAGTTAAAACAACTCCTCTAATAGAAGAGTGGTTATGATTTGAATGAATAAAATAGTGAAGCATTTTATTTTGTGTAAAATTTCTTTCTGAATTCTGATATTATCGTCACTAGAAGCAGCAAACCCAGATATTGAGGCTGTTCTTGAGCTAGTTTGTGCTTCTGTTGAAATCTGCCCCAAGGTTGCAGCTAAGCTTTCTGATCTTATGGTTACTGCTGCCGGTGATCCAAAGATTTTGGATTCATTAAATGAAAACATAAAGGCAGATACTGAACACTGGAAAATTGGTTTGTGAGAGATTAGAATGGACAACAAGGAAACACAACTAGGAGGTTGTGTGTAGAAAGATTTGCTGTGATTGTAGGAATGAATGTGATATATTTGGTCAATACTTGTGTCTCTTTGTTTGAAAGTACCTTAGTGCTGATTTGAACTGTGGAAATTGGAAAACCAAGATTCCTTTGCCATTTAATTTGACGAGTAGACAATGTGTACATCATTCCAGGTGGAAGCCAATTTGGTTTTTGTTGTGAAGCTAAATGGCCTTCAGATAGATATGGATGTCTAAGAAATATAATTCTCACACAATGTCTGTTAAAGTTACAAAATATACCTGAAGAGGACATCTCTTTGGAGGAATGTAACATTCTCCAACATCATTCATTGTTTACATTTATTTGGGGGCTAACTAATTCAAGAGGCCTAGCAAATACATTTGACTAAGGACAAGAACTTTGATAGGAAAATGCTGTGGAAAATGTTATCTTTTTCTAGGAAGGTAGGATAGGATTATAGCATAATTGTATTCCAGGAAAATCAGATGAGAACAAAATATGGGTGAGAGGTCTATTATAGGAAATTTGACGGGAATAAAATGTAGGTGTGAGGTCTATTCTAGGAAATTTGATGAAACTAAATAATCTAAGTTACCAGTTTAGGTACGGGTGCAGATACAGTTATGAGTACAGGTACAATGGTACGGCATTTTTTTTTCCTTGGGTACCGGTACGGGAATACATATTTATATGTATATATGTATGACATATATAATATAAAACAATGATATTCATAACTTACTTTTAACCCTTTATATTTTATAAAGCCTTTTAAATTTAACCCAATTTGGCATACATGTCCCTATACAGAAGTTGTACAAATTTTGCTATCCAGCTGCAAATATGGCTACACAATCCTATAAAACAGATTTTAGATCTTGTCACATTGATTCTCACTTCAACAAAAAAATCAATGCACAATTAATTGCTAAGTGAAAGTGTTCTTTGAGCACATGATAATGGGGCAACTAATAAAGATGAAAGGAAAGGATAATCCTTAAAACTTATTTGGCTACAAATATTAATGTATATTTATTATTTATATCAAAACGTTGTCCAGAACAAGCACAATGAATACCTATGTACAACATGAATGGTTCTAGTGAAATTAGATCAAAGTAGAATTGCCAAATCAGATAATTAGATTAACTGTTTTACTGTCTGGTAGTGACCTTTTATGATTGAAGTTAATAGATTGCAGATATCCATTGACCTGGAAGCTGAAACACAATGCTATAGGACTAAGCTAGACAAAAGGATGGGAAGCAAATTGGCCTTTAAATCTTTTGTTCTTAGGTAATTGATAATTATTCCTCAGGCTTTTCAGTTTCTTCCTACTATGGTGGCTGATAAACAATTGTTTTTTTTTTGCATGTGGTGCAGGCATCACATTTTTTGTATAGGGACATGTATGGCAAAATTGGGTTAAAAGGCTTTTTTAGCTGGATAGAAAAGTTTTAAAAATTACTTTTTTTTCCTGCTTTTTTCAGGCAACCCTGGGTTCGCTTGGGTTCGTCCTGGGTTCGCTTGGGTTCATCCTCAGTTTGCCTAGAGTCCCTCCCGGACACCCTGGGAGGGAAAAGGACCCATGGAACCTGGGGTGCCCGGGGGGGACCCTGGGTGAACCAGCAAAGAACCAGGACCCACACTGGACCCACACGGGTACGGGGGGAAAGTGAAGAACTCGGTAACGTAGTAAATAATTGCAAAGCCTGAATATTGTTTTGGAAGATTCAGTAAATACAGCAGTACAAAGGGCAAGTATTGCTTTAGGAGGATAATCAAATAAAGCTATGCAAGAACCTAAGGTTCCTTTACAAGAATGAAGCAAGGATAGCATTATTATTTGAGAAAAGCATCTTTAGAAGCGTGTTTAAATAGGAGAGGGCTTCTTTGTCTAACGTATGGCAAGACCTATTGTAATAAATTGGTTTTCTTTATGCAAAATTGCATCATCTAGCTGGACAAGCTTATGTCATTGGGGATTGAAGTGTCTTTGCTAATGGGAGTGGCTCACATGCAAGGTATCTCTGTTCTGTGTTTGTTTAGTATTAGACCTTTATTGATTTACAATGGAGAATTTATTTATCAATTGGTTTTTTTCTTTTTTCTTTTACTTTTTGATTCCAGAAGGATTTCAATCTGGTTCATTTCATTAACTGAACACATATTTGGAATATGATGAGGACTGAATTGCATGTGGTGAAACTTTGGTGAGGAATACAGTAATGCAATCCATTCACAGAACTAAGAAATTCTCTTAAACTTCATATGCATTGGTGTGTTACTATGATCCTTTTGTCAATAGTTAGTATGCACATAAAAAATACATTGGTGAAATTTTGGTGAGGAACACAGTAATGCAATCCATTCACAGAACTAAGAAATTCTTGAGCTTATATGCATTGGTGTGTTATTATGATCCTTTTGTCAATAGTTAGTGTGCAGATAAAAACGCTTTCTGCTGTTCTCAAAATTGTGATATTTCTAAATGGTCTGGTCTCTTGTGCAGAGTAACATGGGGCTGGGATGATCAATACCTTTTTTTTGGTAATAATGATAAGAGTCTCAATGCATATTGTACGGTAACAAATGAAACAACTACTTTCGACAGCCCATTGATGAGTGCAGTTCCTACTAGATTGGCTAAGCATCCTTTCTGCTGTGGCATGCTGGCTGGTGGTGGTAGAGGCGGTAAGGTGCATATATGGCAAAACTCATAGGAGCTTCTTCACAATGATCTTAAGGTGTGAAAGTACACAACTGAGACTTCCAATACAATTTAAATGAATCACAGGTCTATTAGTTGCTACTTCTTGCTTTTGAGGCATTTACCTGTAATGTGTCACATAGGAAAATTCATATGTCAAAGTGTAATCTACAAACTTTCGTGGTATGAATGAACACTTTATGAGTATATAGGGAAGTTTTTTGCAGCCAAGGAATTCCTAGCTGATATCCCTAACCTTTTGTCCAAAAAGATTGCTAGTTACACGCTTTGGGATTGGATTTGTTTTATAAATTTCTACACAGTAAAATGTTTATGTTTGTTGCACTCACTAACAAGACTTGAACTCTCATATATAGAATAGTTTGTCATACTTCGTAATAGAATAGTTTGTACAATTATGGTAGTGCATGATATTTAGTTTTCTGCAATTATGTTGATTTGACTAAGATGGCTAATTCTGTTGTTTGTTTCTATTTCAGCAGTGTCCTGCGAGGACATAACAAGTATGAAAACCAGCTCTTTTCCATATCTGTCTCCTCATAGCTTTGATTATTGATCAAAACAACTCTGTTTTAAGATCTCTGAAATAGCAATTGCGTATCTTTATCTGGTGAAACTATCTATAATGACTTAGGGATCAAAAATTTGTAGCACAAATATTGATGTTATCTTTGGAAATGGTTTCTTTTAATCTAACCAGAAGCATGCCCACATATTTGAGAGCACTTGAAAATATAGGAAGGTCATCATATGGCATCAAGCTGCAAATTGTCCATCTTGCTCAATGTCAATACGAGGCATCACAGTTTAATGAGATCCAACATTCATACAACAATTTCTCCGGGGATTCCTAATCTGTGGAATTAATTCTATTATCCTAAAGAAGTGAGGAGATGAAAATCAGTCTTGATTATGCCTGGGCATGACAATATGAGTACCAAAAATTTGTTTTAAAGTCTGCACTATAGACGGGGTGAATACAATGATGGATCTCTCTAATGTTATGTTTTTTGTTTTTGTACAACATAAAAAATGCCAAATTGTTATCTCAGCACTCAGCTTTCCTTTGTGATAGCTCTATGTAATAATCTTTCTATGCCAATATGACTTTCACTTTGGTTAAGAGCAGCATCATAACCATTCCAACTTTTTGTGATACATAAATATTTTTATATGATATTTATCAAAAAATAAAAATGAGATGTACGGAAATAAATTACAATCGGCACAATCCAAATGAAGAAATTATAGTAATGTATGTTGATGAATAAAAGTAACGGGACTTGAAAAATACATTCATTTTTCAGAGAACTATTAAGGTGAATGGAACC
Source organism: Sequoia sempervirens (assembly GCA_007258455.2). NCBI lineage: Eukaryota > Viridiplantae > Streptophyta > Pinopsida > Cupressales > Cupressaceae > Sequoia > Sequoia sempervirens. Next base: position 117,043,740 of record VDFB02086081.1, read on the forward strand.
CAAATTTTGGAAACTTATGTACTGAACACTAACATAAACATAATAATGGGGTATACTTAAAATAAAATGAGATGCATGGAAATAAATAACAATTGGCAAAATCTAAATAAAGAAAGAAATTATTTTGATGTCTATTGATAAATAAAAGTAAGTCAATGGGACTTGAGGAATACATTCATTTTTTAGATAACTATTAAGGTAAACGGAACACAAATTTGTGGAAATTTCAGTACAGAACACTAACATAAACATAATAATGGGGTATACTTAAATGAATGAACCCTGAATACAAAAGCCAGGTATTGTTAACCAGGAAAAATTGAAGGTAGGAGTGAGGGATTATCATATCATCCTATTCCTAAGACTAAGGTAAATGCTACTTAAATGAAACAAAGAAAACAAAACTTATGTAATAGCTAATTATAAATAACTTAAAACCTTTAATATATTTACAACTTTTCTTGAAGATTTGCAAGGAGCAGCACAATAGGAGAATTGTGCAATCAAAGCTCATTCGATTTCTATTCGGTTGAATACAAGTAGAATTAAAATAGTCTCAATATAATTTAAGCCCATTATAATCTATGTAAAGATACAAAAGACCATTCCATTAACATTAAACAACAAAAGTTCAAATAGGGTAGGCCAAAATTAATCTTATTTCTCAAAAACTTAACACAAATAGCCGCAGCACATATATGTATGATATTTACTAAAAAATTCTCATTTAAAATAAATATGACAAGCAAATATGAATTAAAATCAAGCATACACTCTAAAACAACACTTTTCAAAATGGAGTTTTCTTTAGAATCACACTTCAAAGAGAAACATATGAACTGTATGATCATTTAACTTAAATTCTTCACTAGATTTACCTCTTCTAATCACATTTGTCTTTAATAGAATCACCTCTTCAAAAATGTCTGCAACTGAAAAGATCACGCTTGATTAGAATTTGTTTAAATTTTAAAATTAACCATGGCATTAAGGATAAATGTTGCAAATGCCTTGAATGTGCAGGTTCAGCAATTGGGATCATACATATATTCGATTGACTTCAGGGAAAAATCACCTTTACCTCATCGAAGCTCATGCTAATTGCTTCGTGTTGCTGGAGGATGAAACTAATTGCAATGACTATTAAACTCATTCGTTGACATCCTTTGTGCTAGAGATAAAATCTTCGAGTATCACACATCTATATTAGAAAAAGAGGAGATTTGGTATTGCATACAGGCACTAATTAAGAAAGACCATATCTCCTTATATGTTGTGCCAAAGCTCAATACCCAACAGAATACAAGATGTATTCTGTTTCAAATGATTTTCATTGCTGTCAAGTTATTGGGTCATTTTATATGAACGCCTATAATCAAGCCCATAATACCTGAATTTGATTATTCTGATTGCACAAACAAGCATGGGAGACAAGTTACCCTTTTCAAAGCAGTGCCTACAGGGTCTATATGATCTGTATAGACTGACATTCCAGCAAGATTCACCATATTTCTTTGTTAATGACTTATTATTGAAAAGAATGCATATGTTCCTCAATTTATCATCATTTAGCAGTTCCTGTTTAATTTAATCCAATTAGAAGAATGATTCGAAATGGTTGTAAATTAATGAGTTCATAATTCTCCCTGCAGGTGCTTCAGAATGCTCTTGCACTTTATCACATTTTTTATTGTTGCATTCAGCTTCTACTAGCCTTTAAAACTCATTATCTATGTCAGCTTCTTCTGTGTGCAGTGACTATTTTTGAACATTTTGGTTTGTTGAGTATCCTGGAAAGTAGTCATAGATGCAATTCTACCTATGTTCCACTGTTTGTTTGGGGACAGCAGAGGGGCGGCAGTCTGAGTGCCATTTTTTGGGGACAACAGAGGGATGGCAATTATATATATATATATATATATATATATATATATATATAGAGAGAGAGAGAGAGAGAGAGAGAGAGAGATTTCTACAAGTTAATGGACAGCAATATAACAGCAGCTATAAAATGACACTGCTAAGACAATGCTGGATGATGTCTGCAGAAGCCTGTACACCAACCGTATTCCAAATAAATTGTTTGTCTGCACCTTTAATCTCTTTTGAAACTGATAACCATAACTGACTAATACCATATCGAAAATTTTGAAGTTTGAGACTTTGAGTTAAAGTTTGAACAATGAAATCAAAAATTCAAATGGTTGCTGTTAGAGTTAACTGTTATATAACTTATATTATTAGCCATGAATCTGAATCATGATATACTTATTGCTGTTATACTACTCTGGCTGCTGTCATGATATATTAATCTCTGCCATTATAATGCTGCCATGATATATTTAACAGTCTTTTAATGTCATGAATGATTTTCTTTTCATAACATTATAAAAACTTGCCTTGTCCTTGGGACAGTTGAGGGGCATCTCAGATATCCCCAGCTGTCTCGGGGACTGAAAAACATCCTTGTGGTGTTTCCTCTTACTGCAACACATTTTGGAAACGCTTTTTGAAGATTTTTTGGACAGCTAGGGGAGGTCCCCTGCTGTCCTGCCATACCCCTAGCTGTTCCATCATACCCAAAATTCCATTGGGGTCAGGGATGGCAGTTTGAGGGCTGGGGACGCATCCCCGTGTAACACAGAATTCTACCTAAGCACTAGACAATATCCACAAATAGCATCATCCAAATATAAGCTACCAGACGAACATAACAAGCTTTCCTTCTCATGGTTATGGCCCTGCATGCCTCCGCCTAGTTCAAGTTAATTGTATCAAACTGGCAAATACTGATATTAAAATTGGTGAACATGTGACAATCTTAAGGATTACAATGAAAGAATATTCATGTTGGGATTAATAAATAAATTGTCTGGGTCAGAAGATGTGTCCTATATGACATTTTCAAAAAAATGTCAGAAACATCAGTCAGTGATGGGCAACTTAACTAGTTTTTCAACATTGCTTAAAAGTAGGGTTGAATCTCAAGCTGAGAAGTTGTGTAGCACATTTTTTCTTCAAGATACAAACAAGTATTGATGATAGCTGGCATGGAATGTGAAAAGGCAAGTAAACTAATTGAGAACATCGACAGGAGAACAAACCTACGACTAATACAAGGATGAATTCTGTAATGAGTACATTTTTTTACAGCACTATAACAATGTAGAAAATTACAAATGGATAGTTCTAAAATAATTTCCACTCCTTTCTATTATTACAAAGTGGTGAATCTTCTACTTTGCATGTGAATTGTTGGGGTTGAAAGCCCAGCTTATAATAGTTGGACTGCTGCAATTTCAGGTATCTTCTCTCGCAATTTCTGTGTTATAGCAACACGGACAGTCATTACTTCAGCTGCAGGTCCACTAATCCGAACCTTCACAACAGGACCATCAATTCCAGCTACTTCAATCTCTCCCCCCCCCGTGCCTGCTAGATAAGGCCTTATTTCTGCAAGAATCTGTGACAAAAATAATTAATCAGTGGAAGGACTTGCAAGCAGGTGGAGTGTCAATTATTTTCTATATGTTCTTATTTCTGTTTTCAATAAGTGAAAATGGTTCAATAATTAAAACAAGAGTAGAAAGAAAATACACTCTCCCATTTACACACATTTCCCAAGTGGAATTCTCATGCTAAAATTGAGATTCGTAATTCACTTCATCATCATATTGAAGGCAATGCTTATCTCCATTTAAAAATAATAACAATTATGGCCTATGGGAGCCTCTACAAAGAAAAAGTGAAAAACTCAACTACCCATTCACATAGTGATTGCAAAAGTAGTTTCACTATTCTCAATACTTACAGTACAATTCTTATTATAGTTAAATGAATTTATAACATGCTTTAGTCACATATCACAAGCAGTCAAATATGTAGAAATTTAAACAGAATCTGGTAATTTGTACGAGAAAAATCTTATTGATGGTAAATAAAGGAAGTGCTGTAATCTGTGTAGTGCTGAAAACTCTGATCAGAAGATTATTGGGGGTTTATTTGGGTAGAAAAAATGACATTATTAGTGGGCAGTCTACAATAGTAGCCAACTAAATATCATATATGAAAATGAAGAAGATTCCACTTCAAATGCTAAAGATTATGTGCTAGAAAGCATCTTTCTATTACAATGGTTATTAGATCTTTCTCCTGTACTGTAGCAGTCATGAGCCACATTTGTCTCTTCAATCATACACATTATTGACTTAGACCACAATCAAAGTCTACCACAGTGATCAAATAACTGCAATCTACACAGGTTACTTCAGATGAATCAAGCAGTTTGTATATAATGAGCAAATGAGAACTGATTAAATACCTGGGGATGTATAATAAATGATAATGAGTAATGATCTCTTACAGCAAACAGTACCTTAACAAAAGCCTTTGATAGTTTGTAATATGTATCTTGTTTTACTGGTTAACATGTCTACTCCTTGCATTTATCAGAAATAGCGTCTTTGTTGAATATGTGGCAATTGGCCAATTCTTGACTAGTCAAATTAAAATAACAAGCAAGTAAACGATGAGAACTTTGAACTTCTCAAGTTGGCAGGTTAGCAGAATTCAGAACTAATTTTTATGATTAATTTCTTAGAGAAAGTATTTAAGACCCAAAAGCACAGTTGTGGCAAGCATTTATGATTTCTTGTCACAGTGTTACAACGTTTGTGGATATTCTATTATCTCAAAAAGTACCTATAAAAAACATTCAGCAATTAGGCAAACATGGAAGTTCTCTGTTCCAGTGACTTGGATTTGTTACCTATTGTTGTTGCTTCATTTCAAAATAAATAGGGTCATCCCAAATACTCAAGATTAGTTCTGTGATTTTCAATCTGGTCAGTGTTGTACATCATATAGGCTGTAGATATTAAACATTTTCTGCCAACTGATTAGCTTCAATCCTAGCAGAATCCTGTCTTGTCCACGCAACCTGAGGCTCCCAACTTATGTACTGATCACATATACGAACTTCATATTCATACTAAGAAATTATCTTAGGCTTCACACCATGGACTGGTTGTATCAAGAATATCACAGTCCAGTGGTTACAGTGAATTAAGGTGCCCATATCAAAGAGATCATTCATGTATGTGAAAGGGGAAGAAGCCATTTCAAGATTCTGTCAGAAAATATAGGCAGATGAAGCTGTTAATGATTTAATTTAAAACAATACGTGCTTCTCTATCTTCATTCAATAAACTATTACATATTTATAGGATTCTTATATCCTATTTTCTAGGAAACCACTTCTTAATATATTGAGTTGTTTCAACAACTCAACAACCATACAAAAAAACATTCCTAAATAATTATTTTCTCACGTAGAATAGTTTCGTGAGTTGTTACTACAACTCGCTTTTATTTTCACTTCAAACATTATTATACTCACTAATGTGAACACTAAGATGATTTCCAACACCCCCCCTTAGTGTGAACATGGAGAGAAAGATCATCGCACAACTTGGAAACATAATTGTATGCCTATGCATACTTTTAGGTCTGCATACTGCTATCTGGATCTTGCTGCACATGATCACCTACATACGAGAACATAATCCGCTTTCACTTCTAGTGAACTTATCATCGGCTGACCATACTTCCAAGAAGTTTGACAGTCAAAGGATCTCTGTAGCTAGTTGCTCTCCTATACAACTATTTACAATATCGACGATGTCCACATTCTCCACCTTAGCACTTCCAACTGCAGTAAACCAACTCTTGTGGCTCATGATCTTGATTCAAATGAAGTCTTTCCTTCCATGGTTTTAAACAAGCTTACCACAAACCTTGACGTGAACAAGAACCCATCAATTGTCCACCTCATGTGGTTTTTTGGATCCTCCCACAAACCCTTTCAAGATCCATGAACTGACTTACTCTGGTGCTTTTGTTCGCCACTATGCTTGTACATGAGGGAAGTTATATCAACATAACCACAAATTTGAAAAATCCATACTAGAAAATATTTCACATTACATTCCATAAGTACACAATGTTCTTAATTGTAGTCATTGTTATTGATCGCTGCCACTCGATCTCGAACAACATAGACAACCGCCATTGCCACTAGAAGATGCCCTTGACTTTAGTCATTTTGGCACAAAATGGAAATGGAACATTGGTTATTAATCCCCCCCACAATGTGAAATTCCACTTATTCACACAACCAGGAACACTGAAAAAATATTGAAAATGAAATGCCACCAAAGCTGATGAGCGGCCTCGTCGTTGGTGACTAATGAGGGGATGCTAATTGTCCTCCAACCTTTGGTGCCTCCAACCTCCAATAGATTTGCTACTTACTTAGCAAATTTGTCTTTTGAGGCTCATTTTATCACTTGTGAGGAAATAACATATTCTCCCCCCCTTTGATACACATCCTCCATGTTGGTAAATGCACTTCTCTCATTGAGATGTGATATGTTATAACATGTGAGGATGGGACTCAAGTGAACATTCAAATGGCAATTTCCTTTCTTCATAAGACCTATATTCCACATCAAGGGATAGTTACCTTTGGAAAAATCACCTACTTTCCCTTTTGAGTGTCTCCAACATCACATATTTTCTCACATTTTCATTTTTACAAACATTTGGAAGTATTTACAAATGTAACCATATTTTAAAAAGGAGTGTCAATCATCCAAGTGAGATGAGCCTCGTCACTTAGTTATAAATGGAGGTAATCTATAATATAAAAAGAAGTAGAAACTTTGTATACCAAATGTAGTGCAAGAACTCAATCAGGCAAGCAATAATGAGGGCCATTTTTCTGAGTAATTGTAAATGCACATGTTTAGTTTTTTCAATAATGAATAAACCAATGTAAGACTTTTTGATTCAGATTATACATATTGTCTCCTTCATTTGGTTGGTCATTTCAGGACTTTTTCTCAGTTCTAGACATACATTTGCCGTGTTTATATTGCCGTTTAAGTAGTCTGCAATCAAATATTGTCTATAAATCTTCTTAGATGCAATGTGCGGGGTAATCAATTCTAATGAGGGATAACTAAGCATGATTTGCATTTAGAAAATGAAAATGCAATTGAGGGCATGGGCTTTGTAAGACAAAAAATCATACATCAAGTTTATTTGAAACTGTAGGTTACATGTGTGGTTGCTCTAATGTTTTAGTTTTCTGACTTTACTGCATAGGATATAAGGCACCAGTTACAATGGGTTTTAATCACTCACTTCATATTTTGAATGAATAATCCTTTTAAGTGTAACTTATTTTGTTTATTCGTCCATAATTCTCTTAATGGTACAAGGGAAATGCTTGTGATGATCATGCTATGAAACATCTGCTTATGTATCTATGGCCAATTCATTTTCTGCATATTTCAATTTTCAAGATCTCTTTAAACTCTACTATGAATGAACACACTGAGGGCTAGTGACAGAAAAACTGGGTCTATCTTTGTGTCTTCAAAAGGCCTGGTTCATTTGTAAATAGTTTCAGAAGAATTGATCGAAATTTCCCAAGTCTTTACAAAGTATTCTGAATGATCATAATCTTAGCTGATAGTTTCATATAATATGGTTTGATTGTCTATTATATTTGTAACCATTACCATTTGTATTGATGAGATCTAAAAGGAATACCCCTTGAGCTTTGCAGAGTTCAAAATGTAGGAGAGAAGGGCCTTTTCTTGTTGTTGGGCCTGTTCATTTAGCAATTATTACTGTAGAAGTTCACCAAGCCTTAGAACTTGACAAATCTCTGGAGGTGATAGGTAAATTCTTCAATGAGCTTCTTAGAGATTGCTAAGAATACTAAGCAGGTAACACAAAAATTGCCAACAAGACTCTCATTCAACATCTGACCAACTGATATGAAATGATGAGCCACCTGCTATAGTTGAACACCTATCAAATGTTGGTTTCAGCATTCAGTATGTGTAATTTGATCTATAGCATACTTGTTTGTGATGAATTCTATTTATCATGTAAAAACATCAATGGTTTTCTATATATTTATAATTATTGCAGTGTTCCACAAGGATGCATCCCCCGCCCCCAAAAAAAACCCCATGTTTCCTAGACGTCCCTGTCTTGGAGACTTGGAGACTTGGGGGGACATCCTCCCACCAGCCCACCACTAGTGCCACCATCCCACCACCAATGCTGCTATCTCCAAGATGCCGCTAGGACTTTGAGGACGCTGGGGTGTCCTCAAGATGTCTAGGGGACTCCTAGTTGTCTCCGAACCATCTCGTAGACGCGTAGGCATCTCTTGTGACCAAATGACCAAAAAACAATTTTTTGAAAAAATAATCAATTTTTTTTGTGCACAAGGCCAAACCCTAATGGCCTATGGGCCCCACCCAAACCCCACAATCTCTATAAAACTGCCTCCTATCCTCATTTAAATTCACAAAAAACAAATCAACAAGAAGCTAATAGTGTGAGTGTGAGAGTGAAAGATGCAAGTGTAAGGTGACCGAGTGAGAATGAAGAGCAAGAGGGTTGAGGAGGAGCAAGATGAAGAGCAAGAAGAGGAGTGATGTCAAGTTAATGTTCACTTCAAAATTCAAATGCTTAAAACTAGTTTTCCAAAGTTTCATTTGTAATTCTTATACTTATACATCTTTTTATAACTATTTTTTCAAGTACTATATGTATTTTAGTGCCGCCACCCCGCCGCCACCTTGCCATTGTCCTCCCGCTGTCCCCAAACATAGGCCCTTGGCCCCCCGTCCCCGAATCTCGTCCCCACGTCCCAGAAACCCATCCCCACATCCTATAAACCCGTCCCCTAGTCCCCCCGTCAGGAAACTTTGTGGAACTATGAATTATTGGTTTCTAGATTTGGAAAAATACCTTGTCATGAAGTTGAAGATGTACAGTTCAATCACGAGGTTAGTCATTAGTTCATGTGGTTGAACTTCATAGATATACAAGGTACCTGTACTATTTTTACAGGGTTAGACATAAATCTCATTGTCATAAGGGCATGATCGATTGAAAATAATTTCATGAAGATGTGAGTTCAACATGCAATGGGATGGTGATAACCACCTTGAGATTCATGCAACTTAGATTGAAGACAACTCTACAAAGCCACAGAGCATGAGTCGACTTCGAAGTTAGAACTAGCTACAAGTCTAACAATTTAAAAAATGCATAAATTATCTGCAGTTTTATAATCACACTTTAGGAAAATTTTAATTCCTCGATAAATCAACTTCAAAGACATAAAAAGAAATCTAATGTTAAACTACATAATAGTTAAGTGAGCGTTAAACATAATCTCAACACTGAAAACAAAAGGAAATTTGTAGTTTCAATTTTATCATTCACAAAAAATTCATATTATTATTATTCATTGAATTTACAAAGAAATAATGATTTCAGTACCCAACAGCCCTCGTACAGTAGATTTCCCATCAACAATGGTTTCTGTTTAAACCTGTGAGTCAAATATCTGTTCTGATAATTGCTTTCTTTTTGAACTTTTAGTTTATATTCTGGAGAGTTACTATCAAGGAATAAAGAATAGAAATGCATGTATCATGTACATTTTGTTTAGAAGAAAATAGGGAAATCAATTATATAGCAATGTTCAACTCTTACAAGGAAAAAGCTTAATGTTAAACCCTATTTTTATCAAGAAAATAAGAAAATAATCACCTTTTCAACATTTTCTTCATTTAACTCAAGTCCTGTTTCTGTATCCATTACTTGTTTTACTTCAACAATTTCTGGGATCTTCTCCTTCAGGCGTGCTTCTATTCCCATCTTCATAGTTGTCATTGAACTTGGGCATGAGCCACAAGCTCCTTGTAGTTTCAATGTGACAACTAGACCATCAATATCATATAATTCTACATTACCTCCATCTGCCATAAGATATGGTCGCACATCATCCAGCACCTTTTCAACATTCTCTTCAGTCAGTGCCAAACCTCCAGTTGTGGATGGACTGGCAATTGCTTCAACGACTATAATCAAGAAGTTTAGGAGTTAGAAATCCAGAAATTTTCTTTAGCATGATGGAAATCAATATATATCCTCATTTTTCATAAGTGTGTTTAACTAGTTTCTTATCCACACATACAAGATACAAGAATAAGAAATCTCAAATCAATGATGATTTTATATTAAATTATTATTTAAACTAACTTTAATTAGATTGAGTAAAAATTAAACACGAGCAAGACACCATGCAGCATGATACTTAGTACGAAATAAAGCAAATATGCAGGCTCAAACACATATGGATTGGGTGAACAAAAAAGGTTGGATGACTAGTGCCCTTGGCCAAAAGCAATCATTTTAATTGGGCTACTTAAAAAGATCAAAATGTCAAGGATGTATAAAGCCAACAAATTGATAGAATTCACACTCAAACCTTAAAATCACATCATCCTGAAAAACTAAAGCTATACAGTGTTGCACAATAGAACATAGATCATGGTATGTCAACAGGGCCAACATAGTTCACTTTCACATTTCTTAAAGTTCAATATGAGTTACTGGTTTGGGTTCAGGTACAGGGTTCAGATATGGAAAAAAAAAAAATGAAGTTCGGTTTGGCCATATAAAAAACATGTAAATTCATATATATATATATGTATGCATGTATGTATAAAAATTTAATGTCTCTGAATTGTATATATATTGACTAGAAATTATAAATAAGCTAAATATTATAAACTAATTATTCAATAGATTAAATGTATAAATTATATAGTAAAGATTAGGGAAATAAAGTCTGAATGTGATGCAGTCCAAGACTGGATACCCGAAACAGGTAGCCAATCTAGGCAGCCTTACAATATTCAAACACCTCAGTTGCTATAGATGAAACACATTCTAATCCAAACAATGGTGACAACATACTAAAAATCTCAGAGTATTTGAATCAATACAAATCTTCTGCACTACACAGCTTACATGACAATAAAGCTTCATAGATTTTCTTTCACGTGGCTGTCTCTTTTCAGTCTGAAAGATACAAAACAATAAAAGGGACCAAGTCATCCTACAACACAACCCAAACAAGTATGCTTTTTATGTATATCAGAACTCATTGGTGTATACACAACTTGTTGAAACGATACCAAGCTCCCAAATTTCTGTCTCTATGATACTACAGAATCTTGATACAATTTTTAGGATGCAACAAACTTATCAACAGCAAACCAGAATTTCGCAGACTCCTGATGCTAATGGAAATCTCCTTAAAATGACTTCCTAAATGACAAACTTCTTCTAAACTGCTTCCTTACTTACCATCCTGCTACTTTCTCTTTATCGAATGCCTCAATCTTTCTTTATACAGAATGGAGGACTCCTATTTTGGTAGGCCGTCACTATGCTCAGCCATCATTTATTTTAACCAACATCACTAAAATTAGAATCTGACAACCACCAATTAATATTCCAAGTTGCCACTACTCCATGCCAAGAATATCCTCCACTAGCTGCCATCAATCAATTCTTATTATGTCGATGATGTTTTAGGGGTGTTGCCCGCCATAACCACCAGAAATAACTTCACACCACTCTCTCCTACTCATGCCCAGATTTAAATTAGTTGCGGACCAGCTATGCTCCTGCATCAAAATGTGATCCAACCTAAACTTAATGTAGCATTGCTTTCTCCCCCTGTCCAGCCCATTTCCAATGGCCAACTCTTCTAGATTAATAGTTGGTTGGAATTATTTCAATTTAGGTTCAAACTTATTCTTCAGAAGTCAAGTCTGACTTGAGGAGCAAAAAGCAGCTCACTTGCAGAACTGGACTTGTTAAACCTTGTCCGTTTGTCTTTCTTGTGAACCAAAGAGAAAACAATTGAGGTAATGAAAAATGTGGGACTGAGACATTAGGATATGTAGGCCCAGCGAATAAACTTGTGGTGAAAAGTCTACAGTGCAGGGGTGAGTTGACAGAGTCACATAATCGAAACACTGGCAAGAACAATGCAATAATATTGTAATAAAACAAATTGTGCGCCATTTGTAGTCCCCCGACTTTAACAAGTGTTTGTAGTGGCAAGGTGCAGGGTGTTTGTATCAGTGAGGTGCAGGGGCATTTTCCTATTTTTTCTGTGAACCAGGCCATATCCACAGGTGAGCTAAACCAGGGTCCAAACTGGATATGCACTGGACCCCCGATCTGGGCTGCAAGGGGGCCAAATATTTAACTTAGGTTTAAATCAATAAAAATCTTAGTTGCTTTGAAGCAGTTTGAGAATGAAAAAGAATTATAGATCTTATTACTTTCTTCTAGTTTCCAAAAGTCTACATGATCTTTGACCAGTTTTATATTTGTGGCGGCATAAAAATTCAAAGTGAAATAGTGACATCTTTTAACAAATTGAATTCTCTATTCCCAGGAGGTATATCTTGTAGGTATTGTTCTAGGAACTTACTCCTATAAGGTCCTGTGAGAAGTGTGTATTGTTTATAAGATGTTCAGAAGAATAATCAGGTTCTCAGTCATTCCCTTTGGAATTGAAATAGTATTAATCTCTAATATCTACGAGGCTGCAAATATTTTAAATTAAGCCGAACCCAATTTGAAATGCCAAAGAACATTCCTTGATCAATCAGCAAATCTGAACCCACAAAAATCTTTAAGAAATTTAAAGGCTTGATAAAACTTTCACTCCCATTTCATGAGTCCTTTTAATTTTAAATTGTGATCAAACCCAAATAATTCAATGGTTTGAAACATTTCCGGGACAATTCAATATGAAATGATAACTTAGGCTGAGTTATTTTTGTATTAGGTCATGATTGCTTTCTGTCCGCTTTATTTTGTTTTTTTCAAATGGCAGTATAGCGTATCTATTTGATTACTAATTGAAATCGATAAATATCCCCACTGTGAAACCAATAAATATCCCAAACACATTTTAATATAAAACAATTAAGACTTACCATGCCTCCTTCTTGTTGATGGGCACTTATGTAGATTGCTTCCGAGTCCAAGGAAAGAAGGATAATGGGGTCTGCTATCCTTCGCTGCAAATGCTTGTACACGGTTTGAATTGCAGTTCTGTTAAAATAAATATTTCAACATATCATCATAATTTCCCAATGTTAGTGAGAACACGATAACTATGTAAACGCCGTCATATTTTTCTAATTTTATTCAATACATATTGAATGAAACACGATAACTTTGTTAAATCACCTTGATGAACGTAGGGTGAAGAATTGGGTACGAATTGTGATGGCAGTGGCACCTGCTAAGTGCCTGCTGCAATTGCATCCTTCATTTTCTGCTACCCTTGTGAGAAATTTGACCGGAAAACAGGTGGGTTTTGAATGTACAGAGAAGAGAAAGGAAGATGGGAAATATGTATTCCTCGTAGGGATTGGAAGGGGTGTGGGTGATCGGCCTTCAGACACCCACGTGGATGGGTTTTTGGCTGACCTGTTCTATCCACCTAAGGGATGTTCCTCTTCAAACCCAAACAGCATAAACACAACATTTTGGCTTTATATGGGCGCATGTTTAGCCGATAGGCTATATTTACGGCGAAGGCTCATACGATTAATATTTATATTAAAATAAAAATAATATAATATTGAGAAAAATTAATGTGTTTGTTCTTTTACGTTCATAATTTTTGTACAAACAATCTCAATTGTTTGATTTTTTTTTTGGTAGTTATATTTCATATTTTAATTTGCATAGGTTGATTGTTTGAACATTATAATAAATATAAAATAGAAGTATTATATAAAATGTATAAAATAATAATTTACATTATATAAAATATAATACATATAATATTATATGTATTACATCTTCATTAGTTCACATGTTAATTATTTTAAATTTTTGTTTGTTGGTTGTCCTTGTCTATGTAAATGTACAGCCTGAGTGGGCCTAATGGTGGAGAACTTGTGCTCTTGACAGGGAGGTCACAAGTTCAAATCCTGCAGGGGGTAGGGTATGTACACCTCGTATTGTGGAGCACGAGTTAGGTGCCTCCCCCATATTGGGGGAGTACGAGGGCCTCGTATTGTGGAGCACGAGTTAGGTGCCTCCCTCATATTTGGGGGAGTACGAGGGCCTCGTATTGTGGAGCACGAGTTAGGTGCCTCCCTCATATTTGGGGGAGTACGAGGAGTCCCATATACTCATGGTATCGTGGACTTAAAAAGGACCTTTACCTTTTACCTTTTTTGTATGGAGTAATTTGATGATGAAGAAATTTTATGGTTGAGAGGAGTATGGCTTTCAAATAATTAGTTCATGTGGGCATCAATATAGGTCATGTGCAAAAGGTGAGGTGGAGCCAATTGGAAACAAATAAATATTATCACGTAGACATAAACAAATGAGGTCTTCACCCAAAAAAAATATTGTTGATGAAGCACGATCTAATGGAATCAACTATTTAGCTTAGTGGATGAATCCATATCATAGATGTGTATATGCATGTCAATATTTAACCTTTGTTTTATCGTTATTCAATGAATATCATATTTGTTAGTATTAGTACAAACAGTAGGCCTCAAGTAATGTCTATCCATTGTCAACTTACATGTTCATGAACATTACACAAATTTTAAAATGTGAAAGGTGTATATTCAATTCAACAAGCTTGGAGCTCATTTATAGAGCTTAGAATGCATGTACTTCATCTTGTACCATATTCTAACAAAGAAATTTGAGTGTTAGTGTTTATATTATTAACATATATTTTATATTAATTACATGAAGCATTAAATATTATAAAATTGTACTAATTATACTAATATATGTTAATTATTATATTTATAGTACAATACTAATTTATTAGATTATGTCTCTTATATATAGAATTTATATTTTGAATGTAATATTTTTAAAGATAATATTATTTAAATTAAATATACACATACTATATTATTTAAATTAATTTATAAAAAATCTAACAACTTAATTGGCCTTTAGACAGAAGAAATGAGAGGGGTGAAAGGCAAGAGGATATATAGGGTAAGAGAGAAAATAGAAGAAAGATAGATAGTTAGAAAATAGAGAATGAATGTGTAAGAGAGGGACTTTTGACAATTAATGATAGTTACTTACCCTAAATAATATGACATGATACAACATGCTTCCTAGATTAATGTATATAGAAGTATACAAATTGATGAAACCAATCTTGGTCATTCTTAGATTTAGGTTTCTTTGAGTTTATATGGTGTTTTCTATAGCTTCATCAACAAACAGGCTAGAGGCTTCCCCATAGGTATATGAAACTCTCTACATACATAGGTTCAAAACTCTCAAACATTTTGATTAGCATCACCAAGATCTCCCACTAATGTATTGTAATGGTCGAAGATTAAACTATCAACACGCATTCAAATTTGGGGCTTCAATTCCTCGATTACATATTTAAGTAATAATCTTGTAACTAAAATTTAAATTTAACTTCAATTGGAAGATGAAAAAATAATAACTTGAATGTCAGATTGATAGTTATAGATAGAGTGAAGGTTATTTCATTTTCTTTGTAGTCCCTTATAATGCATGAGACCCCAAATTGGGATGTGAGGCAACAAAGAAGACGCCCTTTGTAGGTAAGATCCCACATTCACAACAAGGAAAAACCCCACATTTTTTTTGAAATTGTTGTGATATTAGTTTGAAATGGATTCCTCATGCAACCACACTTGTGGAGGAAAAAGGGAGTAAATGGTAAAGAAGAAAGAGGTGGAGGTAATGTTGCTAGAGGAGCACAAAGCATGGAGTGTTGAGTTGCATGTATCAACATGGTGGTAGATAGAATTCCCTACACATATTCAAAAGGTTGCCTTAAGCTCTATCGGTCAATAATATTTCAGTTTCTCTAAGCAAACAACAATTTCTTTTTCAATTTAGTAGAGTGTAAATAAATTGAGCCACTTAGTACCATATGGTATGTTTTAAATTTCTGTTTTTCTTGTTATGTTGAAGATATGCACATCATTTAATCATTGTATTTCATGGAATGCCATCTCTTTAAGGAATTATGCCAAATAGTTAAAGTATTATGTTTATAGTTCCACATTTTGCATACATGTTTAACAAGACAGTTGCATCTATAAAATTTGACAAAAATCCCCCCTTCCATTATGCTTTGATAGATGCCATACCTATTCTAAAGCTCTTATCTTTGCACAACAAAGAGAAAGCAAGCAAAGTTTGTTGAGATTGAATTTATATGTGCCACTTATATTTTATTAAAAGTAGATCTAGAGAATCCATGAAGAAGGTACCATTTATAGGATGCTTTACATGTGGAGGATACCACTTTGCTAGAGACTGTACCAATAAGCTTTCTAGAAATTTACTACCTACTCAACGGGCAGTGTCCCAACAAAGGATACATGCAGTGATGGATGATCGCCAAGCATAGTATCAAGCAACTCCCATTGAAACTCCATGTATTTTGTTTGGTTTACCCATTTCAATTCTTATTGATACTGATGCAACTGAGAATTTCATTTCACCTAGAGTAGCTAAGCAATTATCTAGAAAGTCTAGACACATGGAAACATCTTGGGATGTAGAGTATGCAAACCAAAAAAGAGCAAAGGTGGAACAATGTTTATTCAAGGCTAGGATAGAGCTACCTTTTCTTTCTATAGAAGTAAACTTATACATCACACCTTTAGGATCCTATGATGTTATCTTAGCTATGAATTGGTTGTGGAGACATAGGGCTAAGGTATATTTCCATGCAAAAACTGTTGAATGCCTAGATAATCTTGGTAATTGAGTGAAGTTCCAAGGGATACCTAGAAAGGTCAAGATTCGTCAAATATCAACAATACAACTAGTGAGGGCTAAGAAGAAAGGGTACAAACTCTTTGTCGTTAAGATTGAAGAACTTGAAGAAGATCTTGATAACGTGGAATTCCAAAGCTTCCAAGAGATGGAAGACGGTGAAATAGATGACACTGGAATATCAGACATGAAAAGGTATCCTATATTGAGAAAGTTTTCAAATGTGTTTTTGGATGAGTTACCTAGGTTACCACTGAAGAGGATATTTGATTTCTCTATAGACATAGTTCCAGGGTCTGAACCTATTTCCAAAGTACCCTATAGAATGAAAATAATTGAGCTAATGGAGTTTAAGGCACAGTTGGACAAATTGAAAGGGTGAATCAAGTATTGGAAGACCTACTGGGAATGTATTGCATGGATTAGCAGTATAAGTGGGAAGACTACTTACCCTTAGTAGAATTTTCTTACAACAATTCTTATCATTTTGCAATAAAGATGGCTCCTTTCGAAGCATTGTATGGTTGAAAGTGTCAAAATCCTATAATTTGGGATAGACTTGAGGATAGAGTAAGTCTTGTGCCAGAAATGTTAGCAGAAATGGAAGAGCAAGTTAAGATTGTTAAACAAAGGTTGGTTGAAGCTAATGACTAACATAAAAGTTATGTCAATGCTAAGAGAGTGCCCAAATTTTTTTTTGTAGGTGACATATTGTTGTTGAGAGTGAAACCTCACAAGAGATCCATTAAGTTTGGAAAGTATTCCAAGTTAGACTCGCGTTATGTTGGACCTTTTGAGATTCTTGAACTAAATCTGGTAGCCTATTGAATATCATTGCCACTAGCACTTGCCAAAATGCATAATGTCTTCCATGTATCCTACCTAAAGAGGTATGTACCCGGTGATAATCACATTATTGATTGGAATGCTTTATAGGTAAAGGACCTTGGAGTGGTAACACTCGAGCCCATCAAGGTGCTCATAACACATAAGCTTCACTTGTGTAACTGAGAGGTTTTGTAGTGCAAAATCCAATGGGACCAATATGCAGAAGACTCAACCACTTGGGAGGATTATGCTGAGATTCAACAAAATTTTCTTCATGTTTTAGATGATTTTGAGAATGCTTGAAACAATATTTTAGGTATGAATTGGTTGTGGAGACATAGGGCTAAGGTATATTTCCATGCAAAAACCGTTGAATGCCTAGATAATCTTGGTAATCGAGTAGAAGTTCCAAGGGATACCTAGAGAGGTCAAGATTCGTCAAATATCAACAATACAACTAGTGAGGGCTAAGAAGAAAGGGTACAAACTCTTTGTCATTAAGATTGAAGAACTTGAAGAAGATCTTGATAACGTGGAATTCCAAAGCTTCCAAGAGATGGAAGACGGTGAAATAGATGACACTGGAATATTAGACATGAAAAGGTATCCTATATTGAGAAAGTTTTCAAATGTGTTTCCGGATCATATTCAGATATTTTAGAAATTCCAGATAGGACTAAGTCGCCACCTAGGGTGTCTTAGTCCACCCAAGGGTATTTTTTAGAGATTCTTTCAGATCTGGTTCTAGCATCCGAAGATTTTGCACTTGCCTCGAAAAACAATAGCATGACTAAGACAATAGTAAGGGTGTCTTAGTCCTCCCTGACATATTTTGACAACATTTTTGCATTTATGTAATCCTCATCACATTTCCAGACTTCCCAGGTACATACATCATAACTTTTTGTTTCTTAATTTCATCATTTGAATCCTTCATTTAGCTTGCATTACTAGGTTTTGTGAGTTGAATGTTAAGTTTTCTTTTCCAAGATTTTGCTTGGTGGTGAACCCCTTGAAGATTAAAGAACCCCCTCCTAGGTCTTCCTCGTTGAGAATTGACTCACCTTTTGAGGTTGATAGTCTAGGAAATTATTGAGTGGCTGAAGGAAACTAAGGTGGTCATTTCCACTCACCCTAATTTTCTTTGGCTCAGGAAAAGTAGGACAATTTTCTGGTAAATGTCCATATCCAAAAGTTAGTGATAATGATGATGAAGATCATCACATAAAAAAGGAAGCAAAAATAATCAATACAAAAGGAACTACAAGGAGGATAATAATTTTTCCCATGATCACAAGAAAAGTCTCTATTCTTATAGAGATAATAGCTCCTTCAAAGAAAGTGATGAAAGCAGTGCTAATATTGTTAGAGGAATTTATTTTTATGGCATTAGAAATGGAAGGCGATGTCATTGAAAATGTTGACAAAAAGAAAGATAAGTTGCATTCAGATGAGGAAGAAAAATTCAAATTTTGTGGAGAGGTAAATCTTGAGGAGGAACTCATCTATTCCCTAAGTGAAATAAAAAATATCAAGAAGAAGAACATGAAACTAAAGTTGCAAATCCAACAATCTGAAAGAGAAGATGATGATTCCAAAGAAATTATCAATAAGGCCTTGAGGAATCAAAAAACTTATTATTGAATTAAAAATGAAACTTGAAGAAGAAAAAGGGATAGAAGAGGAAGTTAGATTTTAGCTAAAGGTAAAGGAAGAAAACTATGAGAGGTTGGAATGTGAAATTGTATCCTTAAGGAAGGAGATAGAGAAGATAACTTCTCAACTAAACAAAAATCCAAGATTTGAGAAAAGCACAAAAATCTTAGATGATATCTTGAGTTGTCAAAGGTTAACATTTATCAAGATGTGTATTAGCTACAATGAGGAGTCAAATTCTAAGGATGTAGAATTTCCAAAGAAAATAAATAATGAAAAGCCTAAGGACCTTATGCAAATGTGCTAAAAATTTCCATTAATAATGAAAATAGTAAGAAGAATAAAAATAAGGCTTCGCAAAAAACCAAAACTCCTCCAAAGTTCAACAAGGATAAAGTGCAAATATTCTTTTCTCCAAGGTAACCTCATATGGATAGGTTCTAAATCTCTTTCTTTGGTTATTGTTTTTTTTTCAATCAATTTGCTAATAAAGAAATATATTGTAGAGTTCTTGCAAGAAATAAGTTTGGTCAAAAGGAAATGGGTTATAGGAACCACAAAATAGATAATGTTT
Source organism: Sequoia sempervirens (assembly GCA_007258455.2). Classification (NCBI taxonomy): domain Eukaryota; kingdom Viridiplantae; phylum Streptophyta; class Pinopsida; order Cupressales; family Cupressaceae; genus Sequoia; species Sequoia sempervirens. The sequence continues at coordinate 117,063,532 of VDFB02086081.1, forward strand.
TATGGAAAAAAGATGGAAATTCTTATGGAATGGAAATAAAAGCTACAACTCATTTGCTCCTCTATTGGATTTCAACATTATATGTTATAAATGAAACAACTATGGGTGTACAACACATTTTTATAAATGTGATTTTATGGAACCCCCTAGAAAAAATAAGGAAGTGAAGGCCATGGATAAACAAAAGGATAAAACTACAAAAGCTTGGAGAAAAAAGTAAGAGCAAGATAAGAAAAAGGAAAGATCCATGCTTGTGCAAACTGCCATTTATGCTCAAAATGAAGGAAATAAAGGTTATATTGAAAATAGTTATTCAAGCTACATGGGCTAAGATAAGACCTTGAAGAATGTGAATGGAGGGATGATAAATTTTTGGGACAATGCTATTGCAAAGATAGCAGGAAGAGGACACTTATCTTGGATAATAGAAGAACAAGAACTAAGAATGTTTAATATGTTGAAGGAATAAAGAATAATCTCCTAAGTGTGATTCAAATGTGTGACCAAGGACACACTCTCACATTTCATGTTGAAGGTTGTGAAATTAGAAAGGTAGAAATAGGGAAAATTGTTGTAGATTTGAGTAGAAAAACCAATAATATTTATATACTTAGTGAAATCAAAGGAGAAAAATGTTACATGGGAAAAGAAGATGAGATTTGGTTATGGTACAAAAAAATGAAACATATAAATTTTGACAATCTAGTGAAAATGCAAAGCCTTCAAACATTATTTGCAAGTAGTACCAACACAAAAAGAAAAAAAGGGTGAGTTTCAAATCAAAGGAATATTCTACATCAAAGCCTTTAGAATTTATCCACACAAACCTTTGTGGGACAACAAGAACAAAGATTTTTCAAGGTGAGAGTTATTTTATATTGCTAAATCGAGGGTATTTAAATAGGATATGTTTGATCTTTCATTAATCTAGATGAGTTCCTACTCCATTAGGCAATATATTTATAAAAATTAAATTGAAAGGGAACATATGCAATAAAGGTGTTGCAAGTATGAGAAGATTGGTGTTGTCATTGATTTCAACAAGCTTGTGTTGTCATTGGTGTCAATTGTATGAGAAGAAGATTGTTGCAGGAGTATATGTTGTTGCATTGATGATGCTTTGGTTAGCTGCATTATGTTGTCATTAGTAAGCTACTAGTGTCAACCTCTAGTGTTGCTTTGATAAAATTTTGTCTATAGTTTAGGAAGTAATGGAAATGATGAGGATGTGTCTCTGATGCTTGGTTTCCAAGTAGTTTTGAGAAAATTTGATAAAAAGAGGAAACAATGTGTTGCAGTGTTGTTCTAGGTTGCAGAGTAGTGTTTTGATGTTGCTTCACATTTCTTCTGCGTTGAAGATCTACTTATTCATTTCAAATATGTTGATAAAAGGTGTTTAGAGGTGTAGTATTCAAAATTTGGTATGCTGGATCATTGTGTAGAATAAGTTGTGTTCACTAGTGTGTGAACAGTGTATTGCAGATGTTTCTGGGATAATTTTTTTTGCTCTGTGCTTCTTCGTAATTTGGTCTCAAGTCTTGTGGATTTAAAGGTGTGTTGATAGTGTTGATATATTTCTTCAATCTAAGTTTTTCAAGGTTTGGTGCTTTGGAAGTTAGTTTCTTAAGTTGTAGTGTATGGAAAAGTTGTTTGAGTGTACCGGGTGTGTACATTCCTTGGATGAAAGTTGTTGCAAAGAAGTTTGTTAGATTTCAGGGTGTTTATGGAATATTTTAGATTATGTTATGGTGACATTTGTTGTCCACAAGTTGTTGGATTAAAGGAAGTGTGTACTTAAAATTTTAATGGTGTTTACACAGGTAACATACAACCTTGATGTTTACATTAATTGCAGTGGATATTTATTGTTTATAGAAGCGTGTTGTAGCGTGGTGTTATAGATTTGGGTTCTAGATAAGGAATGGTGTGGTCTGCCTTCACTTCTATCTACCATGGAAGTGTTTTGGTGCCAACCTAGTTTGAATTTGCAAGGTTGATGTGCATAGACAACATTGGGGAGTGGTTCCAACATTGAGGATGATATAAATATGAGTTGAGTTGTTGAGGGATGTGAAGAGAAAAAAAGAAAGATGTGAATGATGTGAAGTGAAGAGTATTAGAGTGTGAATTTGAGAAGTGCAGTGTGAGCTTTCATGTATTAGATTGTTGGATGCAATGAGTAGAAGGTGTGTATAGTAATGCTACAAAGGTGTTGGTGATATTATGCCAAATTTCTCTATTGTATTGAGATGGATTTATCTGTGTAACATTCTTCTCATCTTTTTTCTATTATGGCAGTGAGCCTTTCTTCTTTGGGAAATGAGCCCTCTGGTGGTAAGCCCTATTGTATTCAGTGTTGATATTACTTTATATCGCGAGCTAATCCTCATCGTGGTTTTTCCCATCTTGGGTTTTCCATGTAAGTCTGGTGTTCTCTTGTGCATGGTGTTGATTTATTTCAGCTAAATCATCATAACAGATTATGGGTTAATTAAGTTAATGTGGATCTAAATTTGTATGAGGGTTTTGAAGGTTTAAGGTACAACTGATTCATCCCCCTCTCAATTGTCTTGTACATTCAACAATTGGTATTAGAGAAAGGTTCCTTGGAAGAAAGCTTAACTGCTTGAGGTAGATCTTGGATGGTGCACAAGAAAGAGATCCCTATATTTGATGGAACAAATTGTGCATTCTCGAAGACAAGGATGAAAGGATTTCTTGTTTATCTTGGATATGATGTTTGGAAGTTTGTTAAAACTGGTTACACTAAACCTACAAATGGTCCATGTACTGTTGATGAGATCAAAGCCTATGAAAGCAATGGTAATGTGAGGTATGCTCTCTGAAATAGCCTTACAAATTCTTTATTGGTGAAAGTTATGAGTATGAAAATTGCTAAACAAATTTGGGAAAAGTTAGAAAGCATTTATGAAGGAGATGATAAGGTCAAAGAAGCTAAGATGAAAAATCTAAAGATCATTTTAAAGAACTTGCAGATGTTTGAAGAAGAAAATGTCATAAGCTATATGCAGAGGGTAGATGAAGTGGTCAGCTCCATCAGGTCTTGGTGGCAAACTCAAAGAACTAGAAGTGGCAAAGAAAATTCTCATAACTCTTCCTAAATATTACAATCATAAAGTATTTTCTATTAAGGAATTTGGAAATTTGAATTACCAAAGATCAGTTGTATGGCTCTTTAACTGCTTTTGAAATGAGAGAATTTGAAACAAATAGTGGTGCAAAAGTTGAGACTACTTTTAAAGTGACGAGGGAGGAAACCCGAGACACAGAAATACACTCACAAAATAGAGAATAATATTTTATTCATAAATATTGAACTTCTTACATGCAGAGGATCTCAAATCCCCAAGCTCTGTATTACATGCAACCACTACTGACTTACGTAAACCCTGATCCCCTTTCACGCGATGCTTAACTCTTTCCCCAAAAAGTTACCCAAAAATCATAAACAAGCCCCTAAATAGGCCCATTTCGGTTTGGAACCAAAAACAACCTTCGAGATAAGATTTTTGACGGTTTGGCGCCAAAATTACAATTTGAAATTCAAGTTAAATTCACATTTGAAAATTAGCACATTTCTAAAATATGCACCAACTTCCGCAACCATAACTTTTAATCCGACCGTCGGATCTTCAATGATAATACCTTTTCGGAAAGCTCTCGAAAAGACGATTTTCCCAAAGTAGGCCTTTGGCAGACTACTTTGGCGCTTCAAGAATTTTGAGGCCCATCCGGATCGTTTCTGCGCCTCAAACTGAGCTCTAAGGTTTTTCAGGCAAAGCAGAAATTGGAACTTGAATAACTTTCAAGTCGTGAATGATCTTGACTCGATTCTTTTCACGTATTTTTCCATCCTAAACCTTCCCATAAATTTCGCCTTCCCACGACTTCAATGCAAACCTGCTAAAAATAGCAATTGAGCGAAAAAGCAGAAAAGTAGTTCTGAAAGTTGGAAACTCTTATTCGACGAAAAGGGTATCCAGAAATACAAAAACATCTACAAAAAGAAAACAACAGGAACAAAAATGGAAATCATCTTTTGGGTGATGCAAGATTGCCCTCACACCATTGGATGCTCCTGCATCATAAAGCTAAAAAATTAGAGGAGATCAAGGAATCAGACCAGGAGGATCTTGATGATAAAGAAACTAACTTTTTAAGGAGAATGAAGAAGAGTATTGGTAACTACAATGGAAGTTTCTTTTCAAATGTTTCAGTTGTGCAATGATAGGTCACTATGCTTCAAGATGTCCAAACAAATCTTTGAATAACAAAAATAAAGAGAACAAAGGTAAGATAATTAAGAAAAACTATTATGTTAGAGAAGATGCAAGTATTTTTGATGATGAATCTAATTATGGACATGAAGATGATGAATGCTTGTTCATGTGGATTCAAAAGATGAATATGTTTCTACTAACTCTGAGAGATGTGTGAAGGAAAGCCCTCCAAAGACAAAGGATAAGATTGAAGGTACTTTGGTATCTTCTTTTCATGCTAGACAGGAGAAGAACTACTAGATCATTGACAATGGATGCTCTAATCATATAACCAGTGACAAGAGTAAGTTTTTTAAACTTGAAAAATAAGATAGAGGATGTGTTAGATTTGGTGATGATACATCTGCTAAGATATGTGGAAAAGGTTCAATTAGTTTTGATGGCAGGCATAATATTGATGATGTTTACTATGTTAAGGGTTTAAGGCATAACCTCTTGAGTGTTGGAAAAATGTGTGGAAAATAATACAATCTTATGTTTGAAGATGATGTATGTGAGATCAGAAAAGGATCTAGAACTGTGGTTGCTGCTAGAAGGAAAAATGAAAATGTTTATCAGCTTAACGGTGCTAATGGTCATTGCTTTATGAGTTAGATTACTGAAAGCTGGTTATAGCACAGGAGGATGTGTCACATCAATTTTGATAACTTAGTGAGAATCAGTTCAGTTCAAGCTGTAAGAGATCTGCCAAAGATTACAAACCTATCAATGCTATCTGTAAATAATGTCAAATTGGAAAGCAAGCAAGAAGAAGCTTCAAAGTCAAAGAACAATCTACTACTAGACTTTTGGAATTGGTGCATATAGATCTCTGTGGTACTATAAGAGTAAGAAGTCTTCAAGGTGACAGGTATTTCATGCTATTAATTGATGATTATTCTAGAATGACATGGATTAATTTTCTCAAAGAAAAATTAGAAGCTCTAGAAAAGTTTAAAGCATTTAAAGTTATGGTTGAGAATGAAATGGATATGAAAATCAAATGTTTTGAGAATGAAATGGATATGAAAATAAAATGTTTGAGGTCTGATAGAGGTGGAGAGTTCACCTCCAATGAGTTTAACATCTTTTGTGAGAATCATGGAATAAAGAGGCACTTTTCTGCCTCTAGGACTCCTCAGCAAAATGGAGTAGTTGAAAGAAAGAATATGACTATTCATGAACTTGCAAGAACAATGATGAAAAAGGAAAATCTACCAAAAGTATATTGGAGAGAAGCAATTCATACTACTATTTATATACTTAATAGAGTTCAAGCAAGAGAAAACAATACACAGACTCCCTATGAGCTATGGTAGGGAAGGATCCCTACTATCAAGTACTTCAAAGTTTTTGGAAGAAAATGTTATATCAAAAGAGATGGAGATAACTTAGGAAAGTTTGATTCAAGGTCTGATGAAGGTATCTTCCTTGGATATTCTACTAGAAGCAAAGCCTACTGATGTGCTACAACAAGAGATTGAGAAATATTGTTGAGAGTGCAAGTGTCAAGGTTGATGAAGATTTATAGAAGAATTCAATGATGATAGATGGATATGAATCAGATGAGTCTTCTTGCAGAGAAGAAGAAAAATAAAGAGAAGTGCAAATTGAAGAGGAAGAAGCTCCATAAAAGACTCCTAAAACTCCTAAGTATGTGCAAAAGAATCATTTTGAAGATCAAATCATTGGAGATAAGAACAAATGTGTACTGACAAGAAGGAGAGATGTTGAAGAACAAGTAAATGTATGTTTAATTTCTAAAGTTGAACCTAAAATAGTGATTGAGGCATGTAAAGATGAATATTGGATCAAGGCTATGGAAGAAGAACTATTGTAGATTGAGAAGAACCAAACTTGGGAACTTGTCCCAAGGCCAACAAACAAAAATGTGGAGCTGAGTGGGTATTCAAAAATGTAAACAAAATGAGAATGGAGAAGTGGTAAGGAACAAGGCAAGGCTTGTGTGTAAAGGCTACTCACAAGTTGAAGGAATAGATTTTGAGGAGACATTTGCTTGAGTGGCAAGAATGGAAGCTATCAAGACGTTTTTGGCTTTTGCAACACATAAGGATTTCAAAGTTTATCAAATGGATGTGAAGTATGCTTTCTTGAATAGAGAATTGGAAGAAGTATACATAGAACAACCAAAAGGATTTCAATGATCAGACAAACCAAATATGGTCTAGAGATTGAAGAAGAAATTATATGGATTGAAGCAAGCTCCTAGAGCTTGGTATGCAAGGTTGGATAAGTATTTGATACATCAAGGATTCAATAAAGGTACCGCAGATAACAATCTTTACTTTAAAATTGAAATGGATCAAATCTTGATTGTGGTTGTATATATTGATGACATAATGTTTAGAGGCAATGAAGATATGTGCAAGAAGTTTTTAGAGGAAATGCAGAAAGAATTTGAAATGTCTATTTTTGGGGAGATGAATTTCTTCCTTGGATTAAACAAATAAATCACATAGACAAAGGCATTTTCATTTCACAATCAAATTATGTCAAAGAAGTTTGGAATGGAAGATTCTAAACCAGTATGTATTCTTATGGTTATTGGTTGTAAGCTGAGCAAGAATGATGAATCTCCTAAGGTTGATCAGAGCAAGTATAGATCAATGATTGGTGGACAGCTATATCTAATTGCTACTAGACCATATAGCATGCATGTAGTTTGTCTTGTGGCTAGATTTCAAGAAGATCCTAGAGAGTCACATGTTGCAACAATAAAGAGGATATTTAGATACTTGAAGGGCACTCTGGAATATGGCTTATGGTATCCAAAGGATACTAATTTTACCTTGAGTTCTTACACAAATGCAGATTAGGTTGGTTGTGTAGATGAAAAAAAAAGTACAAATGGTGGTGCATTCTTTCTTGGATGTAGATTGGTGTCATGGCTAAGCAAGAAACAAGATTTAGTGTCTTTATCTAGTACTGCAGAGGAATAATACATTACAACAACATCTTGCTACACACAAGTGTTGTGGATGAGGCAAACATTGAAGGATATTAGGGAGGCATATGATGACCCAGTTTCTATCTTTTGTGATAATACAAGTGCTATCAATATTTCAAAGAATATGATAATGCATTCAAGGACAAAACATATCTTTGATCCAGTATCACTTTTTAAGAGAGAAGGTTGTAGAGAATGAAGTTAATCTTGAATATGTGCCTACAAAGGATCAGGTTGCTAATATATTCACTAAGGTTCTTCCTAAGGATACATTTGAGTATCTCTGGGAGAAGTTGGGAGTTATTTCCCCTCCTTCTTTGAACTAGATACATAAGGAGATTCACCAGTCTGGTGAATTTCAAGATTCATTCCTTGGTCTGGACTGATGTTGGTGGCTACCTCTTAGGGGGAGTAGGTAGTAACATTGTTGGTTATTGCAGTCAGGGGGAGTATGTGTTGTTAGTATGTAGTGGCTAATGATTGATGTAGTGTGGTGTGTGCTCTTAACGGGGAGTATACTAAGTAATAGAAGTTGCATAGCAGTTGTTAAAAGGTTGGTTGAGTTCAAAGGAGAAACTCAAGTAATATAAATCTTCTTTCTTGCCATTGATGCCAAAGGGGGAGAGAGATTCATGTGAAAAAGAAGATAATTAAGGGGGGAGAGAGAATCATGTAAAAATGTTCAGTTGTCAAAAGGGGAGAGAACAATATAGCAAGAGGGAGCATGAGTAATGAGAAAAGAGAAAAGGAAATAGGTATGGAGAAGAGTTGTTATGTCTTTGATGGTTTTTCACATCATGTGTTTCCATCAATGACAAAGGGGGAGATTGTTGCAAGTATGAGAAGATTGGTGTTGTCATTGATGTCAACAAGCCTGTGTTGTCATTGGTGTCAACTGTATGAGATGAAGATTGTTGTAGGAGTATATGTTGTTGCATTGATTAGTTGCATTATGTTGTCATTAGTAAGCTATTGGTGTCAACTTCTAGTGTTTCTTTGATAAGCTTCTATCTATGATTGAGGAAAAGATGGAGATGATGAGGATGTGTCTCTGATGCTTGGTATCCAAGTGCTTTTTGAGAAAATTTGATAAAAAGAGGAAACAATGTGTTGCAGTGTTGTTTTGGGTTGTAGAGTAGTGTTTTGGTGTTGCTCCACATTTATTCTAGGTAGAAGATCTACCTAGTCATTTTAGATATGTTGATCAGAGGTGTAGTATTTAGAATTTTGTATGTTGAATCATTGTACAAAAGTTGTGTTCAATGTGTGAACAGTGTATTACAGAGGTGTTTGGGAGAAATGTTTTTGCTCTGTGCTTCTTCACAGTTTGGTCTCAAGTCTTATGGATTTGAAGGTGTGTTGATAGTATTGATATCTTTCTTCAGTCAAAGTTGTTCAAGATTTGGTGCTTTGAAATTCAGTTTCTTAAGTTGCATTGTATTGCAGAGTTGTTTGAGTGTGCTAGGTGTGTACATTCCTCATACGAAAGTTGTTGCAAAGAAGTTCATTGGATTTTAGAGTGTTTATGAAATATTCTAAATTATGTTGCGATGACATTTGTTGTCTGTGAATTGTTGTTGGATCAAAGGAAGTGTGTACTTAAAAGTTTAATGGTGTTTACACAGGTAATGGTCAACCTTGGTGTTTACATTAATTGAGGCATATATTTATTTTTTGTAGAAGCATTTTGTAGCATGGTGTTATAGATTTGGGTCCTAGATAAGGAATGGTGTGGTCCTCCTTCACTTCTATTCACCACAAAAGTGTTTTGGTTCCAACTAGGTAATTTGAATTTACACGGTTGATGTGCATAGCCGTCCTTGGGGAGTGGTTCCAAGGTTGAGGATGATATAAATATGAGTTGAGTTGTTGAGGGAAACGAAGATAAAAAAAGTAAGATGCAAATGATGCAAAATGCAGAGTATTAGAGTGTGAATTTGAGAAGTGTAGTGCGAGCTTTCATGTGTTCGATTGTTGGATGTAGTGAGCATAAGGTGTCTACAATTCTTCAGTAATGTTGCAAAGGTGTTGGTGATATTGAGGTGAATTTTTCTATTGCATTGAGATGGATTTATTTGTGTAACATTCTTCTCTATCTTCTTTCTATTCTAGTAGTGAGCCTCTTGGCAGTGAGACTTTCTTCTTTGGGCAATGAGCCCTATTGTATTCAGTGTTGATATTACTTTATATTGTGAGCTAATCCTCATTGTGGTTTTTCCAGTCTTGGGTTTTCCACGTAAATATGGTGTTCTCTTGTGCATGGTGTCAATTTATATCAGTTTATATTATTTTCCTTTCATGCTAAATCATCATAACAGATTAAGGGTTAATTAAGTTAACGTGGATCTAAATGTGTATGAGGGTTTTGAAGGTTTAAGGTACAAATGATTCACACCCCCTCTTAGTTGTCTTGCACATTCAACAAAAGGATCAATGAAATCATATTTTATTTACATACAAATCAAATATTACATCAAATACAATGTAAATACTCAATGATCCATCATAGGATTACAATGATCCATATGCAATAGAAGAATGACCATTATAAAGTACTTTTAATGCATTAAATATTGTTAGAAATACGTCAAACCTTTATTACAATTGTATCAACAAATGTGATAAATAGAAATACAATACTTTTGATCAAAATACCCCCTAATCCATTACAAATTGCCATGAAGATATAACAAATTTTTAGAATATCTATGTTTAAAACCATTACTACATTCTACAAGACATATTATTTCATTTGAACTTACACCTTCAACATTTGATTCTCTAGAATCTATTTGAAACATTTGCAAACTAGAAACTTGGCTTAGTGACCAATCCCTTGAATGTCAAATGGGTTGGTATTTATGGATTTTAATATTTGGTTCCCAATAGCTTGTGAGGACTTTAGGAGGGCACACAATTTGTGGATGTGGCATGTGAGGACTTTGTAGGTCTATGGAAATTTCAAAGTAGGTGGAAAAGAATAACCACAAGTGAGTTTGGGTAGTTGGAGCTTCAACAATCAATATTAATGGTAGCATGGTCACTCATTCTCGTACATTTTTATCTTCACTAGAATTAGACCCAAAAATTTGAATAGAGGTATTTCAAGTGGGAAAATACATGTAGGAACTTTTTTAGGGGAAAAATGTGAGCTCTAATGGTGATTTGGAAGTTGTTGGTGTAGGTAGAAACAAGTTGTAAGGTTTTCTTGGAGTCTAGAAAACCTTGGTGTGAAATATAAAACTTTTGGGTTATGAGTGGAGGTCTAGGTTTGGGAGGGACCTAAGAACATGTGATAAAGAGGTTTAGAGAGAATTTAATAGGTCAATAATTAGGATATGAGATGAAATTGAGACTTGGAACCAATAAGTAGATTCATATGTCAAGGTTGGGGAAGAAATTGGCACCTGGGAATTTATGGAGAAGAAATTATGTATAGATTGGGTTTAGGATGAGAATTAGAACTAGGACCAAGAGGAAATAGGAACTATAGAAAGGATTGGATTAAGGAATTAATTAAGGACCAAGTACAAGGAGTGAATTGGAACCAAGGACCTTAGAGAAGTTCCCAAGTTCTAGGTCCCTTTAGAGTTTTACGACTTGGAAGAAGAATAGGGGAGAGAGGAAGGGATGGAAATTAGGCCCAAATAAAGGGTTTGGACCAAAAATGAAGAGGTATAAAGACTTTTCCAATTCCTAAGGTCCAAGAGGGATTAGGGGCCATGGAGGAAGATGAAGGAGAAGTTTGTGGGTGGATATTGTGGGGGACTAGGGACCACTAAGTAATTTTATGGGGAATGATTCCCCTAATAACCCAAGTTGTGATAGGAAATAATAATCAAATAGGGAGGATGACACACAAGAAAATAGGGAATGGGAAATTGTGAGGAATAGGGTTCACAAGGAAAAATTCCTTGTATTTGAGTCTATGAGACAACATGGCACTTGAGAATAAAATCAAAAGATAGATTAGGGATTTTGGGGATGCCTAAAACTTTGAAGAAAAAAAGGAGAGGTCATTATGACTAGGGTATTCAAGACTTATGTTGAATGCACAATACATTTGAGAGGGGGTGAATAAGTTGTACCTTAAACCTTCAAAACCCTCATACACATTCAAATCCACACTAACTTAACTAACCCTTAATCTATTATGATGATTTAGAATGAAAAGAAAATAATAGAAACTAAAATAAATCACCATGCACAAGAGAAAACCAAATTTACATGGAAAACCCAAGATGAAAAAAACCACGGTGAGGATTAGCTCAAAAAAAAGTAATATCAATACCAAATACAATAGGGCTCACTATCCAAAGAAAGAAAGGCTCACTACCAAAATAGAAAGAAGATAGAGAAGAATGCTACACAGATAAATCCATCTCAAAACAATAGAGATCCACCACAACATCACCAACACCTTCGTAGCATTACTAAAGAATTGTAAACACCTTTTGCTCACTACATCCAACAATCTAACACATGAAAGCTCACACTGCACTTCCCAAATTCACACTCTTAACACTTTGCACTTCACATCATTCACATCTTGTGTATCTTCACATCCCTCAACAACTCAACTCATATTTATATCATATTCAACCTTGAAACCATTCCCCAAGGTTAGCTATACACATCAATCGTATAAATTCAAATTAGGTTGGTACCAAAATACTTCTGTGGTGGATATAAGTGAAGGCAGACCACACCACTCATTATCTGGGACCCAAATCTATAACACCACACTACAATAGGCTTCTACAAATAATAAACATCCACTACAATTAGTGTAAACACCAAGGATGATCATTACCCATGTAAACACACCATTAAAATTTTAAGTACATGCTTCCTTTGATTCAACAAATCGCAGACAACAAATGCCATCTAAACACAATCTGGAATATTCCAAAAATACCCTAAATAGCAACAAACTCCTTCACAACATCTTTCACCTGAGGAATGCACACACCCAATACACTCAAACAATTTTTCCATACATTGCAACTTAAGAAACTGACTTCCAAAGCACCAAACCTCAAACAAATTTGACTAAAGAAAGATACCAACATTATGAGCACGCCTACAAAACTGCAAGACCTGAAACCAATTTGTGAAGAAACCCGGAGCAAAAACATTTCTCCTAAGCACCTTTGCAATACACTATTCACACACTAGTGAACACAACTTCTGCAGAATGATCCAACACACTGAATTCTGGATACATCTCCAAACATATTTGATCAACATATTTGAAATGCATAGGTAGATCTTCAACCTAGAAGAAATGCGGAGCGACACCAAAACACTACTATTCAACTTAGAACACACAACTCACTATTTCCTCTTTTTATCATTTTTTCTCAAAAACACTTAGAGACACATCCTCATAATCTTCAACACTTCCTTAACCATAGACAAAATCTTATCAAAGCAACACTAGAGGTTGACACCAGTAGCTTACTAATGACAACATAATGCAACTAATAAGAGCATCATCAATGTATAACATAATCAATATCAACAACTACACATACTCTTGCAACCATCTTCTCATACAGTTGACACCAATGACAACACAAGCTTGTTGACATTAATGACAACATCAACTGCTCATACTTACAACAAATTAATCCCTTGGTTCCAGATTTATCTAAGTGTCTATGACTCATTGACGAAGGGAAATGAAAGAAGGGGAGATAAGGGGATATGGTTTCATAGGAACTAGATGATCCTCAATACTTGGTGTAGAAGTACGTAAGTCCCAAATCCATCCATAATATTGCAACTCAAGAAAGAATAAAGGCCCAAAAAATACCATTGAACAAAATATTTTTAAAAAATATAGAACACTTGACCATAATAGGGGGAACCACTTGAAATTTCTTGGATTGGTTATCAATAATGGGTAAATAGGGAAATAACATAAAAGGATGAATAACTTAGCTAATTTTTATAATTTTTGAGGCCAACAAATCTAGGCATTAAAAAATTATAAAATCTATTTAAAAAGAATAAAAATAAAAAAATTATGTCATTTGAAAATATTTGTTGATAAATTGTTTTGTATACTTTAGAATGTTTTAAATGAATAATGTCTTCTTGCATAACTTGAGCTATAAATAAAATCTTCATATAATATCTTAAACATAGATCTTTAACATTGATATCTAGGGCCCTCGTTTATGGGACTAGTGAAAAAAATTCCACCTCTAATCTTAGAAAATATATAAAATGGAAGCCCCCTTCATGTGGTTGGGTAAAACTAAAATTTTATAGAGATTCAAATGGTAATTCAAGAGAATCTAGTGTGTGTTATATAATAAGAAACTTATATGGACATTTAATCTAGTTATCATATCAATGAAGATTAACAAAGGAACAAATAATGAGGTTGAATCTTAGGTGTTAGTTCTTGGTCTCCAAACATACCTTTAATTAGGTTTGGAAAATATAAAAATTAAAGATGATTCAATGAATATAGTGAATTCGATTTGAAAAGGGCATAGTAAGAGTTAGAAAATAAAAAATATCTTGGTAAATGCCTAGCCATATATCAATTCTTTTAATTCATTTAGAAAACAACACTACTTTAGATAAATAAATACTATGACAAACTACTTAGCTAACTTCACCATTAGAATAACTAAAAATAATAAATTTAATGTGATTATTAAGGGTTGGAAAGATCTAAGATTGTATGATAATCTCAAACCTTAGCTTGTCACCACCCATTATGAAATTGCTTGACAAAAATGAAGCATACACTAAATACATTTTTGGGCTAAAAATATCAAGTTATAATGATAGGTGATTTTCACATGATTCTATAGGTAATCTAGCTTGATGACACATTTCTCACCATAATGAGTATTTTTGGTGTATGAGTTTAACCTTGTGGCTAGGTGGTTTATTTTTTCATACCTTCTCTCATTCTTATTAATGGTATAATTGATACATGTGTTCTAAGATTGCCAACTAAGGATGAAAATCAACTTGCTTGGGGACTATTTTAGAATTGAGGTTAAAAAATAAATTCAAAATAAATTTCGACATGCTCTTATGTATGATACAATATTTCAGTGACCCTAAATGATGTTTTGTCAACTATTTCTCCCAACCTCGGTTTCCTTGTGTTTGGTGGTATTAATTTTTTATGAAAAATGTATTGTATTATTAAAAGCAAAATAATTTACAAGAGTACAAAAATGCTTGGAGGAGGCACATCTGAACCAAAATGATTGAAAGAGACAATAATACAAAGAAGCATGACACCAGAGAACATATCAACTAAGATAGTTGAAAAATATGATTAAGGGTAGAGTACAATTTACAAGAGAATCACTTTCTCCAACAGTGTGTATCATATGTTCTTTCGTAATGATATTAAAAATTGAGAGTAGAGATTCATTATTATTTGTAGCAATCACTTCCAGCTGAGACTGAACTTTAGATAGTTGGGTTTGAAGCTCTGATATGCTACTATGTTTCTCCTTCACTAGTGTAGCAAGAGTTGACTGCTGCAAAAAATATTAGAGTAAACTATGCATAATCACTTCTATAGGAGGAAAAGCATTGAAAAATAGCTTTACATCTAAGCAACCAAATATATTGAAGGACACATTGATGAAAAGATTCTGAAACTATATTTTGAGAACAATGTAGCCCTAAGAGAGTTGCTTTCTATTTTAATTTTCTGTTAAACATGTCAGGAATAAGAACTTCATAATTTCTTGCCAAATTAATTGTGTATGATTGCATGAACAAAAGGCATGTTTGATGGTTTCTAGCTTGTGACTAAAAGGAATTTTGGTGGATTAATTACGTAGAAAGGTGAGGTGTTCTCCCACAGTAATTTTGTAATGAATAATCTTCCATGATAAAAATTGAGCTTTGGCCTCAACTTTTGATTTCCAAATAGTAGTGCTCAAGTTGAAACATTTGGATTTGGAACAATTTAGATTCCATTTCAGATTTAATCTAAGATGAATTTGAATTGGAGGAAGGATATTACGGTAAATAAGTTTGAGAGGGAAATTTTCAATATTATAGCCTAGAAACCACCTCCAATCCTTGAAACAATTACAAGAAACGAGAGTAGACACTTTTAGTTGCAAGTTCTCTAAAGGAACAACATCTTGCACCTTGTGAATGTCATTAATAAGAGCATTAGATAGCTTGAAGTCCTACTTGAGTTGCATGTCACTTTTTCAAGTTAAAGTTGTGAACTCCCAAATGTCTCCGAATTCCTTGATGCCTTTTCTGAATAAGAGCTTTCTATGTAGTTGAGAGATAGTTGTTAAAGTTTGCTCATGAAAGCATATAAATCTATTCCACCAAATATATGAAGCAAATAAACTCATGTCATGACTAAGATCTTGTATTTTCCATTCAATAAGAGGAGAAACATGTTGCCAAGCTTTCCATATGCTTAAAAATTGTTTGGAGGCTTGAGGTTTGAAGTATTGTTCCAAATTAGGATTTTATCTTTTTAACAAACCTCTTTTCAAGCATTATTGGCCCTTTGGTTGTAGAAATTTTGTGCCTAATAAGAGATTTCCATGGTGCTTCTCCATGAAGAGATCTAGCAATCCATTTAGCAATGAGATAGATCCCTTGTGTGAGGGGATCAATTACTCTAAAACCCCCTTTTTTTTTTGGTTGGATGCAGTATAACCGTGAAGCAATTGGGAGACCTTTTTTGTTATTCAATTTTCCCCATAGAAATCCTCTAATTAACTATGTTAGCTGATTATAGCTACTTTTGGAAGGAAACCAAGATGATGAGATGTAAACATGACTAGCTATGAGGATTTTGTTGGAAATTTGAATGTGTCCTTGACCATAGATAAAAATTTCTTTAACCAAAGTTGGAGCTTGTTTTTTACTTAAATTGATGAGCCATTCCATATTTCAAATAGTGAAACTCTTATTCCAAAGGGAATTCCCAACTATCTTGAAATTACTCTATGATTGTTGAATTTCCATTGTGGGGGAATCCAAGGAGGTGGCTAATCATCTATAGTCATCCAAAATTCAATTTTTGTTAAGATAAAGTTGTGAGCTAGCTGTTGAACACAATAGGTCTAAGACATCAAGGGTACATTATTAAGTTCTTGAGAGTTTTGAATGAATAGTAAGCTATCATTAGCAAAATGAGAGTTGAGAGCAATTGTATTTCTAGGTAGAGAGATACCATGAATTAGATTTTGATTTTTAGCATGATTTAAAAGGTATCCAAGAGCATCATCCATGAGAACATATAGAGGAAAGGAGCTAAAGGGAAACTTTGTCTTATTGATTGTTGAAGAGGAAAGGTTTGAGTGATTGAACCATTGATAGCTAGGCAAGCATTAACATCTGCAAAAGGAGTTTAACATGTGACATGAGCTCAGGTCCAAAGCCTAATCATTTGAATTTTTTTAATATAAACTGCCACCTAATCCTATCATAAACTTTGTCAAAATGCAATCTGATGAGGAGGTAGTTTTGTCTTGTTTGCTGAGCCCATTCAACAATTTCTAAGCAAGTACCAAATTGTCTAGAATGAATCTCCCTCCTATAAATCAAGTTTGCTCAGGTCTTACTACTTTAACTTCTTGTTCTTCAAATGTGGCTCGGGAGTGGTTCGTTCTCATAGATAATCAGACAATGGGAGGCTCAAAGACATCACAAGGTAAGAAAATCCATTGATTTTCTCTAATAGGCTATAAGATTAAATGAAGAACCAAGCATCCAATTGATGGTTTCTTTTCTTATTGATAGCTTAGAAAAGGAGGACTAAGCAATACAAAAGTTTGTAGTTTTATTGTTTTCATATGATCTACTAGGACAGTTTATGACATAATACTTTATGTGCAAGGGTCAAATGTAGAATTTTTGAATTGTAAGTCTCTTTAAGGTATTTTGTTTATAAAACCCTATAAATGTATAATCTAAATTGAAATTATAATCCACTTCTAAATATATGCAATTTTCTTTAAATATTTTAATGAAAGGGACTAGTCATAATACTTTATGAGCGAGGGTCAAATGTAGAATTTTGAATCGTATGTCTCTTTAGGGTATTTTTTTAATAAAACCCTATAAATGTATAATCTAAATTGAAATTATAATCCAGTTCTAAAAATATGTAATTTTCTTTAAATATTTTAATGAAAGGGACTGGTCCGTGAGGCTATATTTACTCAACAAATATCGATATCTAGATAGTAGGGCACATATATTTTTGTAATTTTTGTTACATATTTTATTTATTATTAATTTTTGAATTAAGATTAACTATAATTAAGACGACATAATTTTTTGAATATATCTTTTTTGAAATAAAGATATTAAGAAAAAAACAATTCTAAGGCGCATATATTTTTGTAATTTTTGTTACATATTTTATTTATTATTAATTTTTGAATTAAGATTAACTATAATTAAGACAGTATAATTTTTGTACATATATCTTTTTTTTGAAATAAAGATATTAAGAAAAGAACAATTCTATTTTTTCATTTATCCATTATTTGCTATTTTCTACGTATTGAATATAAATCTTTATGTTTGATAAAACAATGTATTAATTAAAAAATATAATAATTAAATGTTAAAATTAAATATCTTTCTAATAAGATTTTGAAATTTCCTCAATTCCTTTGTACCTCAGCATTTGGATGATGATTCTTTCTTTATGTGTAGATTGATCCCTCCTTAAGAGCATTTAATATTTGTAAGATTTCCTTGTGTTTCAGTAATTAAATTTAAGAAACGTTATCTTCATCAGAGTTCATTGAACTCAGAATTAGGTGTAGCAATTTTGTTTTATAGGTCTTGGATCAATTAGTTAGTAAGGTCAAATTATATTTTTTTCAGATTATTTTGATGAAGTTAATTTTTTTATTAAATTTTAAAATAATAGTAAATAATTCACAGAAAAAAGATGGGTGGTATAAATGTATGATCTTTAAGTTCAATAGGATAGTCAGAAATAAAGATAAAAAAATAAATAATGATAAGCAATTAAACAACTTCAACAGAAGGAGGATCTTTATCATCACGTTTTCTTAGACATCTTCGAGAGACACAATCATCAATATACTTCTAGAAAGCGAGATCTCTTGAAAAAATATAAAACAACAATAAAAATGAAATGATGACCTACTGATCATTTACACAATGCACAATAAAAAATATATAAAACTTCAAACTTCGTTATGAAAATAGTAAACTTTACATATATAGATTCAAGAATATAATTGAAATCTATTACTACCTATAAACAAATAACTAATGTTAGATTATCTTTCAGCTCCCTCCTCTTAAAAATTATCTTATCTAGAAGGGAAGCTGGTATGACTGGTCCTTGATTGATTGTTTGTATCAAAATATTCAACTCTATCAATATCAATCTTAAAAATAATTATCTGAATTGTAATTTAGGTTCTCTTTTTATGTTTATTTTGTCTTTCTCCCACTAGTAGTTTTGTCAGGTTGCTTGTATGGGCCCTTATGTTTTGGTTTGGAGCTCACAAACCTTTGAAAACTGATGTTTGCTATTTTTTAAATATTATAAAAATCATTCATCATGAAAGAGTAGAGCCCCTGATTGGAATCTTTTGCTTGTGAATCCAGCTATGTATGATATTGAAATTTACTGTGTTGACTTAAAGAAAATCTGTAAGAGACATAAACAGATAAGTGCAAAACAGAATAGCAAAGAAGATTAAAAGAAAAAGAGGCAGCCATGCATTTTGTTCTGGTCCATGGAGGTATGCACGGGGCCTGGTGTTGGTACAAACTCATCCACCTTCTCCAACAAGGTGGCCATGCAGTCACTGCTATTGATCTCAAAAGTGCAGGTGCCAGCCCTGCCTCTGCAGATTCTGTCCAGTCATTTCAAGAGTATAACCAACCGCTTGTGGACTTTTTCACCCATCTCCCTCCAACTGAAAAGGTATTCTAAATCTTATTAAACAGATATATTTTTAATGCTTACATGTTCATATCTTTAGTTACACATTATATATAACCAAGATTCAGATTTCAAGGCCTGTTCATTTATTTAAGGATCCCTTCAACAAAGGCTTATTTTTTTATCTTTAGATAAAGATCAGGCTTTGTTAAAGGGGCTAAAAGTTAAAAGGCTTTCAAATTTATCCCTGGACCTTAGTTATAAATAATGATCAATCTGTTGCAAGTGTGCGCCCTTGGTCGCAACACTCGGGTTCGTGACATGGTTTAATCGCCTTCCGTGGATTCATTAATTCTGATGGTTGTATAGGACATTAATATGTCGATCTTTTGGTGCAAAAACAACCGTTTGTGCAACAATTGGTATTAGAGCTGAGGTCACGGGTTCAAACCCGTGGATTCATTAACTCTAATGGTTGTATTGGGCATTAACAGGTCGATCTTCTGGTTTCCTTGTGCTATGCAGCACAGTACTCGGGTTCATGATATGGCTTAACCGCCTCCCGTGGATTCATTAAGTTTGATGATTGTATCGGGCATTAATAGATTGATCTTTTGATGTAACGGCAACCGTCTGTGCAACACAATCTGCCATTGTTTAAGAACATGGGTAATAGTTCAGTTGATTCCACTGTGTTTATCAAAGTGTTAATATATTTCCTTAGAGATGAATATTAGCCCCTGTTATTAGAAGTTAAAAGCCCTGGACCCTGATTATAAACAATGAGCAGTTTGCCATTGTTTAAGAACATGGGTAATGGTTCAGTTGATTCCACTGTGTTCATCAAAGTGTTAATTTATTTCCTAGAGATAAACTAAGATAATTATTGTACAGATTCAATCTCTTCCACAAAGAAGAAAAGTTATCTTCCATT
Organism: Sequoia sempervirens; assembly: GCA_007258455.2. Lineage (NCBI taxonomy): Eukaryota > Viridiplantae > Streptophyta > Pinopsida > Cupressales > Cupressaceae > Sequoia > Sequoia sempervirens. Next base: position 117,083,616 of record VDFB02086081.1, read on the forward strand.
TTCTCTGTGTGTGGCAGATAATCCTTGTGGGACACAGTTTTGGGGGATTAAGTATAGCTTCTGCATCTGAAGTTTTCCCCCACAAAATTGCAGTGGCTGTGTATGTGTGTGCCTTCGTGAACAGCGGGGATAGCTTAAAACAACTAATACAATCTGTAAGACATCTTGGTACAGTTTTTAATGTCAGCTTTTCTGAGCCTCCTTCTCACTTGTGTTTTGTTTATTTTTCACAGTAACAAAAAAAAGGATGTTCTTGTTTAACAGGGTCGCGAGGAACACGACGAAGAACTCATATATAACTTCGAAAATGGCCCCAATTGTCCTCCAACATCGACGTTCACACCTACCCACTTGCAGAAACAGTTATACTATGGAACAAGTCCACCTTCGGTAACAATAAGCATATCTGTATTTTCTTTTAATTAAAATATATTATTCATTAATTAATTCCACTCGTGATTATTGAATTTTTCAGTCTAGTCATATTTTTCAGGCCTAATTAATACAGTAAATAGCTTAGTATTCTGAGATTTTTAGAAAAATTGTGTGCAAATTTTTACATCAACGGACCATATTCCATTATCTGTTTATCGTCCTCATGATGGATCATAGAGTATGATCGGAAACATTGATTTAAAAATTTACACACAATTTTTCCAGAAATCTTGAATTTACTATCATAAACTATGAAAACAAAATATTATTAAGTAAATAGCTTGTTATTGATCATAAAAATCATGATTTCTATGAGAGCACTGCCCCATGACCTAAGATAAAAGTGTTTTTCTTTTCAATTTAAAAATAATAACAATAAAAAATTAAGATATTGGGAGTAGAGCCAAATTGAAACGAAGTACTTGTCAATCTGTGCAGAGTTTTTTTAACTGTTTACAGTGTATTTTTTTAGATTCATAATTTATTTTCTATGTTGTAGATTATTTAAATGAGAGGTATAAGATTTATAAATAGTACAAGCATTAACAAAGCTTTTGTTTTCTTAATCTTGTAACAGGATATAATTTTGGCTTCATTGTGTCTACGTCCATTTCCATATAAAGTTTTGGAGAACATTCACTTTGAAACAACTGATGAAAATTATGGCATGGTACCTAGAGTTTTCATAAGAACAAACAAGGATGGTAGAGTCTCTTGTGAAATCCAAGATATGATTATAGAAAGCTCTCCTCCAAATGAAGTCTACAGCTTGGATTCTGATCATAGTCCTTTCTTCTCTCAACCTGATCAACTTCATCAATTGCTCTTAGAGATAGCCATAAAGTTCCCTAAGCCAATTATCGAGTGAGTAATAATGAAAGTAGTCTCAAGAATGAACTCCATTTTGAACCTCAAGAATGATATTCATTTAGTGAAAAAAAATAAAAAAACATGAGAAAAAAAAATATAATAATAAAAATGATGTGTTTTGATGTTTAAAACTTATGAATTGATTTATTGAAATTTTATTTTTTAGTTCTTAAAAAAAAATTATATTCATTTAAATTTTTTCATATTTTAAAACTTTTGTACATGTTAGATTTTTGAATGGAGGGTTATATTTGCTTATTATGGATAAGCACGGTATAGGCAAATTCACCGCTAGCAATACATTGTGGGAAAATTCACGCCAGCCATTTTGAAATCATGTGTACTATTTTCTCTTTTGTGCCTTATATTAAGGTTTTGGGGAAGTCTTGGATATCTTTTGGAAGCATTACATTGATTGGAGCTCAAATTTAAGTATTTGATTTTTTTAGTCCATGTCTTATAGAGAATATATTGTTTGTTGTGTTATTTCTTCCTGAGAGATTGTAAAAAGTGAAATATCAAACACAAATATCATAGTTTGTAAAATTTCCGATTTCTTAAAGGGAAATATGTTGGCTTTCAAAATTTCTCATTTGTATAGGAAAATTATCTTTAGATATGTCAAGCAAGAAAAATGTGAGAAATTTAAAATACCTATGTGACTTAATTGTACAATTCTAGGAAGAAATGAATATAGATACATAATAAAAGGTTTTCCTATCTACTAATTAATATCATTTGTCAAAATTGTGTAGCAATTTCATTCCTTAGCATGCAATTTAGTGATTTTTGAAAACATATGTGTTTCTCTATTAATCTATGGAATTTTATAGTATTTGTTTATCACTATCCGCAATGTCATTTTGCATTCATTAATATTTTGTAGGGTTTCAGAATATAATGATCTCTACATTAGGTGTAGGTTCAAAGCTTTCTAGTGTAAGTTGGATTACATTGAAAAAGTCTATTTTTTAATGTGTCTTTGATATTTTCCCTATTCATTCTTTTAGAGGTTAATATTTAGCTACTTATTACTCCTTGTTTCTTCATGCAAATTTTTCTTCTTTAGACCATAATGCATTAATGTATAGAATTCTATTGTATTTGTTTATCACTATCCACAATGTGATTTTACATTTTTATCAATATTTTGTAGGGTTTCAAAATATAACTTGATGTTTACTTTAGATGTAAGTTCAATCTTATCAATATATGGGTGTGGCCCCACACTGCCACATTAACTTATCAAAAAAAAAAAATCAAATCTTTCTAATAAGAGTTGGGTTACATTGAAAAGACCTATTTTTACATGTGTGTTTAATATTTTTCCCATTCATTATTTTACTGTTTAAATTTTAGTTTCTTATTATTCCCTAATACAAACTATTATTGTCTATAAGTTTTTGTATCTATTTATCATTTTGGCTTGTAACAATAGCTACAATGGATGCATTTCATGTCTCTACTTTTAATTTCCTAGCATTGGGATTTGATGGATGAATTTCTAATGATTTCTTTTAATTTCATGATATTGAAATTTGATGTGTCAAGGTTGTTGCCCCATTTACTAAAAATTACATGTTTTTCAATAAAAAATTTAGCAATGGAGTTTCACAATTGAAAAATTTGAAAGTCACAATATCTACTTTTAAAAAATCACAATTTTTACAAATCATAATATTTGTGTTTAATAGTTCACTTCATACAATCTTAAAAAGAAAAAATACACAACAAATAATATGATTTCTACAATGCTTAGACTAAAAAAATTTAAATACTTCAATTTGAGCTCCAATTTACATAATCCCTCCATAAGATATCCAAGACTTCCCCAAAACCCTTGATATAAGCCATAAAAGATGAAATAGTTAATGTGGCTTCAAAATTTTAGAAGTTATGATCCAAGTTGTGTTTATTCATAGAGAGCAAATGTGAATCTTTCATTCAAAATTTACACATATGAAAAGTTTTAAACTACAAAAATATAAGTATATGGAAAAATTTGGAAAAATAGACTAAATGTAATATTATTTGTAAGAATTAAAATGTAAATTTTGACTAATAAAATCATAAATTTGGAACCTCAAAATCTGTCACAAATTGTTATTAGATTTTATTTTTTATTTTAAAATATAAAGAATAAAGGATTGCCTCTATTTTTTTTGGAACAAAATAGATTTCATTCTTGAGGTAATTTTTATAGTAAGATTTTGTCTTTACTATTTAGTCACTCTATAATTGCCTTAGTGAACTTGGTGGCTATCTCGAGGAGCAATTGATGAAGTTGATCAGGTTGAGAGAAGAAAGGACTGTGATCAGAATCCAAGCTGTAAACTTCTTTTGGAGGAGAGCTTTCTACAAATTCATATTGAGTTTCACATGAGATTATGCCATCTTTATTTGTTCTTATGAAAAATCTAGGCACTGTGCCATAGTTTTCATCAGTTATTTCCAAGTGAATATTCTCCCAAACATTAAGTGGAAATGGACGTAGACACAATGAAGCCAAAATTATATCCTGTTATAAGATGAAGAAAATAAAAGAATTATTAATACTAGCATTGCTTATAAATCTTACACCTCTCATTTTAAGCAATCTATGAAAAAGAAGAATTGTTTTTATAATAAATAAACTTTTATTTGTTTTATTGGGTAGGCCTAGAAAATGTGGCCTTGGAATTGCTTATTTAGACTAATAAATCCAGTATTACTAGTGGAAATAAATGATTTTTTTAATTCAGAAGAATAATAAAGAGATGCTTATTATTACCGAAGGTGGACTTGCTCCACAGAGAAATTGCTTTTGCAAGTGGGTGGGTATGAACATTGATGTTGGAGGACAATTGGGGCCATTTTCGAAGCTATATATGAAGTCTTGGTCGAGTTCCTTTCGATTCTGTATAACAAGAACACCAATTTTTTTGCTCTCAAAAATAAGCAAAACCCAAGTGACAAGAAAGCTCAGAAAAACTGATATTAAAATCTTTTCATGATTAAAAATAGTACTAAGGTGTCTTACAGATTGTAATTTTTGTTGTAAGCTATCCCCACTGTTGGTCATGGCACACACATATACAGCCACTGCAATTTTTTGTGGGAAAACTTCAGATGCAGCAGTTACACTTGTTCCTCCAAAGCAGTGTCCCACAAGGATTATCTGTCACACAGAAAATTAAAAATATATATTTTTTTGTTCTTTATGGAAGAGACTGAATATGCACTCAAAATATAGATTGTTTCCAAATGCCTAGGAAAATTCACGGCCAACAATTCACCGTTGGAAAATTTACTGTCATGACAAATTCACCTCGTGGAAAGTTCAGCAGTGCCGTGAATTGCTGGTGATGAATTTTCCACTAGATGAATTTGTCATGATGGTGAATTTTCTGAGGGTGAATTGTTGACAGTGAATTTGGCTGAAACCTTTCTAAATATAGATTAGGAATACCTTTTCAGTTGGAGGGAGATGGGTGAAAAAGTCCATGAGCGGTTGGTTATAGTCTTGAAAGGAGTGAACAGAATCTGCAGATGCAGGACTGGCACCTGCACTTTTGAGATCAATAGCAGTGACTACATGGCCACTTTGTTGCAGAAGGTGGATGAGTTTGTACCAACACCAGGCCCCATACATGCCTCCATGGACAAGAACAAAATGCATGGCTGCCTCTCTGTGCTATTCTGCTTCACACCCATCTGTGTATATCTCTTCTGGATTTCCTAAAGTCATTGCAGTAAAGTTTAATATCATATCTAGCTGTCCATTCACAAGAAAAAGATTCCATTCTAGTGCTCTTCATCTTTCAAAGTTTGTGAGGTCAAGCACCCATTCAAACAAGCCAACATTGAACAACCAGCCGGAGAAAGAAAAACTGAATGAAAAAGTAAGTTCCACAGTATCAGTTACAATTTATAATATTGTTAAAGTATTAAATTATTCTATTTGATGTTTAAACAAAACGATTATTTACAATGAATCCATCTAAAAGTATTAAATAGTTTTAAAAACCAATTCTACGGCCAAGTCGTTGTCTAAGGACCCCATGAAGCCAAAATCTGCACTACAAAAACAGTGATTTTAATAGCTTGGTTATACACTTTGTAGGTGGTGTTGCTGCAAAGTCAGAAAAAGGCATCACTGGAAAACCATGACTTTGAACCAGCCCATCGTTTCTTTCACCGACCTGGGTTTTTACAAGAACACAGAATCAATTACCTGAATAGGGCCTTGAACAGGTATTAGTTTAATGTACTGGAATACATAAATAACCACAATTAATGGTTTCTACTGCTGATTTCCATGAACCTGTCTTTATTAGGTCAATGATAGAGCCTCTGGTTGTGATGGATTTTCTTGTGAGTTTTACAAGTCTTTTTGGGATGGTGTGAATGAGGATCTTCGTAAAGTTGAAGTATTTCATTTTAATTCTTCATCATTATCAAAGAAAATATTAAATTCATATTTAAATTTGAGCATCCCGAAGATATTTGCAATTGGAGGTCAATCATGTTACTTAATATTTCATAGAGATCATAGCCAAAGTTCTTGCATTAAAGTTGTACCATCTTTTCCTTGAAATTGTGCAACCTAAGAAAACCGGGGTTATTAAGTCTAGATATATTTTAGATGATACCATAGCAGTTTAGGAAGGTATGTAATGAGCTCAACAATCTCATTAGCAAGTTATATTCTTTAAAAAAAAATTGCTAAAACTTATGATTGCATTGAGTCACCTTTTATCCTTGCCATGTTTCAAGCTTTAGGATTTGGTCCAAGTGTTATATTCAAGTAGTTCATATGTTCTTTTCAAATGCTTCAACATGTCTCACTATCAATGGCTATCAATCAATGCACTTGCCCTTTACTAGTCTATTTGCTAAGGATGTTCCTTAGCTTCCACCTTATATGTGCTTGCTATTGAAGATTTTTGGAATTTTATTGGCTCATTTTGTTTCTTAAAGGCTTTTAAAAGGTACCTCTTTAACTAATTCCATGGCTCAACTAGTAATGTGTATTTCGTTGATGATTCTTTTCTCTCTTTTGGAAGAGGAAAACAATATTAACCAAGTTCTCTATTTCTTGGATATTTTTTTACAAAGCCTTGGGTTCTAGTATTCAATGAAAGAATACTCAATGTTATAGGCTTGACTCTTATGGGTAGAAATGGATTGGGCATTGAAATTATTTTAGGTTTCTAGATATTCCTTTTATTTTTTAAGCTTATTCAATAGATCTCTGTCAAGTTGTTTTATCCAAAATAGAGAAGAAGTTAGCATATTGAGTAACTAAACCCCTATCTCTAGCTAGGAAGTTCCAAATTTATTCTAAGATTCTAGAAATTATATGTATATTCTTCTTTTTTGGGGTCTCTTCTAAAGCCTTTTATCTAAAGCTTGAAAAGCTTATTCGATACATTCTTTAGGCCTCTTCCATGAATCATAGAGGTTTTCACCATGTGGCATTGGAGTATTATTGCCTTCCACATTTTTTTAAGGATTAGGTTTATCTCCACAACACCAAGGCTTGGATTTGTGAGCCAAAAGGAACATTTAAGCTCTATAAGGTAATGAGGTATGAAATATTAGTTCATCACTATATTTCTTCTAGTATCTCTTCCTAAAGACCAACTTAGAAGTGGAGTAAATTTCATACCCCTCTCATTATAATAGGGCCCATTCTAATCCAAGGGAATGTTTTGATCAAAATTATTTGGAGATCTTGGGAAGTTATCAATCCTTAGTTTCTTTGGAATAGCACTAGCTTTCACAATGGTCTCTTTATTAATCAACAATCCATTTAGTGGTCTCCTGTATTTTAGTGCAAGAACCATCCTCTTTCTCAGACCACATGGATTTGTGATCTAAGGTTCTTCAAAAACGGGGATCAAGGACCTTCAAGATCTTTTTTCTAAAGTAGCCATTTTTTTTTAACTTGGCCTAAACTAAAAGAAAATTTTCAACTATCCATCCAAGATTGTGAAAGTTTTGAAATTATTATCGATGTAATTCCTACAAATATGATTGATAAATTTAGTGTTTGGTTTCATACAAACCTTGGTTGAAAGGGTACCCTAATATACCATTTCAAATTATAAGCCTTATAAAGGCTACTCTTGGCTTTCACCTCATTTACCTAAGGTGACTATATTAAACTAGAGACAACTTATGTAATTTCTATTATTAGTTTGGCAACAAATATTTTGTACCATTTAGTCAATCATTCTTGAGCTAAAGCTTGCTTATTTTTCTTTGTGTATTCTTCTCCAATGCCTTCTTGTTGGTTCCATGTCAACCCACTTAGGGATTCCTAATCTCCAATGTCCTTTTTGTGGTCACTAGGAGTCTTTCAAGCATTTTTCTTGATTCTATCCAAGAGATCAAGTTGCCTAGACTTGGATTCATGACTTTTTCAAGCCTTTTTAGCCTAAACCTTTTGGTTGGCATGTGGCATTGTTAAGGAACTTCCTAGAATTACTTCAACATATAATTATATGCACACAAAATACCAAAAAGCTATCACGAAAATGTATAAAATACACAAAGCAACTCCTTGTATAAGTAGGACAAGGTAGAAATAAGAAGGTGAGAGTGAAACACTAACTAATTCCCTAAGAGGTGTGACACATGTAGGACACATGGAACAAATTTGAAAACATGAATCATGCACGCCTATGATATGAGATAACTAAACTAATAAGTGAGCTCAAGCTAGTGTGAATAGGTTTACTAGGTCTAGGAACTAGAAAAATATAAACTAAATGTGCAATATCCATTTCACACTAACATCCCACCTTAATTGATACTTAGGGAGAAAATCATTGAACAATGACTATTTAGAACAAGGCCCAATGAGGTACTCATGTGCAAAATAAAAGTCTCTCAAAAATGGAGTAAAGAAAAAACTCTATGGAAAAAACTCTTCTCCAAAAAGGGGAACTAAACATAAGGGAAGAAATCAAGACCCCAAAGGATAACTTCCTTCACTCCAAGCATATTTTGCAACTTAAGATATGGTGATGTGATGCTAGAGTTTTAGTGAAAATGTCAACAACCTACTCCTAAGTAGACAAATACTCTAAGGAGAGAATGCCATCATGGGTAAGCTATCAAATGAAATGAATGTGAATCTCAAAGTGCTTCATCCTATTATGATCAAATGATTTACATGAAATTTGAATGGCACTTTAGTTATCACACCAAAGAATAGTAGGATGATTAGGTAGGAGACCAAACTTTGTCATAAGCTATTGAAGCCATATAACCTTTGTAGTGTCAAAAAATGTCGCCAGTGACATTTTCACACTTGTTTGGGACCTCATAAAATTAAGCTTAACGATGCCTTGACTTAGTGTTGTAATGTGTTTAACACACTCAAATTAGGTCTTGGGCCCTTGTAAACTAAACAAACCTAATCATACCTTATTTAGGGTGTTGTAACACACTTTCACACTTTTCTAAGGTTGTCATTAATAATTGGGCTTCTTTATGCTTTAATTGACCTTATTTTGCATCTACAAGCCTCATTTAATGCATCTTTTTGAGGATGATCCTGACATAAATCAAAGTCCAATCATAATTCAGGTGTTTTTAGGTTGTGTGGCCCAAATTTAGTGATCTGGGACTCATATGCCTCCTTGGGCATATGAGTCCTACCTAGGGTTTTGGGTCTCGATCTGGATTTCACACCTTTCTAAGCATTTTTTTAAATGGTCCCATAATTAATGCCTAATGGGACTCATATGCCACCTTGGGTGTGTGAGTCCCATGTGGCTCAAAATCAAATTTAATTCAAATTCTTGGTGGGATTTTATTCTCCTAGATTTGATGCTAGCTTGTAGTGTTGTAATTTCAAGAACTTTGGCATAAACAAGTATAAATACAAGGTTATTTCACTCATTTTCATCCTAACAAGAAATCAAGTGACCTAGCAAGTTGAATGAGCATTCTTATAGTAAATTTGAGTTCACAAGAGCATTCAAGAGCATTCAAGGGCAGATTATCAAGTGTTTTAATTCATCATGTTTGTTTTTGAGCTAACAATTGTGATGTAGGGTTTCATGATTCAAGCTAGCATTCCATTCAAGATCTATTCTATTCAAGCAAGAGCCAAGATCTACATCCATTGGAGCCACTTCATACATGCTTGTAAAAATTTATTGCTAGGGTTTGGTGAGTTGTAACATTGCATGTTGTTCATTCATCATTCTCCATTCCTATTTCATTTCATTACAAGGTTTGATTACCAAAATGAGGTTTGACCAAGGCGAACCCCTATCCACTAACAAAACAACATTTTTCCCTCTCTTTAGTGTGTGATTTGTAGGTCTAGGTTGAAGACACATTAAAGAGAAAGTTTGGAGAAAGTTATCAAAGTGTTCAAAGTTGTCAAAGTTGTCACCTTGCATTGGAGATCATTGGAAGACTTTTAGAACCAAAAATCAATTGGAAAGGACATAGCAAACATTGAAGAGTAGATTTAGACTTTGAATTTCTAGAAAAACCTAACTAGATTGATACACCAGTTTTGGCGTATGAGTCCAAGTATAGGTCAAGGCCTTTTAGGTCTTTTTTCATGATGTTTGGTCTATTTTTCTTTGATTTTATATTGTAATGTGGCTTGAACATGCATATTTATGTACTAAAATTTAAATAATGACATCTTGTGAAGGTGTTGCGAAGTGTTGTAAAACATTTCTACACTCTTCTAGACTCTATTAATTGTAATTCACCAAAAAATCACCTTTTCATCACTAATCAGGTCCTATTTTGAAGTGTTGTGAAGTCTTGTAACAAGATTTCATGCTTTTCTAGGAACAACTTCACTATTTATCCCTTTCTTATGCTTTATTTGAACCCTTTATGCCCTTATAAAGCTTAATTAAGCGTATTTTTGAATGTAAGCCCGACAAACAACATTAAATACAAGATAATTATTGACACCCATTTTCAGGTTGTAGGAGGGACCCATTCGTCGTGGGTGGCGAATGAGTCCCCCTTGGCTCCAAAAATTTCCTTTCGGGTTTTTATTCAAAATCACTTGATGTTGGCCTGTGATGAGGTATCTTCGGGTTACTAAGGCACAAGTGTGTATAATTAAGTGTTTTTCTTCTCATTTTACATCCCCCATTCATCAAGTTCACTCATTCACCTATTCACTCAAGCATTCAAGCATCTTACAACATCAAATCAAGCACTATTCAAGCATTGTGGAGCATCCATTGTTACAACTTCAGATTTTCATCAAGAAGTGTTTGGTAAGTTGATAGAATTTGCATGTTATTTGTTTATCATTCTCTTGCATTTCATTATTTCATTAAGGGTTTGATTACCAAAGTGGGGTTTGACCAAGGCAAACCCCTATTTGCTAACCCTAAACCATTTCCCCCCTCTTGCATGTGTGTTTGCAGACCTAGGTATGCATATTTAACAAGCATTTAGGTGATTGAAGATTGGTTAACAAGTCAACTAGGTGCTTTAAGTCAAATCAACCATATTTCAAGCTTGGAGAAGGTTTTATGTTTGTTTCCTGCAAAATTGACTTTAGCAACCCGACAAGTAGACATTTCCAGATCTGGTGTTGCAGAGTTGTCTCCTGATTTCTCAAAATTTTGGGAGAGGATTGATTCACCACTAGTGGCGAATGAGTCCCACCTTAAGACTGAAAATCTAGGTTTTGTCAGATTCTGGATCCTGACAGTCATAAACTGGTTCCCGACAGTTTTTCACTAGTAGCAGGACTAATTCATCACTCTAGGCGAATGAGTCCCACTATTGATTTTCAGTAATTTCAAAAAAAAATTTAGATCATTCTAAATTCCTCAAGTCTTGCCCAGGTGGACTCTGATTCAATCTTTCTCTTTTTGTTTTGTATTTATTCATCTTTTAGTTCATTATTTGCATATCATAGTGTGTTTTCCAACATAGCCTAAATCTTAGTTTTACATTCATAATCAGTCATATAGATCACTTACTTGCATTTAGTTCACTTCATTTAGCTTAGATAACATCATACATAACATAATTTGAATGAACCCTTTAGCATTTTTGGCTCTACCTCTCTCATTTTAGGTGAAAACCCTAGAAGAGCTAGAGAAGTGCATTGGTGCCACAAATTTATGGTTCAACCATAAGCAACAAATCCATTTTCCATTATTTCAACCTCATGGCTAGTATTTTTATTCTTGGAAGACTTAGCCTTTGTGGACAATAACACGATAGTAGTTTTCTTCTTGGAAGACCATGTGATTGGACTAGAACCGGGGTATAAAATAAACATTAGAAGTGGACTTCCATAAGTCAACATCACCTACCCAATTTGGTTTGAGTTCGTGAAGCCTACTATCTATGAGGCTCTCCTAGTGTGTAGCAATTTCCAAAATGTTTCATGCCCTAAATATAACTAAATAGGGTTTTTTCCTTTACTCCAATGAATTTAAGCCCAACAATGAAGGTAATATTAGGATGAGTGTGTGTCAAATACAAAAAAATACCAATTAATTTCATTTGTACAAAGTAACATCAACACTCCTAGTGTTGTGCAAGTGGTACTCATAGTTACAATATATTAAAATGGTGTAGGAGTAGGCGTACAATCATCCATTATAAATCAATGAAGCAAGTCAATGACATAATTTTTTTGGTTTATGGAGATCCCCTCATATGACTATAGAACCTAAAGACCAAGAAAACTACAGAAGCTTGAGATTGATCATGTCAAAGTGCTCTATCAAAGAGTGTTAAATATATTGAATTATGGATGAGGATATAATAGAAAGAATCAAAACATCTACATACAAGTTTGGTATTAAAATCTCATCTCCATGTCTTTGAATGTACACTATGTAAATTGAGTGACAACAATTGAAACCAAACACAAGCAAGGAAGCATCAATCTTATAATATCAAGCTCATGGGGTTTGTTTAAGACCATGCAATGAATATCAAATTCTACAAAAAAGAGAAGTTTCTTGCATGAATCCTATATATTCCTCCATGTAGATCTCCTCATGAAAATTATCGTGAACAAAAGAACTCTTCACATCCATTTGAAAATTATTCATCTCTAAATTAAATAAATATACCACTTTATTTAATTTAGTCATGTAACCTCTTTGAATTTAAGCCAATTTTTAATTCTTCTTTTTCTCTCTCATTGTCACATCTTCCAACTTTTGCAAGTTGGTCTCTAATTCCTCTTAGCCATCTAACCCTCTTCTAATCATAATTAATTTAATTAATTTATGGTTAGGATGTGTCATATCCTCCAAAATTTGCCACTTGCTTCTAATCTTTAGTTAATTATTTTAATAAGGTGTTTGCACAACCTTAATCAAGGTCATTAGCCACATTTAACATGCCTTTTTTAGTCAACCTTTTCATTTTCCTTTCTTGGTATTGACCCTATTTCCCATGTGAATTTTAAATTCACATTTATTCCTCATAGAATCTCCTCTTCCCATGCATCTTTTAGAATCTTTTGACTTGTCACATCAAGTCACATGTGGACAAAGGCTTTCCTTTCTGGAACCTTGTCTTGTCCATGAGATTCTTGCAAGTATGTGAATTTTTAATTCACATTTATTTCTCCAACTACTTTCCCTTTTCCCATGGAGATTTTTGAGGAATTCTAAAATTCCTCAAAAGTCACTTTCATTCCCACTTGGGGACAAGAAGTTTCTTTTTGAGGAAATCTTCTCATTCCCCAAGGTACTTGTAAAGTACTTGTCCTTCTTCCACCTCATGTACCCTCCTTCCACCTCATTTACACATCACCATCCCTAAGCCGTCTCACATTCCACATGTCAAGATGTGAGGGATTGTGAATCCTCAACTCACCATAGCCCTTTATCTTGACCTTGTTGGATAAATCTCAACCATCGAATTCTCTAGAGAATTCAACTTCCGAGCTATAAATACCCCCTTTTTTCTCTCATTTAGGGGGTTGATCATTGTGCTAACCAAACTCTTGATTTTTTTTTCATTTGAGCCATACTTAGCTAGAATTCCCATTTTATTGCATACAACATAGCATCTTCATGTATTTTCCATCCATATTGCATCTAATTCATACATATTTTTCCATCAAGAGGAGCATATATCACATCAACAATCAAAGGGCCAACCAAAAGGAGCAGCTTAACAAGGTATTATCATTTTATCTATTTTTTTAGGTTTAACTTTTAGCCCAATCTTGAGGTGTTAGGTGATTTTTTTATTTATTTTTACATTTCTTGTTGCTGCTCATTTCTAGAACAGTATTTTCGCCTAGTCATAGTTTCACCCCATTGTGGATCTAGCAAAATATCAAGCTTAAATTAGCCTCATTTTTGAGAAGGGGTTTTGCAAATTTGAAGCTTTGATATTGTGTTAGAGTCACTCAAGGACTCAAGCTTCTAGGATCACTTGCAAAAATTAAAAAACAACCTTCTACAAGAGGGAAAAGGAAGAGCATAGATTTTCAATAAGGGATGCAAGATAATGGAAATTATGCAATACTCAAGATTGCAATGATATTGGATTGAATCAATTAGGATGTACATATGATGCCTTGATTATAAAGGAAAAGATGTGAGATAGGATTAGAAAAGATCTTGACATGTGGCTTAATCTTATATAATAAGACAACTACCTCAATATTGTTAAATGACCTAGGACACAAACATTAAATAAAAGCCAAATAAATAAGATATGATAAGATCTTATCTAGACAACTAAGACTTTTAGAAATAACACCTAGGACCTAAATAGAATTAACATGTAAATATGACCTATTAGAAAACTAGATAGATAAAACACTTATTTACACCAATAGTTTCTCCCTTGGTTTTTGTCTCAGAAAATCAAGTTGGAATTAGTCATGGAAGTGTCAAGCCTAAATGGTTGACTAATCCAACATGTTTAGAGATTTCATCCTCTTTTTAGGACCCTGCCTTTCATGTTGATGGCCTTTTTAATATGAATTTGATGAAACAAGAAGGGTTTATTCAATAAATTGTCAGCATTCTGCCTATATAAGATATGCTTCATTTTAAATGTTAATAGATAATTATTATTAATTTTTTATATGCACTATGTCTAAAGTCCTAATTGATAGGTTGATTGAAAAATATCCATAACTTTTAAATTGTTTCACCTTTTTTGAATTCGAAAGATGTGTCACACTCTATGCTTCATTAGCTATAGGTGAAAAAAAATGAATTTCATATTTCATTGACCAAGTTAGGTTGGTCAAAAATTTAGTTTTTAATATTTTTAGAAATTACTTATAAAAAATTCATAAAGTTAATTTGTTTACTTTTAAAAAAATTCAAAAAAAAAAAATGCATCTCATCTGAGCATGTGTCATTTATATTTAAATATTCAAGAAACAAAAATTTATCATACTTAAGTTGGTTGGAATGACACCTACTTTTTATTTATTTTTCAAAAATTATAGTAGTGCTTCATTGAAATATTTTACAGTTGGGCTATGCTATTATTGCTCAGTGCATGCAAGTGAATCAAAAGTGAATTCATTTTTTTCTATTAAGGGTTTCCCTACCACCCTAACTCTATTAAGAATCTTCTTTAGTTTATGCAACAATAATAGAAGGTTTATTAAGTGATTTTCACATATAGTAGCACCCTTAACCAACATGTCAAAGAAAGGAGTTCATGCATGGATGGATAGAATAATAGGTTTTTGATAAGCATAAGAACTTGACAATGCAACTTACTTTGGGGAGTCTACTCCGCCCTCTAGTTGCAAAAGTGAAAAAAATAAAAATAATAGGTCTCTAGGTGAAAACCAAAAGGCATCTTTAGACCATGGAAAATGAAAAAGAAAGGACATATCCGAGGGTGAAAACCTCCCTAAGGTGCCTAAGGATGGAGGGTTGGACATGCTCCCTATAAGTCAAGAGAGATCACCATTGCTCATAGAAAAATATAAGAAGTTAATCTTGGTACTGGTGACACTACAATAGAATAGGAAAATAGCGCCAAATTTCAATGTATTTTAGTTCACGAATTGGGCAATTTGGATGGCACTAAACTCAACGCAAATAGGCTTGGTCATCTCCACGCGAACTTTGGCGCCGGGCGTTACGTCAAATTTAGTGCCAAAAAATTACAATACCCTCGTTAGCGCCAAAAATAGCGCTGAGAAATAACACCAAAAATAATCTCTATTAGCACCTAAAATAGTGCCAGGAAATAGTGTCGAAAATAACACCTAAATTAGCCCCCAATTTAGCTTCCAGTTTTGCTTCCGATTTTGCTTCTAGTTTTGTTTTTAGGTTTGCTTCTAATTTTGCTTCTAGTTTTGCTTCCAGTTTTGCCTCCAATTTTGCTTCCAGGTTTGCTTCCAATTTTGCTTCCAGGTTTGCTTCCACTTTTGCTTTTGGTTTTGCTTCCACTTTTGCTTCTAGTTTTGCTTCCAAGTTTGCTTCTAGTTTTGCTTCCCATTTTGCTTCCAGGTTTGCTTCCGGTGTTGATTCCAATTTTGCTTTTAGTTTTGCTTCCAAGTTTGCTTCCAATTTTGCTTCCACGTTTGCTTTCGGTTTTGCTTCCAAGATTGCTTCTAGTTTGGCTTCTAGTTTACTTCCTTTTTTGCTTCTAAAAATGCTTCTTGTTTTGCTTCCATTGATTAATTTAATATGTTTTATTTCAATTTAATTAGTTAAATATATCGTGCCTCTTAAATAACTCATATGATTATAGACTAAGTAATTTAATTATTTAACTCATATGATTAAATAACAAGATAATTATTATTTTTGGGTCAGTAACATGAAATTTTTGTATTACTTGTAAAGATAAAAAAGTACATCTATTGTTCAGGGTCATTACCCACCAAAATTCCACAAAAAATGACATCCATCCTGAGTAGTAAATTAAAATCATCATACGTAATAAATATCCATCCAAAAATCTATTATTGTAACATGATCATCATCTATAATTAAAACAAGTGAGTCAAATATCTATAATTTAATTGAATTTGACAACATCCATCTTGAGTAGTAAATTAAAATCATTATACGTAATAAATATCCATCCAAAAATCATCAACCACTTTTAATATATATAAATTGACAAGTCAATACTGATAAGATTAGGGTGATCCCATAAATCTGGTTTATAATTTTTGGGAGATTTTGATTTTTGCTGAAACCACATATTTTTAGAAAATATAATGATTTAAGCCTTAAAAAGTTTCATTTAAAGCATTCCAATTGAAGAGGGCTTGATCAAACTACCTTAGATCAAAACCCCTTGGATAGAACCTCGCTAGTTTTAAACCATACCTATAACAAAGTCTCCTTTGCACCTATCAAAATGCTGATAAAAACCACTTTTGTTTTACCTTTTGAGAGATCAAATGAATTCATTTAAAATTTATTTTTTGTTAGTATGTAGTCCTTATTATAAGCTTCCCAAAAAGTATAATTTTAAATAAATTTAATTTAATTTTATATTTCTTGTGAATGTAGGTTTTTCACTGAAAGTTAGGCTCTTTGTTCTGCACATGTAGAAAAATAGAATATTATCAAAAAAAGAAAAGAAAAATATGAGTGCACTAGATATTGAATTCCTTGATCCAACAAAAAAAAAGATTGAATTTTGATACGTACAAAAAAAAGTTATGTGTTATACAGTCAGCCTATGTCTGAATTGTAATTGGTTTTACTTCGAAACTTGATTAAGGAAAAAATATTCAATAAAACACTATGAGACCAATTGGAAGCACTAGATATTGTAGTTAGAAATCTAAATTCGAAAAAATTAGAATTTTATCCTTCATGGAAAAAAGGTTATGTGTTATACGGTGAGCGTTACTCCTTGAAAATGGTGTTTACTGAAAAAACTAGTTTTCAAAGGAGATGGAAAAAGAAGTGCAATCTGATTCCAAAACTTTTGAAAAAAATACATTTAGAATCTACAAACAAAATGGCACAAATCACTAGTTTTCATCATCTTAAAATTCCTCACGGTTTAGCTGCTATAGGTGCCCAAAAATGAAGATTTAGTTAGAAAAAATTAGTTCAGTGTCTAGTTTGGCCAAAAATTGTAAACCAGTATTGTGGGATCACCCATCATCATCATATATAACTAAAACAAGTGAAAGTAAAATATGCCAGTACATCAAAAACATGGCAAAATGATACATGGCCAACAGTCGACATAAGTGAAAATGATACATGTACAAATGATATAAATAAAATTGATAAATTATGTAACTCAAATTGATACAAGTCAAGATGATACATGTCCAAATGATATAGTGAAAATAATACATGTCAATATGATACAACTCAATAATATAGTACTATAGGCCATGAAAATGATATTCATCATAATGATATATCAACAATGATCCATGATGCAGTCTATATGATCATGAATGTTACTAGTTACTACCACCAACTGTCTCATCATCATCATGACCATCATGATCATCATAATCATCATAATCATTGTCGTCATCATCATCATCATCATTGTCATTGGCCTCGGTGTCTTCTGCATCTGTGTCATTATCATCCATTGCCATGTTATCTATACCGGCATAACCAATATTTTGTGGATCTATATCATGTTGAGGATCATCTTGATCTTCTGGAAGACCTGTGTTTTGCAAAAAAAAACATTTAGAATGAAAATTTATTATTTAAATATTTCATGCAATAATTTATTTTTCTATTACATATCTAATATTAAAACATATGAGATGAAACCATAATAATATTACATCATATCAAAATGCACATACCATAATAAAATTTCAAAAAACTTACAGCTAATATTGGTGACTCACAAGAAACTTCAACTTTAAAATTTTTTTAGGCTGGCAGATTTGTGGATCAAGCTAGCATTTGGTGGAAGATTAAGAAAGATTACTGGAACTCTAGAGGCCCACCATAATGGATTTCAGTATTCAACCATGAGAGAAAAAGAGAGAGTTGGTATCATGTATCAAAACATTCATCATGCATTCTTCTATCCAGCGGAGAAGGAGATGATTACTTTGCTTCATTTTCATTTGCATAACCATATCACAGCGTGGGAACCAAGAAGACCAAGGATGTCTAGTTTTATGTAGAGGTAATGGATGTGGTCCAAATTTTAGGAGGGGTAAGAAGGTCAATGTATGATCTTGATGAAATTGAGGAAGAACATCAAGAGAGGGACAAGAAAAATAAAATCAATACAGAGTTTCAAGGATTTGTCAAAGTGAGTAAGAGAGCTATGGGAGTACCCTCATCTAAAATATTTTGAACTAGAGTTTGATATGCCATTTAGAGAGCTTGGTTTTAATGGATTTCCTTTCAAATCCTCTGCTTTTATTGTTCCTATGGTAAACTACTTGGTAGAGTTGGTGGAATTACCTTTCTTAGTAATCTCTATTAGTGAGATTGAGATTGTTAACTTTGAGAGAGTATAACTTGGACAAAAGGCATTTGATATGGCTATTATTTTCAAAGAATTCAAGCAGGATGTACTCTGCATTGACGCCATTCCTCAATCTTCACTTGATGGCATCAAGGAATGGATGAACTCCATGGATATAAAGTATTATGAAAGTAGAATGAACTTGAACTGGTGGCCAATTTTGAAGAGTATTGTTGATGATCTAGATTTTTTTTTTGAAGATGGTGGTTGGGAATTTTTGAATATGGAAGCTAGTGATTCTGATGCTGATAATTTAGAAGAGTCAGATCAAGGATATGAACCCTTTGATGTAGAAGAGGAATCAGAATCAGATTTCATGTAGCCACCATCAAGAGTGTTACAAGCCAACAAGATGAAGGGAATTCTTATATAAGGATAATTTTTAATGTTGCAAGTACTGGCTTTAATCCCAACTACAATGGCAACATTGAAATTCCCTAGCAGTATTTATGTTAAGGAAATTTCCTTTAGATGCAAGGATTCAAAGCAGATCAACCATCTGGTATAGATGATTAAATCCCAGAGATGATTTGTAGCAATGAAAGAGTCTGAAAAGGAAAAGAGAGCTACACTAGTGACTTAGGAGAAACTTCAGCTTTCAAAAACAAAGTCAATTAGGCTGGCAGACGTGTGGATCAGGCCAACATTTGGTGAAGAGGAAGAAAGATGATTGGAACTCTAGTGGCCCACCATACTAGATTTTGGTATTCAACCATGAGAGCAGAAGAGAGAGCTGATATCATGTATCAAAACATTAAGCATGCATTCTTCCAACCAGCAGAGAAGAAGATGATTACTTTGCTTCATTTTCATTTTCATAACCATATCATGGTGTGGGAACCAAGAAGACCAAGGATTTCCAATTTTATGTGGAGGTAATGGATGTGGTCCAAACTTTAGGAGGGGCAAGAAGGTCAATGTATGATCTTGATGAAATTGAGGAAGAACAACAAGAGAGGGATAGGAAAAATAAAATCAATATAGAGTTTCAAGGATTTTTCAAGCGAGTAAGAGAGCTATGGGAGCAACCTCATCTAAAATATTTTGAACTAGAGTTTGATATGCCATTTATAGAGCTTGGTTTTCATGGAGTTCCTTTCAAAGCCCCTGCTTTTATTGTTCCTATGGTAAACTGTTTGGTAGAGTTGGTGGAATTACCTTTCTTAGTAATCACTATTAGTGAGATTGAGATTGTTAACCTTGAGAGAGTGGGACTTGGGAAAAAGGCATTTGATATGGCTATTGTTTTCAAAGACTTCAAGCGGGATGTATTCCACATGTACGCCATTCCTCAATCTTCACTTGATGGCATCAAGGAATGGTTGAACTCCATGGATATAAAGTATTATGAAAGCATAATGAACTTGAACTGGCAGCCAATTTTGAAGAGTATTACTGATGATCCAGATAACTTTATTGAAGATGTTGGTTGGGAATTTTTGAATATGGAAGCTAGTGATTCTGATTATGATAATTCAGAAGAATTAGATCAAGGATACAAACCCTGTGATGTAGAAGAGGAATCAAAATTAGATATCATGTAGCCACCATCAAGAGTGTTACAAGCCAATTAACAAGATGGAGGGAATTCTTATATAAGGACAATTTTCAATGTTGTAGGTACCCGCTTTAATGCCAACTACAATGGAAACATTGAAATTCCCTAGCAGTATTTATGTTAAGGAAATTTCCTTTAGATGCAAGGATTCAAAGCACATCAACCATGTACAAATGATTAAATCCCAGAGATGATTTGTAGAAATGAAAGAGTCTAAAAAGGTAGAGAGAGCTACACTGGTGACTCAGGAGAAACTTTAGCTTTCAAAAGTAAAGCCAATTAGGCTGGAAAATGTGTGGATCGGGCCAGCATTTGGTGGAAGAGGAATAAAGATGACTAGAACTTTGGAGGCCCACCATACTAGATTTCAGTATTCAAACATGAGAGTAGAAGAGAGCGCTGATATCATGTATCAAAACATTAAGTATGCATTCTTCCAACCAGCAGATAAGGAGATGATAACTTTGCTTCATTTTCATTTGCATAATCATATCATGGCGTGGGAACCAAGAAGACCAAGGATGTCCATTTTTATGTGGAGGTAATGGATATGGTCCAAACTTTAGGAGGTGCAAGAAGGTCAATGCATGATCTTGATGAAATTGAGGAAGAACAACAAGAGAGGGACATGAAAAATAAAATCAATACAGAGTTTTAAGGATTTTTCAAAGCGAGTAAGAGAGCTATGGGAGCAGCCTCATCTAAAAGATTTTGAACTAGAGTTTGATATACCATTTAGAGAGCTTGGTTTTCATGGAGTTCCTTTCAAAGCCTCTACTTTTATTGTTCTTACGGTAAAATATTTGGTAGAGTTGGTGGAATTACCTTTCTTAGTAATTGCTATTAGTGAGATTGAGATTGTTAACCTTGAGAGAGTAGGACTTGGGAAAAAGGAATTTGATATGGCTATTGTTTTCAAAGACTTCAAGCGGGATGTACTCCACATGTATGCCATTCCTCAATATTCACTTGATGGCATCAAGGAATGGCTGAACTCCATGGATATAAAGTATTATGAAAGTAGAATAAACTTGAATTGGTGGCCAGTTTTGAAGAGTATTATTGATGATCCAGATAAATTTATTGAAGATGTTGGTTGGGAATTTTTGAATATGGAAGCTAGTGATTCTGATTTTGATAATTCAAGAAGAGTTAGATCAAGGATATGAACCCTCTGATATAGAAGGGGAATCTGAATCAGATGAGGAAGGTTCAAAAGATGAATCTCTTGTGGAGTCAGAGGAGGATGAAGAAGAAGAAGAAGATTTTGAAGAGGAGGAAGGTAAAACATGGGATGAATTAGAAGCCGAATTCAGAAATGCAGATAAGGAAAAAGGAGACGAGTCTCACAGTGAAGAGGAAAGGTGGCAATGAAAGGTAAAAGCTATAGGGAAGTCTTGGGCACTTGATATTAGAGATTCAAGAGGAATTCCCGCCAAGAGGCATAAAGTCAGATGAATTGAGTTCATCTACATCCTTCTACTATGTATTCATGCACATAAATGGTCATCTTGTAATCATAAGATTTGAGCTCTATTTACTCATCTTATGCATCAATATACAACTCAACACCAGAGATGTGAATTGACGTATTAACACAACAATATATTACTAAGTTATTGAAACTCAACTATTGATACCTCGTTCTCCATCCAAATTACAAAATCATTCCACTTTTTGTTTTGTAACATATTCTTTTCAAATTGCTTTGGATGGCGGCCATGTTTCTCCTCCTATCAAAACATGGCACATGGACTAGTTGAACTAATTAATATGAAATCATTTAATTTTTCCAATGAAATTAAAAAAATATATCATTTAACATATTAAATATACTTACAAATGTACAAATCAAGGCTTGTAAACCTTTCTGGCCACTGTGATGTGTGACACAAAGTTTCTCAAGCCTAGCCTTGGAGGCCTTGTTTTGAAACATATACTAATTCAATTTAACTATGCTCAAATAAAATTTAAATATTAGGTATGTGCAGGACCATGGTGGGCCAAAAAGTGGCAATGAGGAAAAAAACATGTCTTTCATCGACCCAAAAACGTGAAAATACTGTGTTGACTTTTTTTAGGCTTGGGTGTTAGTACACACCACCATAGCAAACACTAATCCTATTTTTCCATATCGGATATCCGATTTGTAAAAAGAATATATAAACAAAATCTGTCACTGTTTTAAAGTCATTTCATAGTCAACAACCTGCGGGCAGATAGTGAGGAGATTCTTCGCGTAATGGATATCCAATTTGGCAAAAATCCGATTTGAAAAGGTAATATTTTTTTTTTATTTGCTTTGATTGAATTTTGAATTTGGATAATTTCAAATAGTTTTTTGTGGATTTGTTTTAAAAATAGGGTTTTTGATTGAATTTTTATGAAAAAATTGAGTTTAGAATGGATTTTGATAAAAATTGATTTTTTGGGATTTTTCAAAATAGGGTTTTGAATTGAATTTTTATGAAAAAAGTTGAATTTAGAATGGATTTTGATAAAAAAATGAATGTTTTTTGTGGATTTTTTTTCAAAATAGGGTTTTTGATTGAATTTTTATGAAACAATTGAGTTTAGAATGGATTTTGATAAAAAATGAATTTTTTTTATGGATTTTGATTTAAAAATAGTGTTTCTTATGTATTTGTATTAAAAATTAGAGAATTTTATAGATTTTTGTTAAAAAGTAGGGTTTTTTTGGATTTTTTTAAAAACTAGGGTATTTTTATAATATTTTCATTTATATTGTCTAATTTTAATTAGATTAATTATTTTTTAACTTTAATCAAGCATTATGGCTACTAAGAATGAGAATGCACAAATTCCACCAGTTGAGAATGAAAATCCACAATTGAGAATCAAAATGCAGAAATGCCAAATGCTCCACCACCTTTGCAGCCATCAATTGAAGACTTAATTCATGAAAAATTGGAGCAATCGAGGGGAATTTGTGATGTTTATAAGAAAATCCCTAAATTATCCCATTATGTCAACCACATTGATAGGAATAATTACAAATGTAGAAACCCTCTCCACCCAACATAATGCCTTTCATTTGTGGCGAGAAACCATGAGGAATATTATGCATGTGGATTGTCTTATGATGATGTGAAAGATCTCCAAATAACAAAATCCCAAATAGCCTCTTTATTTATTAACCCCAACACTGGTTTGCCGGTTAATGTTACCAAACCAAAATTTCTATAAAATGGTGCACACATAGGGGCATAGTAGATAACTTTTGGGATTGTTGGTGTATGGTTTTTGATAAACCACCCAACAATAATCTTGATGTACCTTTTACTTTATTAAAAAAATATATGCTGAGTTTTTGTTAGGGCGTCATGTCAATTACTTTGACATTAAACCCTTCCAGGGCATTGGTGGAGGTATGCCCTAGGATAGGCTAGGGGCAACTAGAGTAGTCAGGCGCCCACATGTTCCCCATCCTCCCCTTCCTCCACCACCTCCAATACAACATCCAGATATTACAGAGGATGCAACCACACAAACTATCTAGGCCATTGACTCTTTGAGTGGTCTTTTGGTTTCCCATGCTTCTTCAGTAGCTTAGCAACAGTCTAGTGATCTTGGCGATGGATCCAGTGCTGCTGCATCATCCTCCTCGGGTCCACATATTTGTGTGCCACATATTTGCAATACGTGCTAGCAAATATGATTGTGTCCTATTGTACAACCCCCTAAACATCCATTAGACACTTTTGATTATGACATCTAGGATGTGGAGATTATAGCAGATCACATGCAGGGGAGTGGAGCACACCCTACAAAGTCCTCTCCTACTATAGAGGTGGACATTGGAGTAGTTACACAGGTAACATTTAAGGTGTAAATTCATAACTTGCATTTTTTTAAAAATGAATATTAATAAGAGATAGTATCAAGTACTAATATTTATTTACATGGTCTATTTAATAGTTAATGTCTAAGGAGGAGCTCACACGGGTGACTGATAGCACCCTTAGGGCCATTTCATTTGGCCTCAAGATGCACATAGTATGTATTTTCACACTCACTCATTTACATTTTTTTATTGTATACTTGCTTGTCATTTGAATTGTCATTAACGAAATTATATATTAACTTATATGTTTATCTTATTCTCTGCTTGTAGGAAACACCTAGTGCGAGCGAGGTGCAATGCTCTCTAGAATATGGAGGCACAATGTTAGATAAGGGAAAGGTAATTGAATTCAAATTTGATTGAATTAAGATTTATAAGATCTTTTATTGATTATGCATACATTGACATAGATTCATAGTTTCATATGTACTTGTCATTTTTATGTACAGGCGGTTGTGAGCTATACATCATTGTTGATAAGTGCCACAATACCTGAAGGAGTAAGTATTCGAACACCTGAAGGAGGAGGTGTTGAAACACCTAAAAGAGATACAAAAAAAGATCAACCTAAAGAGGTATGTGCTTATTTTATTTTGTGCTTGGTAAATATGTTCTTATTACCGACAATTCTATGCTAACTTGGATCAATTTCATGTTTTTGTTCACATATATAGATTGACGTTACAAAAGTTGGTTTGGTTAGTTCTTTGAGAGGGGTATATTATAGGACTCTTGACCCTTCGAAGAGACATATATTTCAGGTAATCAAGATTTCAATTTTAGAGTACAATTATAATTCGATGTGTATTGATTTTTATGTTAATTATTCAATTTTAAATTATATAGTATAACTAATCTCAATTGTGGTTTGAATTTTTCTTGTGCAGCTACCTTCAGAGCCAACGAGTGCTTCAAAGAGGCTCCATTTTGATGATCCACCAGTAGTTTAGGATGAGATAGACATTTTGGCATGTAAATTTTGAATAGATACCGAGATGGCATATGCCACATATTGTAAAACTTTGTTTGAGTTGGCGTTGATGCCATTTTTGTATATGGACATACACTTGATTATTGGATAATTTGATATATATAGAAGTTGACAATTGAAATTTAATTTCCTCCTCATGTGCATGATTAAACTCTTTGAAAATTTAATCAAGTGAGTAATGGTTAAATATCAATGTACAATAGCATAAAAAGAATGGTTAAATATTATGTAGTTTATATTCATATTGCTGATTACATTGCATTGCATCTTTCAAACTCAAAGCATTACTTCACATTGCATAAGTAACAACTAGATGCTGATAGATGAAAAAATTTCAATAACAATATAGTTTTTACATAAGTCAACCTAAGCAATTATGCAATTACTTCACATTACATAACTAATAACTAGGAGCAAATATCAATTGCATTAGCTTGTCATGGAATTCTATGAGACCACATTTCTTTGAGGAAACTTGGCACAAAACTCAAAAAAATGAAAAGAAAGCACTCAAACAAACTTTAAAGGGGTCTCGATCACGCCCCCTCATTCCACACATTATGCAGCCATTTACTTACAGTATGAGGGGCCGAACAATGGAAAAAACATTAAAATGTATATATATATATATATATATATATATATATATATATATATATATATATATATATATATATATATATATATATATATATATATACAGCCTAGAAGCATGAATTACGATTAGAATATCACATAACATCATATAAACAAAAAAACCACTATAAACTTGAATGTCATTTAAAACATGCATGATATATATTCATCGTTGAAACTTGAATTGTGGTAGCTTGATATACATAGTTGATTGATGCTAGGTTTCAATTTGTATGATATCGAAAAAATAAGCCAACTGAGTAGAGTTATCAGCATTCTTCAAAAATCATAAGAATTCTTTTAGTACACTAGCCATTTTGACATCTTCTTGTAGTCTCAAACGTTATTTTGTATCATTGTTACATTGGTCTTAGTTCAATGATGCTAAACAATTTTAGAAAAAAGAAAGTTGTGTCACGGTTCGCATTCAATCCAACAAGCAAAAATGAAATCTCAGCCTCTTGGAATGAAAGTTCTTGTTTTCAAAACAAATGAATAAGAATGAGGTAGTTAAGGTGTTTGAATTTATTTACAGGTCACTTTTAGGGTGCAAGGCTTAAAAGTTCATTTTAAATGCACTCAAACAAACTTTAAAGGCATCTTAGGCCTGCTGCTCCCTCATTCCACATGCTATGCAACAATTTACTTGCGGTCTAGGGGCCGAACAATGGAGAAAACATGTAAATTTATATATATATATATATATATATATATATATGTGCAGCCTAGAAGCATGAATTACAATTAGAATATCACATAACATCATATAAACAAAAAAACCACCATAAACTTGAATGTCATTTAAAACATCCATGATAAATATTCATCGTTGAAACTTGAATTATGGTAGCTTGATATACAAAGTCTACTGATGCTAGGGTTCAATTTGTATGATATTGAAAAAATAAGACAACTGAGTAGAGTTATCAACATTCTTCAAAAATCATAAGAATTATTTTAGTACACTCAAGAGTTATTAGATGTCTTCTTACAGTCTCAAAAGTTATTTTGTATCATTGTTACATTGGTCTTGAGAGTGGTAACTTAATATAGGTCCACAATACAAAACCTGGTTTACCTGTGCAGTGTAACAATGGCATAAGAAGATTTTTCTTTGAAAGCAAAAATGAAAGCTCAACCTCTTGGAATGAAAATACTTGTTTGCAAAACAAATGAATAAGAATGAGGTAGTTAAGGTGTTTGAAGTGATTTAGAGGTCGCTTTTAGGGTAGTTAAGGTGTTTGAAGTGATTTAGAGGTCGCTTTTAGAGAAGAGAGATGTTGAAGAGTACATCAAGTCAGTGAGAACCGAAGTGTAATGTGTTTTTGTTTGTGGTACTCCTTTGTCTCTCTGCAGATGTGTGATAAATTCTTAGTTCAATGATGTTGAACAATTTTTGAAAAAATAAAGTTGTGTCATGGTCCGCATTCAATCCAACAAGCAAAAATGAAAGCTCAGCCTCTTGGAATGAAAATGCTTGTTTGCAAAACAAATGAATAAGAATGAGGTAGTTAAGGTGTTTGAAGTTATTTAGAGGTCACTTTTAGGGTGGAAGGCTTAAAACTCTATTTTAAATGCACAAAAAAGAATGAAATTACTTCAAACCAAGTTTGTGAAGAAGTTAACTATGTTGCCCACTAGTTTCCCTTAAAGAGTCCAAAAGTCCCACAAAGGCGAAAAGCAATCTTTGAAGGGCTGGCTAACTTGGAGGCAAGTGATGCCACAGACTCTCCAGATGCAGGGGCTATGGGATTGTGTTGGGACTATCTACAAAAGAAACCTATCTTGGTTTTGCGATCTGGTACGTTTTCACAATGGTGATGGCTTTTTAAGTGGAAAAAGTTGCGAATAAGCGATTAAAGTTGCAGGTGGTACAACCATTCCGCGCTCATACGACCAAACTTGATGAACATGCGTCCAGGATGGGTATGTTTATGCCAGGATGGTCACCATCTCTGCATAAATCACGTTTGGTCCGCCGAGCTACATTGGTTGATAGTTTCCCTTAAGAGTCAAAGTGCTTGCGACAATCTTTGAAGGTCTATTTCGAAGGCCAGTGATGCTTACGGAAGTCTCAGGTAAAGGCTATGGGATTGTGTTGGGACCTTCTACAAAAACTCTCTCATTTTTTGCTATCTTGGAGGCATTTTTCTATGGTGATGACTTTTTAGTGGAGGGAAAAGTTGCCAGATCCAAGCAGTGTAAAGTTGCAAAGTGGTACAACTTTCATTCCGCAACTCGTACGACCAAAAGAACTATTCCCGCTTATGTCAGAATGGGTACGTTTATGCTAGGGATGGTACTCTCTTGCACCCAAATACGTCGAATCACTCTGAGTTACATTGGACCGATGATTTCCCTTAAGAGTCCAAAGTGCTAAAAGACAACAATCTTTGAAGGGCTATTTCTAGGAGACTGTGATGCTTCTGAGACTCTTCCGTCGAGAACTAGCAGGATCATGTTGGGACCATCTACAAAATCTCATTTTGCTATCTGAAGGTGTTTTCACTATGGTGATGACTTTTGGAGTGGAGGAAAAGTTGGCCGATGCAAGCAGGTGTAAAAGGTTACGGGTGGTGCAACTTGTTTCCCCACAACTTCGTCGCATTGGCGGTTGGCGTTTGGATGGGTATGTTTCGCTAGGGATGGTCTCTCTTGCCAAATATGCCGAATCACTCCGAGCTACATTGGATCGGCGATTTCCCTTAAGAGTCCAAAGTGCTAAAAGGCAACAATCTTTGAAGGGCTATTTATCGAAGAACGTGATGCTTACAGACTCTCCGTCTGAGGCTATGGGATTGTGTTGGGACCATCTACAAAAACCTCTCTCAGTTTTTTCTATCTTGAAGGTTTTTTTTTCCTATGGTGATGACTTTTCAGTGGAGGGAAAAGTTGCTAGATGCAAGCAGTGTAAAGTTGCAAAGTGGTGCAACTTTCATTCCGCAACTCGTATGAACAAATGGATTGTTCCAACACATTTGGATGGGTACGTTTACGCTAGGGATGGTCCTCTTTTACACCCAAATACGCTGAATCACTCCGAGCTACATTGGACTGATGATTTCCCTTAAGAGTCCAAAGTGCTAAAAGGAAGCAAGCTTTGAAGGGATATTTCTCAGAGACCGTGATACTTACAGACTCTCCATTCAAGGCTATGGGATCATGTTGGGATCATCTACAAAAACCTCTCTCTGTTTTTGCTATCTCAAAGGCATTTTTTCTGTGGTGATGACTTTTCAGTGGAGGGAAAAGTTGCCAGATGCAAGCAGTGTAAAGTTGCAAAGTGGTGCAGATTTCATTCCACAACTCGTACAACCAAACAGACTGTTCCAACACATTTGTATGGGTACGTTTGCGCTAGGGATGGTCCTCTTTTGCAATGAAATACATTGAATCACTCTGAGCTACATTGGACCGAGTGAAATTAGGTAAAAAAAATTTGTAGACACAAGGGCACAATCACAAAATATTTACAACCTGCCTATTTGAGGCATCTAACAAGATTATTCTGACCTCTTTGGATAGTCCAAAACTCCCTTAAACTTGACAAGAAACTAAATACACATTTCCCTCTTTAACCCCCTTAAACCCTTGTAATAGTGAGAAACTAGTTTTTGTCCAATTACTCCACAATTTTCCAAAACACCAGACAGACACATGACTGATTCAAACACCCATATCCAAGTTACACAACATATATGAGAAACAACATAGACTCATTTGGACTAGCATTGACTTCCTATACATTCACCCTTGAACTGGCTACTCAATTAGCCCAAAAATGCAAAGCAACATACCTTCAAACACCACACAGACCCCTAAAACCTTGAGGAAGAAAATAAATTGCCAAGAAAATAAAGATTCTATAATTGGATTCAATTTATACAGAACTGTAACTGTCAAATTAAAAAACCCTTATTTTTAGTGTAATTCTTGAGGGTTTATTGGATGTAGCACTTCCACAACCTTTCAGACTTTTCCACCACCTTAGAAACCTTTATTTAGGCCCCAATATTCTTAGAAAACAAAGAAACTTCTGGTATCTCAAATATTTTTGCAAACCCTAGGGTAAAAACTCTATTTTCAAGTGAAAAAAAACCACCATTTTTAGACCTTTAACTCTTCATTTTATTTCAAAACCCAGTTCTCCACGCCTTCCACTCTTGAAATAACGTCAAGACATGTAATAAAATTTATACATAAATTTTTGATACAAAAATGCTTGAATGGCTTGTGCACAGGCATAAAACACAAGAAAAACAGTAAAATATGAACTGAGCAATTGAAACTTTATTGATTCAAAGAAAAAAACTCCTTCAACAAAACCTATCTTGAGCCCTTGAAGGCCTTAAGTACATTTCTATGCCTTGGAATGCAACTCCCAATGCCTTTAACCACCAATATTAACTGACTTTTGAAACCTTAATGACCGTTGAAGGCCAAAATACAAACATTTTTCACATTAATATGACTCATAATGAAATGTTGCACTTTTCCACTTCTAACTTTACTAAGACCTCACTTAATGACTTGAAATAGCATCATTACATGTTCAAAACATTGTTCTTGCTTGTCCCTAAACAAATTTACTAATTTTTCCTTCAAAGGCTACAAAGCAATAACTAGGACAAGTTGGGATCTCCATTATTTTTTACCCTAAAACCTAAAAAATCCTCCTAATACATGACCATTAGGACTATTAGATCTCATTAAAGACAAAAAATCAAAATATTAACACTTTAATCATTGAAATGATCCACAATGATATTGTGGTGTAGGTGCTCCTACACCAAAAATGGTGGTTACAATTTGCTAATGTCAATGAAACATGGGGGCAACAAGATTTAAAGTTGGATCAAGCTTGTGTAGGTCCTAATAGACGTGTTTAATGAATTTATAGGGTGTGGCAAGGTTGGAAACATTGATTTCCTTAAAAACCTCATGAAAGTTGCTAAAAATGAAGTTGCACCCAAGTTGGATTTGAGGAGCAAAAGTTGCAAGCCACTATAATTTATTATATATAAATGGGAGATATTACAAAACCTGGTTCAAATGAGCATACCGACAGGAAATAACTAGGAAGAAAACCTTTGGTTGTAACTCGATTAAGTACAAAAATAGACCCCTTTACAAAACCTATCAGTTTCCAAAATACATACCCCTTTACATTTTAAACATACCCTTTATAGAATGCTAGACATTTGACCCATATTTCAAAAAACATCACTGGGTATAGATTATGCCCATACACAATTATGACCGTTTTACATTGTTTCCAATTTGAGAATTCAAATTTTACAAAATTTTCCTATTAGAGGAATTCAGGGTACAGTCTTCAACAATAGTAGTATGTTCACGTTTTGGACTGACAAGCACCTATACAAACCATTAAGGTAGCTTAGAATAACCAATCTATATTATTCTAAATGACACAAAATATGATGAGATGGTAATGCAAACTACAAAAGACGCATAGAATAACCAATCTATATTGTTACATAATATGTTGCATACCTCTCTGAAAGGATCAAAGTTGGCTATTGTTGCAGCAGGTCCATGATCAATCGTGCTAGGAATATCACAAAAGTGGGAAAATGAGAAATCTATATTATCACAATGGAAAAGATGCTTAGACTAACAAATATATATTAATCTAAACAACTTGAATGATGATGAATTGGTGATGCAAACTATTAAAGATGCAAACTATTAAAGATGCTTAGAATAACCAATCTATATTATTGTAATCTGTCACATACCTCTCTGAAAGGATCAAAGTTGGCTATTATTGTAGTAGGTCCATGATCAATCGTGCCAAGAATATCGCAAAAGTGGGAAAATGAGAAATCTATATTGTCACAATAAAAAAGATGCTTAGACTAACATATCTATATTAATCTAAACAACCTGAATGATGATGAGTTGGTGATGCAAACTATAAAAGATGCATACCTCTTCAAAAGGATCAGAGTTGGCTATTGTTGCAACAGGTCCATGATCAATCGTGCTAGGAATATCGCAAAAGTGAGAAAATGAGTCACAATAGAAAAGATGCTTAGACTAACATATCTATATTTTTCTAAACAACTTGAATGATGATGAGTTGGTGATGCAAACTATAAAAGATGCATACTTCTTCGAAAGGATCAAAGTTGGCTATTGTTGCAACAGGCCCATGATCAATCGTTCCAAGAATATCACAGAAGTGAGAAAATGAGAAATATATATTGTCACAATAGAAAAGATGCTTACACTAACATATCTATATTAATCTAAACAACTTGAATGATGATGATTTGGTGATGCAAACTATAAAAGACGCATACCTCTTCGAAAGGATCAGAGTTGGCTATTGTTGGAACAGGTCCATGATCAATCTTGCCAAAAATATCACAAAAGTGCATACAAAATATCACAAAGACACCTGCATTGTAATAGTATATAAAATATCAGTATTAAATAAAGAGCACTAATGAACTTAATCATAATGAACATAAGCATTCTACCTTCCATTCTTGAAAATGCTATTCAAGTGTGCCTGAAGGGTCATCTCTTTGATTAAGAGTATCCAATATTGCTTCATGATCAACATTACTAAGTGTCCATAGTTGTTTTGTCTTTGGTCTAGCATGATGCTTCAACAACTTAACATTTGTTATTATAACAAGGTACGAATACATGAGAATGGTTTTGTGTTTCTCGTAGTCTTCAATTGCAGGTATGCCATTCTTTCTAATCATGTATGTTCACAACCAAGTTCCTGCAACCACAACTGAACCTGTAGGATACACAAAACCACCATTATCTTCCATCGGTTGTGTTAGATTATGCTTTACTTGCACACATCGAGCCAACCAATAGTCTGATCTCTCTTCATTCCCCTATAGTGCAACAACTGCAAAAATATGTCCTAGTTGTAGTAGATTTAAAAGTAGGTCATAATCAACTGAACTTTCCATTGTGTCATTTTTCATGGATATTGTTTAAGATAAAGGAGTTAGATATTATGGTACCCATGTATCCACCCAATCACTTGAATTGCATTGATCCCACTTGCACTGAATACAACTCTAACAAAAATAAGCCAACTCTCATGTCCAAATGGTCCATGTGCCTGCATTTGAGCTTCGAAATGAATGCATCTTTGAAGAATCTTTGATTGTATGACAATCCAATCTACCTCCCACTGTACCCTCCTTAATGAACCAAAAGAATCTGTGCACTGTTGAATCAAGTTTCCCTCCCTGTGAGAATGTTGAACTACACCAATCAACTATAGAGCATGCATCGCTGAATTTTGCTCCTGAAATCTTCAATTGCTCCTTAACTAGAGCTCTCTTTACGCATGCACCTGCTCCATCATGCTCCCCTTTCCCATGTCCAGCTTCAAAAAAACTCCAACTATGAGGTAGACCCCTCTCTACATGCATTCTACTCAACCAATAATACATACAAGAATTCTTGAATTGACCTGTACAATTATCTGACCAAATTAGATGTCGGCCCAATGCTATATCATGCTCCTACAAGAACTCAAAAAAATTCTTGAAACAATGCTGGACATACTTAGATGAGTGATATCTATCATCACTCATATAAAAATGATACTCTTTGATTATCTTTCGATCCTCCTCTATACTATCAGGTGGATGTCTAAATGTTATGTGGACAAAAATAGCAATATGAATGGAACTGTAATATTGAGATTGTACCTCGTTTTGTGGTTGCAATGTGTGGTTTTCTGCAAAATCAACCACTAATATAATAGTGCCAATCGGAAAAGAGTCCTTACACATCCTAAATTGTTGATCCAACCACTGAGACCTATGACTAGATGCCTTGCATACTTGTAGAAAATATTGTCCTTAAAATCTGAAATAAAATCAGCAACAGTGCATTCTTTTGTAACCAACTCATATCTAGAACCTTCACCTCCACTTTGCAAAGTATATTTGACTATCTCATATCTCTTTTTCTCAACAAGCTTCTTTCCAAATTCATGTTCGAAACTCTCATGAAAACATTGAACAAACTTTGAAAAGCCACCACATTGTGAGCACTTTGCATTTAAACAATCATTTCTATAGAAAAATCAACCATCATCTCTAGAACATAAAAATAGATCTAGCAAGTCCCTTGATGATTTTGGAAGATGCATTGCACCACACTCCTACAACATTTCATTAGCATGCAAAGTAGAACGGATATAACATAATAGCTCATGGTACATTGAAAACTCCACATGGTATTTGCAACAACAAGTATTACGGATCTTAAGAGACACACAATAAAATGGCTTCAAACCCTCAAAAGTCCTTTGTGAGATTTCCATATTTTTATGTGTTTCAATAAATTTTTTGAACAACATTGTGGCTTGATTCCAAGAAATGTTTAGGATGTGGTTTACAGTCTTGATTGCCAATTCTTAACTTTAAAACATCCTTTGCATTGGGTGATACTCTAGAGTTATCATGCCAAAATTGTTGAATTACCTACTTTACATTATCAGTTAGCTTCTTATCAACATGTGGAAGCCTCCCGACAAAATCCCATGTATCATTTTGAAGAGGATCATCTATTCTTTCTCTTCTTGCAAGTGCTCTATCCAAAGTTTTATGATTTATGTAAAAATTAATACAATTTTGTCTCATAAAGTGAGCCTTTTTCAATTGATGGCTTACTATGGTGGTTGTAATGACTCTCCGAGTAGCTCTCTTATCCTTTTCCTTGTGATTTTTTCCAATAGACTTGACAACATTAAAAATATTTTTGACAATAATATAATTTTTTTTGGTCTTCTTGTTCACACGAATCTTCAATTTGTCTAGCAAAGGTCTCATCTTTTGTAGCTTTAGCAATTGTACAAAATTTTTGCATTGCTTGGTCAATGTCTTATCACTAAAATATTGGTTGAAAAGTCTTCTAGCTCACAACTGAACAGTTCGTGTTGACCTCTTACCTTCAAAATTGTTTATAATGTTCTCATCAAATTCAAGTAACCATTTAGGGGTTCTTGAAGGTCTTGAAATTGGAATATGTCTTTCTTCCATACAAGGTTCTTCATTTCTCATGTAATATGGTGAAACATAATTTACACTTGGTTCAATAATATGTTCAACATCTTCAATTCCAACATTTTCACCTTGAACATTTTCATTATCAATTTCAATATTTTCATTCC